>CM033620.1:31264661-31864661 GCA_019453435.1 Rhinogobius similis | reverse complement strand
GAAGGAGGGAGGAGGGGGAAATGCTTTGAAACAACTAGAAATACTATGTACTACGCAATACAGATGAAGTAATCCTTTAGATAGATACTCTGAGCTAGATACTGCACTGCGGTCGTCCCACTGCTCCAGAGAGGTGGAGGGCATTGAAGGATGGGTCAAATGTTCTATTTATTTATTGATATGTTTTGGCAAAACAGATTGGTAACTTGTTTTGGTGTCTGTGTTTGTATTGTATTCTATTTTCTGCCACAAGGGGTCAGTGAAGAAGCCACCTTGTTTAATTGAATAAACAAGTAGATTATTTGTTATTGGTATAAAAGCCTTTTAGTTCAGTCGTTGTATCCTTATGTACTGTTTCGTTTCTTTCTAGTCATTGCTGGTTTGTTAATTGAAAGTGCTGCTTGTTCTTGACATTTTGTTGAAAAGTAATTTCTACTATTTGCGACATGGAATGTACAAAATTTGCTATATTTCTCCGTTTGTGCAATTTGTAACTTTATCTGCTTCTTCTGAATGAATAATTGAATCACAATCTGAATGGTATAAAACATTTAAAAACCTGCAATTATTTAGGTACTAAAATGTCCACTGGAGAGATTTAATTAGCCCAGTTTCTCCATGTGGTCTTATTTAGTTTAAAACTTGTTAACCCTATAGTTTAAACCTCTGTTCTGAAATACATGGGATTCTTGTATTAGTTTAACAGTTCATTCAGTCTTCTCGTAAAGGACAAATATTATACAAAATTGTCTTTGTTGAGCTTTCAGTCATGTTCTAACATTGTTCCGTCATCAAAAACATACCTGGAGTAGCATTTAGCCGGATTCACGTCTGTTTGCAGAATACTCTATTGAAAATCCTCTCCTTCTCCAACACTGTGTTCTGAACTCCCTCCATGTGTGACGTAGATGATGTTGACGTCACTTACCCCAGAATCTTTTGTTGTTTTAAGTTCTTAAATCATCTCCAGACTCGCTCTGAACATTTCTTCCGTCTAATCACGAAAACTACAACTTCGTTAGGTCCACTACTGCAATGCATTGTGGGTATATATTTACATGTGTGTAGTTCTCCCTACAGCCAGCCACAATCTTTTTTTATATCTATCGATTTTTCTTTGTTAAAGCATTTTATTTTTAGCTCTAAAACATAAAGTATATGACATGAAGCGAAGACACTCAAGAGCAGGTTTAAAGGCTAAAAACAATACAAATAATGCATAATATTTGTCCTTTAAATGTTAATACTACTGGTTGTGTTTAATAAGAACAATGTGATTTCAATGTTGATGCCCGAAATTTCAGATTTTTTTTTTTTTGTAAACATTTCGTTCAGCTCTAGTTTGATGTGTAAGCGTTGCATTTGTACTGAACTTGTTGTTCTCTAAAACATTTGATCGTGTAAATGTGATGTGGATGAATGGTGAGAAATGAGTCAGAGAGAGAAAGAGAGAGAGAGAGTGCGGGAGGAAAAGATGGAGAGAGAGATGAAAATGAGGAGTACATGGATATAAATGAAACATGGGACTGGGAATAGGAAAATAGAGCTTTGTCATGGTCCTGATTTAAACACTAGCTGTAATAATTTGCTCACATTAAAACAAAAAATGACTAGTGGTTTTACCCGTGCATAAACTGATTAAACATTTATTACAATGTTTTTCCTTATCCAAATTAAGAGTTTAATATTTTATACCAAAACTGTTGACAATATGGGTAATCAGATGTTATAAAAATACTAAGTACCCAGTTGTTCTTCATCAAAAAGCAAAGGCTAGCTCTGTCTACTCGTCTATATCTCTCCATCCTTTACAATTTGCCACTAACAGCTTGAACAGATTTTCTCAGTGCATTTGTGATTTAGCACTGTATTCCTCCTCTCTCTCTCTCTCCCTTTTCACGCTCTCTCTCCTTGTTTTTCTCCTCCATCCATCTTCTCCCCTTTCATACTCTCCTCCTCCCCTCATCACCTCTCTCTTTCCCTCCCCCCCTCTCTCTCCTCTCTCTCTCTCATCCCTCCATCTCTCGCCCTCTGTCAGTTAGCGACTATGTAACGCGTGCACCTCGGGTACATGTTCCGAACAGCTCATTCCGCTCGTCTCTAGGCACAAGATGGTAAGTGGCGCGTAGCTTTCCTTGACAAATCTGCCTATTTAGTTTTCCACAAGGCTTAAATGCGTTCGTAATGTCGTTAAGTGATGGTTTTGTTTTGGTCTGTGTTTGGTGGATATGATTTTGTTTATACTGCTGGAGAAGAGGCTGTGCTTTGTAGTGTTTTTGAGGATGGTATAGTTATATAAAAACATGGTATATGCAACATCAATAAGCAGTAGTTATTTATGGATATGATTGTTTGAACTGACATTGGAAGACGGGAAGAAGGAAAAATGATAAATGATAAAGAACAATTTGACACATTTTGAGTGTTTACTTTCTAAATGTGTCCTGCTGAGAGTATTTTAGACTTGCAGTTTGTTTGTTGCTAATTTATATGACTTGTCGGTACAATTTATCTTTCAAGAAGTTCATTTTCACATTAATGATCTAAACACTGTGGATTTATCTGTAACAATGTAGTATTAGATTGACAAAATATTAGAATTTATTAGTTATTATTATTATTAGAATGCGTGGCATCACAACATTCTAGAACCCCTATAGTTTAACGTTGAGCTGGAGACAGGTTAAAATTATATAATAGAATTTGCTGTTTAACCTGGTTTATGGTTAAAACATCTGTAATTACTGGGTCTATTCACCTGAAACAAAAACTTGCACAATGTTCAATGTATTTTCCATCAGCACAAATGAACAAAAGTGAAATTATTAGCTTTGAGTCATTACTCAACCCCAAAGATGTTATTATTGTCTGGTCAAATGAGTTTAAGCTATACATTTAAATGGGGAACCAATCCCAAACTAATAATGTTATGGTTCAGCATTTGTGGATCATAGATTTGGATATTTCTTTCAAAAATTAGTCAATCCCTGAACACGGCATCATCAATCTGATCATCAATCATCATCGTGAGCGCAACCTAATACGTGGAAAATAACAATAGCAGTGTATTGTGAACCATTCACTTACTAAACCTAAAAATTCCATTAATATAAACTGCATTGTCATTTCCTTCAGGTGTACGTTCCATTTGAGATATATAGCATTAGCGCCCTGATCCTTTCACGTGTGCGTCTGGAGTCATCATTCACTCTGCTCACAACATGCAGCTTTAGCAGGAAAAATGCTACGTATCTACAGCAGTGAGGTCGAATCAGCAGACCACTGAACAGGGAACAATTAATGGATACAAAATGTGGCATAAAATTAACAAGATGTATCAAACTCCTGGAGACAAGTAAAATGTTCATTGTTCATATTATGAGTATTTAGCCATTCTTTGCACCAAATGTGGCCAAAATGTTTACAGTTGATAACACTGGGGATTTGACCACATGAAATGGTTAATTAGCAGCACGGCTACCATTAACAACAAATACTTTGTTTTCGGGGTGTAATATAATGGGAGGCATCAGTACGGTAGAGAAAATCTGGAAAAATATGGTAATAATGCATAAAGACATACCATATTGATAAGATAAAACTGTGTTTTATTTAAATCAATAAGGTCTAGTCTACTAAACAGAGGCGTGCAGTCATGCATGTGCCTGTGGCCCATGGTTGCAGCGCTGCTGTAGTTCAAATCTCTGTAAGTATTTTAGCACGCTGAAAAATGTAAATTGGTCTGAATAATCACTGACACACTTTGACAGTTTATTTTTTTATTATATTTTATCTTTTTACTTCATGGCTTCAGTAATTGGCATGCTGCCTTGTTACTTACAATAATCCAAATGCTAATTCCACCCTTCGGGCCTTGCAGGAGGGTCAGCTGAAGAGCTGATGCCATCTTATGTGTATTGAGTTGGAGTTAGTGGTGATATAGAGGAAGTGAAGCTTGTGTTGTGACAGACGGAGGAGACAAAGGAGACGGGAGCAGTGAGGGAATGAGAGGGACGTGTGGGCTGTGGATCTCACTGTCACAGGACCAGGACAGTCGCTCTTATGAACCATGTGGATGAGATACACTACAGTGGAGAATGTTATATGTGAAGTATAATTGGAACAGAGCATTACAAAGTAACAAAGGCCAATTTGTAACCTTATGAGAAAAAATGTCCAAATCAAATATTGATTTTACTGATAACAATTGTGTGTATATAATATAATATAATAATACATAATACAATAATACAATAATGTAATATTATTTAAGAACAATCTATTTGCACTACCACATTTGCACATTGCACTATCTGCCAACTGTACATTCTGTATATAGTGTTAGTCTATCTTAGTCTATTTTATTCTTAATTTTATGCATGCCTTTTTATATATTTTTTATATTTTATCCATTGCTTTATGTTGCACCTACGCCGAAGCAAGTTCCTACGTTTGTGAATTTCACTTACAATGGCAATAAAGCGCTTTCTGATTCTGATTCTGATTCTGATTCCGGTATGTTGACTTTATTCACAATTACAACACATTTTAAAAGTTATTTGTTTACCATTTGTTTTGGTTTATTAGTCCAAAATCCAATGTGAAAGCAAAATGAACTCCACACACTGTAAAAGGCTCTCTTTTTTTTTTTAATAGCCTTTTTTGTCCTGAATTGTTTTGAATATACAACCACACCAACGATTAAAAGCTGATGCTACATAATGCATTTACCTGTGAGTCAAATCCGCCTGTTTCCCTCTGCTGTTTTATTAATTCATCCTGGGCCCATCTGAGACTCCGTTTTCAATAACTCCTGGTTTTGAAAACGTAAGCACAAAACTTTCAATCACTTCAAGGTGCTGTCAGACAAACACTGTGGTCTTCAGGAAGAAATGTACAATGTGATTTGATTTCAGAGAAGGCATAAATATAGAGGCAACATTCATACATTTATTGCAGTATTTGTTCTGTGTTTTATAAAAAAAAAAGGGAATGTTGTGTGGTTTTAGAGATAACTATGCCATTTTCAGCAACAAAATTGATGTGTTGTTCATTTATTTGACTTGAAACAAAGCATTAATGTGTGTGAACAAATTGTGTGTGGACAGATGTGAGTTTTTTTAGACAAATTGATCGAATATGTACATTTTTGATTTTGGAGTATTTGTGGTTTAGTAGGTTATTGTCTATGAACCATGGGGTTTTTGGAAAGATGGAAGAAAGGATTACTGAATATGAATAAAAATGTTGTTTGAAATAAACATGTTTGTGTATTTCCAAAATAATACATTGAAAACGTTTCCTCTTGTCCTAAACCAATTTTACCCCTATGACTCCTACCTGCTGTCCCATTTTAACTGTCCCTACATGTCTCCTGTCCTTTCTATGTCCTCCTCACTGTTCTGGCTGAGTTTTTAAAGATGCTATTCCCCCACAGAGTCACCAGCCTCCTTCCCCTCCTCCACACAGGCAGGGGGCGCTGTGTGCTTGTGCCCCACCTGCTTTTGGCACCGTTTTAACCCTGTTCTTTTCTCTGTGGCACCAGGCGCGGCTCCCTTCCTGTTCATCCACCCTAAGCATTGCAGAGGTACTCCTGCCTGCATGTGTGTGTCGGGTACTCCCACCATCGCACCCCCACACTCCAGAGACATCCACCCGGACTGGCTTTGCTTACCCTCAATATTTACCCATTGTGCAACGGCAGTAAACAAGAGCAAGGGTTTGCAAACTGTGGGCCAGGTACCATTAGTTTAGTCCTAGAATAGATCGACTTCTTTGATCGACCATCTTTGATTGAATAAAATTATCTGTCCCTACAAATTTTTTCCTATGAGTCTCAATCCTATCAGTATCCTAGCAATTTCATTCAATTTCATTTTCGCAGAAGTGCAGGCCCTTTAAGGCTCACTCGGGGTTTTCAGTCTAGCTAGTTATTATCCACACTAACAAAAATACAAGGTCATTAATTATTTGTGCTGGTTCAAAGCCACTATAAATGACTGACTGACAGACAACAGACATTTTCTAAACAATTAAAGGGGCTGTATTTTTTTTATGTAATAAAGTAGAAGTTGTTTTGCTCCAGTTACTGAAAAGCAGCTCTAAAATGAGACCGTTGTGCTGTCTGCATCAAATTATAAAGTGTTTTTTTTTTATCATCCTTAAACTAGGAAGTTCTCTGTTAACATGCTAGCTGTTGTTAGCTTTCTTGTGATGGCAAAACACTGCTCTTATAAAATCATCGCAGTCAATAATTAAGAGGCTAAGAGGGCGTTTGGAAAGTGGGGAATAAATTTGGACTTCTGCAAAAATTGACTAATTCTGAGAGTAAAAATGTGCTACTGCGCCTTTAACAATCAATATCTTTTCGAAGCCTATTGTACAACTATACCTTACTAACTACAGCCAGAGCTCTACTGTTTACGTCCAATGCTTTTGCCTGCCCCCTCCCTCCTGTCCTCTGTCCCCTCTGTCCTCTGTCCTCTGTATTAGTCTCCTTAATATGTCTCCTGTCTTCAGCTGTTTTCTTGTCCAACATTTTGTAAGTCTTATTAACCCTTTCCTTTCCACTCTCACACGTAAACCGCCATCTTTCTTTCCCAGGATGCATTTCAACGTCAGAAATGAAGTTGAAAGAGGCTCTGTGTTGTTAAATGATGTCTATTATGTGTTGTGTTTTTAAATGTGGTGGAGAATGCACAGACAGTGGTATTGATTGTATTGATTAGTCAAAGTAATGACAAAATAAAGAATAGTCCAATAACTAATCAAGCGCAGCACTGTCGACATAAATAAAAAAAAAGAAAAGAAACAGACTCGACAAGATTAACCAGGGATTAAAGATATATGGAATGATTGTGGAGAAAATTCAGATTCTGTGTGCAGTGCAAATTTTAATCATGGTCATTCTACACAAAAGTAGGCAATTATGTTCAATTAAATGTCTTTGACAGGAAGCTATATTTCACCCGCTTGGCTAGTCTGTCAAATGATGAATGCCATTGACTGATGACTAATTTCATGTTATTTCTTCTGTCACTGTGGATTTCACACTTACAAGAATATCGAATATATAGATATTAAAATACATATAATTGATTATATTTTGTCTGTTAAACTGCAAGAAGTAGAAACAATGAGACTAATATAATAACATTTTTCACATTTTTTTTTAGCATTTTAAGCATTTTAAAATTATTAAATTAAAATATAATATAAATTATGTCAAACCAGGTACAAAATTTTGATTAAATCTGGAGTGACACATAAAATGTCTCTACAACCAGACACATTTTATGTGCCTTTAACATTATTGAAATATATTTAGTTTCTTTCTTTATGAAAAATTGCACAGGCTGATGATGCCTCAACAATTATTTTTCAATATATTACATAAGATTGTTCACCTTTATTTCTATTTTAAGTCTATTTAGAAAACTTCTTCCTGTCTTCCTTTTAGCAGGAGTATATCCTAATATTGTTGGCTCCGTGCATGCTAGTGGCCTGCTCCTGTGTTGTTGTGCATGAAGTGACTGTCCTGTGGTTCCCCAGGCCTCACGAAGAGAGTTCAGGGCACACCTGGATGAGGTCATCACGCTCAAGTCCAGGTACTCCACCTTGGACCAGGTAAAGCTCCGCCTTCCTCCTATCACGCACCTCTCCGCCCAGCATGGCATCACACGGCAAATGATTTTACCTACATCAGATATATTCTGTAATCATTGGGCTTTGCATGGAGAAAATATGCCTCTTGTTCATACAAAGTTGAAATTAGGTTTAAGAGAAGGGTAGGTATTATAAATCGTAACCTGGTTTTAACATGGACTCTGGATGTCATGTAATCTTATAACCTTTGTGAGCCAAAACATTTTTACCAAATGTTCTTCGAAAATGTGCTACTCAAATAAAATCAAATTTAAATGGCTCAAGAAAAAATTAGTATAATAAGTATATTAAAAGTAAAAGTGTATATAGGATGAGTAACTGACCTCATTTCTAAGTTGTGTCTCAGTTTGACATAACGTGAAAAATATGAATTCATTTGGTGGTACAATGGGTTTAGCATTCATCAATCTGAAGCTTGGCAGTTCAAACTTTGTTTGAACAAATACTGTTATTGTGTTTCGGGCGATGTTGCAGTAGCTTGTGTACCTTTGGCACCTTCTGATCAGTGAGACAATACTAATACTTTAAAGTTCTGTAAATTCTTGAAGAACCCATGCAGACCATGTTAAAGCAGGTTGTGTAAAGACATTTATAAACAACACACTCCCGTGGGACGTATTGAAGTTGACAAGCACTGTCAAAACATAATAAAATCAGCGTTTTTCTATCATTCTTATCCCTCTCTCATTTCTCACCCATCCAGTCATCCCCTGCTGTTGCATCGTTAACAACAATCTAGCAACTACATGGCCATAGATAAGACAAAAAAACAAGCTAATTGTTCAAAAACGCATGTTTCTGTGTACTCGGTGGTGGTTTGTTACCACAGCTGCCTTGGGATAAACTGACAGAAGTGAGCCAGTCGCTTCTATAATCACCACCATTCACACACTTACCACATTCAATTTTAGTGTTAAATCAGCTTGGAATTTTTATGTATATAGGGTGAATTCGGGTAAAGTGGGACAAATTGTTGGTTCACAAAATTTGTCGTGTTTTCCATTTGTTTTAGGTCTTGGCATCAATTTAAATTTTTGGTTCAAGTAATAAACCAAATATGTTATAAACTATAACGTCCCAAAAACTCTAATTGAAACTAATTTAAGAACACAATTTAGGGGTGACTCCTCGTTTTCACATGTAAAATTACTCATGGTCCCATTTTACCTGACATCCCACTTTACCTGAATTCACCCTTGGCTAATTTTTTTACTTTCTCAAGATTTTTCTGGCAATTTACAAACAGCAAATTTTAACATTGTTAAGTTTAGTCCATAACAGAGGCATCCTGCATGTAGGACTGCAAATTAAAATGTTGCAAATTCATTAAAAATACCTTGATTTGCATTTTGACACTCACAGCTTTGCTAAATACATAATCTATTTGACAGCTCACTTAGTTTGGTGCTGAGCTCATCTTTTCCCAGAGCGTCTCTTTAACAGTCCTATTATGGGCCCATTGATTTTTCCTCCCCCTGTCCTGCCCCTCTGACTTGGCCCTGTTACGGATTCGGCACACGGATCTGGCAGCGCGCTGTTCCTCTTTACTCCATCTCTGATCTTCCTGGCACATATCCATGACAACCTGTCGCCCGTTTCCGTGGTGATGACAGGCGAGGAGAGTGATCAGTGTGTAAGAGCTAGATTGGTTATTCATCATTTTGTCGCTGCATTTCAATTAGCGAGTTGAACCATTTGTCAGCGTAACAATAGTGTACATCCTGGAAGAATGAGGCCGCTTGACTAATGGTTCCACTATGCTGTACTGAAGTTTGATGGGAAAAAAATATATAGCCAAAATGGGACAATTCTACTGTTTCAGAAACACTATGCAAACTAAACTGACCACAAAATAACCATAAAAATCCTGTTCCATCAGCTACACTTTTTCGTATTTTTACACAAATCCCGGACCAGACACGATCTCTCTGGGTGGAGTCTGCATGTCCTCCCCGTGTTACCGTGGGTTCTCTCCGGGTTCTCCGGCTTCCTCTCACCGTCCAAAGACATGACTGTGTAGGTTAATTGGCAACTCTAAATTGCCCATATTGAATGAATGTGAGAGTGAATGGTTGTCTGTCTCTCTGTGTTAGCTGCGACGAGCTGGCCACTGTCCAGGGTGTACCCCGCCTAAGGCCCAAAGTCACTGGGATAGGCTCCAGTCACCCACGACCCGTAACGGGAACAAGCGGTAAAAAATGAATGAATTAATGTTTTTAAAGGACACATATTCTGCTACAGTGACTATTTTGAGCTTTTAACCATGTTCTAACAATGTTCTGTCATCAAAAACATACCTGAAGTAGCATTCAGTTGCATTCACGCTGTTTAGAGGTATGTTCATCAGAAAATTCTCCCCCCTCCGGGTGTTAAAAACACTCTTCGTTGTTTCTGGGACGTATTTTCAGATCATCTACGTCACTTAGCTGAGAATCTTTTGCTGTTTTAACTCCTTAAATCATCGCCAGACTCATTCTGCATTTCGTCCGTCCAAACAGGATAACTGCTGCTGCTAGCTTGATAATTGCGTGTAAGTGCTTGGCACCATCTACTGGCTGGATCCACTAAGTGTCTTACCAGACTGTTGAGAAAAGCTTGAATTATTCTATAAGAAACATTTTTCTGTTTGTTTCAAAACATGAGATGGCAAATTAAAGGTACTCCAGAGCATGTTTAAAGTCTAATAACATGCATAAAATGCATAATATTTTTTCCTTTAATGCAACTGCAAAATTTAGAGATGAGATTTTTTTTATGATTTCAAAATGGACTATAATAGCTATAAAATATTACTTTTTTGAAAACTACAAAGCTCTGTCAGCAGAACCTAGTAGTTTGTTTTTACATTGTGCTCGATGAGAAAAGACTTTTTGAGGATTTTTTGGTGCATTACCAATGGACTGGCCCCCTAGTCCAACTCAAATGCCCCAAAAACACATTTGCAACCACCACACTGACTTACAAAAACTTTTAATTAGGTCAAAATGTTACTTCGTTATGCTTTACCATCTACAGAACAATCCATTCACTTTTCTAAGGTAACGACATGTTAACTTCTGTTAAGATTAAGTTGTGACTCAAGTTTAATAGTTGTACTTAAAATACACATAATTTGCCAGGGGAAAAGTTGCTTTTCCTATTGAAACCACTTACATTTTTTTCAAAGTTTAACCCACGGCAGACCACGCCCCCTAATATGACACGTTGATGAATGTATCTTTGCTGTTGACTTACTAAACACTATAACACAGTATTTTTCATCGCTCCATACATTTCAGTACATTTTCCATTCAGTTGAATTCTTTTTACATTACAACTGCAGCATAGACTAGATTAGAGTGTGTCTGACTGCCCCCCCAATCATGCCACTTTGACCACACCCACTGCGTCAACCCCGCCCTTTTCCCCACATTTTCATATTTGCAAATGTCTCTCTGAGTCAGTTTGACCACAATGTATCAGAATTTTTGAAAAGTATATGGGACTTATACAAGGTTGTTTATAGTATAACATTTTGTATTTGGTTTTTATGAATTTGAAAATGAAGATGTGCTTTGGTTCAAGTTGTTGAGTTAGTTTTCAATGTGCTTTTTGTGTATATATTTTTGATCTTTTGTGTTTTGCTGTAGCTGTTTTTAGCTCTTTTTATTCTTTTTTTCTTTACAATTTTTGCTTCTTGTATATAAAGGCTGTGTGGACTAATATTTTACCAAGCATTCTTTACATAGCATGAAAATAATGTAGGGCTGTTCTATCAAAGGTGATGTTGTAGAAAGTATATATTTTCCATACCAAAACCTGTCAGATCCGTTATTCTACAGCACATGCAAGCAAAACTATGTTTCTTCTTTCTTCCAGATGATTTTGCTTGAATGCTTGGAATTTTGAATTTTGCTTGATGTAATAAATTCACTTTGTCAAACATATAAAGTAAAGTTAATAACTCTTGTCAGACCCCAAATTAAGATGTTTTTGAAGATAAGTAAACCTTTATTCGTTCCAAAATGGGGAAATTTCAGTGCTACAACACAAAGTACATAGGAAAGATAAGAAAATCTGCAGACAAAAATCAAGACAAATAAAGCTCTCCATTTAACTTAATTCAATTTCACTCATCTAGAGAAACATAATTGAATCTGGTTTATTAAAATGATTAAAGTTTCAGTAAAGTTAATCTTTTAATCGATCTAACTGAGCTCATGTGGTGCAGTGTGTTGAGCATCAAGTGCTGATCTTGTCTAATGTACATGCCACGGCAGTAGACCACAAATAAGTGACAAAGCCTTCTTGTCTTTTTGTCCTTCTTTTGTCCTTGTGGTGTTGCCGTAGTTGCCTCTGTAGTGGGTGTGTCCTCCGTCCTGTCCGTGTGTCTGTCTGTGTGCTGACAGAAGCACTGATGTGATCCCAATGCTTTATCTATCTATCTCCACTAGCTCCAGTGTAGGTTGGAGGGCCTAAAAGATGATCGCAGGAGGACCTTCAGCTCTCGAGTAACTATCCCCGCCCATCCCACCCCCCACCCACCTCAAGGAGCGCGCAAATCAAACGCCCCTGTGCCCACCTCACTCTATGTCCTATGTCCTCTCCTATACCTCCTCTTCTCTCTTGTAAAAATACACTGCAAAAGATATCTTTAAGAGTTAAAATAACTTGAATTCAGAACATTGAAAGGTGCTGACTAGATTTATCTGATTATCGGGCTTGGAATATATGATTTGTTTAAAGATATGTTTCACTTTTGGCAACATTTGTGTTTAGAATAGCATTTTTCCCCCACTTTTTGTACAGATATATAACTGCAAGTTGTTTTTTTATATTCTTATTGCAGTGCAGTTATCTTCATTCACTGGCAGATTATTTAGTTAAAACTAGATAAAGATAAATATGCCTGTAATAAATGTCCTCAAATCGATTCAAACAACAGTGTAAGTGCCAAGTCAAACAACCAAGACCAGGTAATTAAATGAATATTGTCAAACTGACTTAAATCCAGATTCTGAATTCAAGTTATGTTAACACTTTGGATATTCTTTTTTACAGTGTGTTTTCTCTTTTTCCTCTTGTCGCCCTGGTCTTGTCGTCCACTTTTTTGTCTTGCTATCTTTTTTTCTTTGTGCGATATTTTTTACAATCCGTCCGATGTCTTTTTGTGCATTTATGTGTCTGGATTTTTTGTAGAATTAACATGCTTTGCTTCAGTAGCTACCGTACGTCTGGTGTGTGGTGATGTATGTAGACTATGCAGTTTAGTGGAGTTTGTCTAGTCCGTTACTGTTTGATTTTTGTTTGTTTCTTGGTTATCTTTTGAACCACGTCATACTTACCTCCACTGCGTCACCACCATCACCCACCTCCACCTTGGCTGTGTGGTGCCCTCCCAGATACTGTTACTTCAAGTTGAAAAGACATCATTAGAAAAAGCATGGGGAAACCGCAAATCGTTATATTTGACTGAGTTTCCCAAAAGTAACGTAATCATCCCTTTTATAAAATGGATCCAACCATCAGCAAATTAACAATAGACATTAGCCTGCAGTTACCTCAATTAACCCAGCTCTAGATATTTTGTGAAACTCAGTCCAACCTTACTTTTAGTCCAGTTCTAGGCCATAGGAAGTCAGCTTTAGTCCAAGTGGGCCATTGTCTCTCACTCAAGATTCCTCCACTACATCAGCACTCTGACTACACATTTGTTCTGACTTGGATATCATCACTCTACGTGGCTGCCTTTGTCCTAATCTTTAAGTATGTATATTTATGTATGTTTTGAAATGCTGTGATCTGATTGCCCTGTGTTGCTTTTGAAACACATTCAAGTTACAGTTATTATTGTCATTTTACAGAAATAAGTAGCACATTGACTTGATTGTTAAAGATTGGCCACAAAGTATAGCATCAGAAGTTCATAAATATCCAACCTAGGGCCTAGTAATTCCCTTTGAAGAGTGTGCCAAGGCTCCCACAGTTTGATAATAAGTGGTCCATACCACATGTGGTCCACACGGCCCAGGAGGCCACACCTATTCACACACTTCCTCATTTGGAGCAAAATTATCCCATCGACACTTGATACCACATGACCTGGATTTACAAGCTTGTGGTTTAGTATGACAGTTAGTAGAAAAAACATTTTAGCCTTATCTGTTACATAAACTTTGTCCAAAAAAGTACTCATAATACATCTATGTGTTGAAGGAAATTATGTATATTTGAGATTTTCCTCAATTTTACATATTGACCCTGTGATTATGATTAATATATTACTACTGACTGAGGTGGGTAGAGTAGCCAAAATTTGCACTCCAAGAGTACTATAACTCCAAAATAATATTGCATAGATTTAGAGAAGTGGTATCAGAAATTACTCAACCAAAAGTATAGCAAGTACTTGAAACTACTACAACTCATGTGTAATTGTGAACTGTCCAAACATAACAACTGATTTATAGTTTAGATCAAAGGATTGACCCCAAAAGTGAGAACATCTAAATCATATCTGAAGGAGTAAAAAACACAAATGTTAAAATCATTTAATAATGTCAACGTAAAGCTTTCATTACATAGAATATTATATACATTATATATTTAAAAACCTTTATTCCAGTAAGATACTTTCACACCTAAAGTATATTCTATGTAAATTACATATTTTACTAAATTACTCTGAGAACTATTCTTTTTTATTTAAGTTACTTAAGTAAATGTAACTGTACTACCCACCTCTGATTACTAACCCTCCTAAATTTACATTGGTTTAGTCTTAGTTTGATTTTTTGATTTTGATTTTTGTATTTATATTATAGTCCTCTCTTGGAACAATTTGACTTTGAGCACATGGGGCTGTCAGATAAGTCAGTGATTTGAGATTGTATTGGTGATTGTCATTGGAGATGTACTGGTCTCCACAGCCGGACAAACACACAGCCTGGCCAATGCTTGTGCACTGTCTGTTGTAATTAGTTTGATAATTTCATTGAAAGCATGTTTTAAGAAGCACTACTCCCCCCCTCGCCCGTGTTCTCTCTCCCACCTCTCCCTCTGCTTACAGGTGCAGTCCAGGTGCAGCAGCAAAGAGAATATACTCAGAGCAAGTGAGTATTCGTGCAGATATCAGTTACTTTCATCCAACTGGTTTATTTACACACTACTATTATAAACTAAGGCAATAAATTAAGGTCCAATATGAAGCTAAATTAAGTGGCAGTGGTGCAATGAGAAACTACATAAATGGCCACTCAAACTCAAACTGTCCTACACACATGCTGCATTACTTTTTCCATCAAAATCTTTTATGTTAAATTCATTTTTCTATTAAAAGTAAATCAACTTTTTTTTTGTCACATGGAATACAAATGTTAGACTTTTCCAAACCAATTTAGATTTGATATTCTTTGTACGTGCCATTTAGCCATTGTGTAATTATTGCACAGTAATATCAGGTGTCTGGGGCTCTGTTGCAGTTGCAGTTATTCTATTAATAACTGAATCCTCTTTTCCTCACACGTGTACTGTACATGTGTTGCTCTACGGGCCTGAACGCTGCTTGTTTGTATATTTACATGTATGCGTTGTTTTGCCAGAGGTGGTAGTTAGTTTGTGTTGTGCACTTATACACTGTGCAGCCTGCTTTAGTGCATGTTTAGCGCATAGAAAGTGGGTCAAGGCAAATCAAAGCTGGGCCTGTATCCCCCGCTCAGGGAGGAAAAGAGAGACATTTCAACACAGTTACACCTCAATGATTTCAGTTCACCTACAAAGTTATTACAATGTGGTAGATATGAAGATTCTGTTATTGAAATTGTATTGGTCAATGCTGTAAACAAACTTCATACTGGTATTTTAGCACTGATAAGAAATCAGTACATTGCAAAAACAGAATACTGAGTTAGACTTGAATATTTGGGTGATTGATTTGAGTAACTTTAGTTTAGTTTACTTTTAGATTTAGTTTAGTTTTATTGCATTTCTATTTTGGGATTTGTTTTGGTTTATGTTTCTTGACAGTCTGTGGAGTTTTTTGTTTTAACTGGAGTGACTAACTAATTGATGTACGGAAAGAGACACACAATACACAAAATATTTTGAAGTTAAGCCTTTTTAAAGTTAATTACTTTTGCTGTGTACATTGCTGTCATTCTAAGTAGTTCTTATAATGGATGCATGAGATCAGACCACCTCCTGCGTTTTCACAAGTTTACACAATCAGAAAACATATATACAATCAAACAGCCCTATTGGTGGGTTTCAGAATAATGAGAATATATGACCATAGTTACCGTAGTGATTTAAAACAAAATGTTGGCAAAGTCCTAAAAATCTTACAGGAAGTTGAAACCCATTATTTCTTTTCTCAGTGTTACTTCCGAAATTCTACTTTCCAGGTTTCTTTTGTCAGTTACCCTTTTATCACAGGCCTGTTTTCAGATCTCCAGCAGATCCTTGGAGGATTTCTGCACGTTTCTGTCTAAAGGGAGATTTTGAAGTGGTGTTTTGTCCCAGCAGACTGAGCTGAGAGCTGGAGCTTGTGCCCCAGGGCTGGAACAGAAGGCTTTGGTGTCCTGGGACCACTCAGCCCCCCCTCCTCCTTGTGTTTTACCTTTAACTTTGGAAATGAGCAGAAAAAAGATTCAAAAGTGCTGAAACATATAATTTAACATTTGTGATGGATTCACTTTTTGTTGATTGGCATTTTAAATACTTTTGACATTTTGTTTATTTTCATGATTTATTTACATTTTATACTTTAAGAAGGAATATAAAGTTTTTTCTTGCAACAAGGGAGAGAGAAATATTTTGCTGCACAGCAATTATCAACATTACACTAACAAACTACTACTTAAATGAATAAGAAGCAGGAAATTCTTAATAATAACTACACTTTTGATGTCTTAATAAAGCATGAAAAAACCAATTCATAATTACCACATAGTTTAAGACTAATTCAGTCTAACGAACTACTTAATTGATGATTGACTGATTTCTAATGCCTTAATCAAGTAGTTACTAAGCCTGAATCATTCTTCATAAACTATTTATTTGTTGTGAATTAAGTCTTTGTTCATGCTTTATTGAAACAGTTAAAAGTACAGTTATTATAAAATGTTACCACAGGGTGAACCGCCAAAGCAGTTACTAGAAACGTACAGACAACATATAAGCCTGAAGCAAAACAGAATTTCAACTTAAAGTTTTTATTAGAAAACAACAAACATGATTAAAATTATCCTTTAAGTTGATGCATAAAAATTTAGGTATTAATGAGTAATAAACAATTAATCATCACATTTCTTGATGAGTTCCTCCTTAAACACTTGTCCATCCCGCTGTGATTGCTTGTGTTTGCATATAACTGCTAATGTGTTGTTGTTGTTGTTGTTTGTGTGGCAGGTCACAGCGCGGTGGACATCACAAAAGTGGCCCGGAGACACCGCATGTCTCCCTTCCCGCTGACCTCCATGGACAAGGCCTTCATCACTGTGCTGGAGATGACCGCTGTCCTGGGCACCGAAATCATCAACTACAGAGGTCAGACGCACCCCCGCACACACGCTCCATGGAGGGCTCAGCTAGGACGAAACTATCTGCTACATAAGGGCTACATAACAAAGAGGAACATCATCTATTCAGTCAACACATCTGATTCATGGCTAAAACGCCCAGGTCCAAACAGTTAAGGCTAAAGCTTGTCAGTGACCCAATCCATTCAGTGATGCACTGTGTAACTTTTCTGGTGCAGAGTTTGCCACTTGCTTGTCTCCCTAGAGATGTTACTGCTTTGCCTGGAATGTTCTACAATATGACTTTTCCAATAAGTGACACCACAAGCTCAATTATTTCTTTTGTAATAAAAATGTCGGTAAATACAAGATAGATTATAGGAGTGGGACGAGATTGGGTTCATGAGAACGAGACAAGATTTTGACATATTTTTTAATACATAAATGTCATGATCCAGATGATTTTGAGCTCACAAATGTTTATGTTCTATTTTTTAACCCTCCCACTATCTTCGTTTGACCCCATCTAGATTTAAAAATTGTATTTTTTATTTAATCGATATGAAACTTTCATGGGTGGTCCAAAACATCACCTAACATACAATTTAGGCAATTTTTAAAAATAAAATAAGTACTGACAAAATGTGCATAGCTCAAGAAGAAAAGCACAAGGGATATTTTTGTCATTGTAGCATTGCTTTATGCTTCTACAGCTTCTCTTTTTTTCAGTTTTAAAATGATTAAAACAAACAAAAACACAGAATAAGACACAAAGAGAAAACAAAAGAAGCAAATTCAACAAAAGACATCCAATGAAGATAGAAAACGTTCCACTTTGTCTTCAGTCTTCCAAATTTGTCCATGTTTAAATTTAGTCCCAATGTATTTTCTACCATTTTTATAACTCATCATCACTTTTTTTGTTTACATTTTTGTCAATTCCAAATGCAAACACAGTATACAATTTTCTGCATTTTATTTCATGAGATCTTGCAGCACGAGATCTTGTCCCATCTGTTAAATCCTTACAGAATATTCCAGGAAAAGCAATAGCCCTTCTATGGAGACAGCAGATGGATATTTCACAGGAAAAGTTACATAGCGCACCTTCAAATATTCCTTCATAGCCTACCACTTGAAAGAGCTCATGAACCACCTATTTCAACCTTAAACCACAATCGCACTTAAAAACTTCACCTGACCGTTGTGCTACATTAGCAGATGTTACTTGTCTTGTTGGCTAACCTCTGATGACACATTTTAAAGTGTCTCTAAGTGCTGGGTGAGACACTTTCCTGAATCAGCAGCTTTTGTTTATCACCACTGTGTTAGTCATGCACACAGTTAAACATTCAAATTAGGACACTGCAAAGACTTGAGTCAGCACTGCATGGAAAGTCTTTGTATAAACTTGTGTACGTATTTGTGCTGGCAACTTTGGTAGGTAACACTTTCCACTCACACGTTCATCAACAAAAAACATGATTAGGGTAACTTTTGAATGAAAAAAAGTATTTCTAAAACGCTCAATTGTCAGGGGTTTTGTCCTATGTAAACCTTCAACATAGACAGTACATTTTTGTTTACAGCTGTAGCATTTTTGTGGTGACCTCATTAAACATTTGTGATACATCCATTTCTGTTTTTTCTGCGTTAGCATAAGTGACCCGATCAATGTTCCACAATAATCAAATAAAAATACATAAATCACTTGACAAGCTTGCGTTACATTACAGTACAGCTTAATTAAAAAACACTTTAAAAATGACATGTATACATTTTAACATGTATTTTACAAAACATTACAAATTGTATGTGAAGCATAAGTGATTTTAAAGATTATTTTGCAATGAATTCATTGTATGGTGCAAAGACATGAGATGTGTGCGTGGGAGAGTGACTAAGAGTGGGAGGTTGAGAAAAATCCTGCTTCGAAAATACCTTAAAGCTGCTTCATGTGTGGCTATATATAGTCCCTGTGCTGTGATTACTGTATGTGGGCACTCACAGGAATATGTTTGCTTTTATATATGAGAGGTCTATTAAATGTGATTATACACTAATGTAGGATGACAGCGGTACAATCCATGTGGAGGCAGGGCTAGTTTGTGCTGCTATTTTGAGATATTAAGATGCAAAGTCTTAAACTGTAAAAATAGATTAAAGGTTATTTGTGATGCTGATTTGGAGAAACAGCACATTTTGTACTCAACTTCAGTGACACAGTGAGAATAATAATGCAATCTTATTGATATTTGGAAAAATCCAGTATTTGATGGTTCAGGTTTTGGTAACTTTATTTATACCTGCAAGTAGAATTGGTTTGCAGTTAGAGTTGGCTTACATACATACATTATACATATATGGTGATTAAAATAGATACTTCGACAATAGTGAATTAATAAAGTGCAGCAAGTAATGGTGTCCACAAAATATAGATTAGAGGATTCAGAAATAATAGGCCATAAGAAATGTTCAATTAATGTTTCAAAATTAGCAAACACAGCTTGGTTATCATTTGTAAGCATTACATTATTCTTAAAACTTTGAAAATAAAGTTTCTTACATCCTTTTAATTCTAAAATGAGCTCACCACGAGCTTTCATTCGATATGTACAACAAATGTCTCTATTCAATTACTTTAATTACTTTTGCCCGTTGTTTCTCCAGCTCAGCCCTGGATATATATGAGTGTAAAATGCAATTATCCAAATTATATATAAAATCCATACAACAAACAAAACTACATTTGATTGGATAAAACATAAAACATCCCATCATTCATTCTTTTCAAGCCTATGACCTCTTATAGTGTCGTTTGTGTCACAGATGACCCCTGTCACGAGATGCAATTAGGTGACTAAACCCTTTCCCTTTAATACTAGAACAAATACTGCACCCTGCCTTTAAGTGTAACCTTTGACCTTCTGCCCCCTCCTTAGATGGGATGGGTCGGGTGCTCGCTCAGGACGTTTATGCCAAAGACAACCTGCCCCCTTTCCCCGCCTCGGTCAAGGACGGCTATGCTGTGAGAGGTATGTTCCCAGAGCAATGGTCCACATCTTATTTAAATACATTTTACTTTTTGTTTATAGTGCCACACTAAGAGACTAAAGTGAATTGTATTGAGTAGTTTATTGAATAGATACACTTTGGCGCATAGACCTCAGCAGCTGTCGGTGAAGAGGAGATGGCCTGTCACTTTAACTAATGTTGAAGTGCAATCTATTACTACATCAAAACATCAGAATAAACAATAATACTGAAACTTCTTTATGCCACTGGTATACTTATTTTACAAACATTCTTTTTTTCTTAATGCACAATATATTTGAAAAACATGAGCTGCATCAAATAAACAGTCATTAGTTAGTATTTATAATTTACTAATTCAACTCTTTAAAGCTCTAAAGATCTTATTGTAAGTCTATATTCACCTTATTCTGCCCCGCCCACTTTTGCCTCTTTTTGCCACAGATACGTGCTTCTGTTGTAAACGCACTTCCGTTTGACAAGAACTCCATTAAAGCTAATGGTGAATGAGGGAAAGGTCTCGCTGCTAAAATGTTATATAAAGTAGAATGATTTGTGTAAAATGTTTAATGAACACGAGCAACAACAAATCAACAACGCACCGATTTCCTGGGCGGCCTGAAAACGTCTTTTTAGTCCGTGTAGAACTTATTTTCTGTTGAGCTCGTTTGTCCCGTGTAAACTAATACAACGGAAACACGATGGTGGCGCCCACGACAACTTCCAGAATAAGGTGAATAGCAATTATTGTGAAGGGCTTAATGGCAAGGCTGAGGTGGCTGATAGTTTTGCTGCTGTGATGGAGATGAGGTGGATTAGGACTGTATCTGAAATGGGAAAAAAAAGGAGAAAACAGAGACAGTATTCATATGAATAGCCTAAGTGGGGATTTGTTAAAAGGTAATGGTACCAGACAGGGTTGTTCCAGTTGTTCGTAAATCTTTTTGATCCACAGCTGGAAACTGCACATATAGTGGTCTGATTGGTCAGAAAGCATCCATACGATAACATTAAGGTACCTTTGAGGCATGTTCTATGATTCTTAATATGATTCTTCTTCTTTTTTAGCGGCCGATGGACCAGGCGACCGCTTTATCATTGGAGAATCGCAAGCTGGAGAACAGGTATGAATACAAATGCCAACGGCCATTTATTTGGTGACAATCCAATGTAAAATCATCTACGTGTGCATGTTGTACAGCCCACGCACACAGTGATGCCAGGGCAGGTGATGAGGGTGACGACAGGAGCACCCATTCCATGTGGCGCCGATGCCGTGGTGCAAGTGGAGGACACAGAGCTGCTAAGGGAATCTGAAGATGTAAGATATGGCTCTTGACTAAAACTTATGTATATTGACTTTGTTTATTAACTTATGTATATTAACTTTGTTATGTTTTTTTAAAAATTTTATTAGAAACTCTATAGGTTTACATTGTACGCTACTGCTGTGTCCTTGGGCAAGACACTTAACCTCACCTGTGTCAATTTAATGTGCTTGTCTGTATCAGGGATTTTCTGGTTTGTAATTTTTTTAAGCCGATGTCAGTAGCCGATATTTGAGTTGTTGTTGTTGTTGTGGCTAAAAACTGATATTTGCCGATACTGATATTAAAACCACTCAATCGTGTTAAGTTATAGTAAAGTTCACAAATTAACTTTTCACTTATGTAAAAATGTTGACAATATCTTCACTATAAAATAATTTGCTAACAGCATAGTTGTTCATTTAGTCTTCTATTTTCTATTTCTATTTATTTTTATTTTATAGATTGTTCAAAAAGGCAAATCTGATGCACTGAGGACTAGAAAAATATTGCTGCCAAATATCGGCAGCATGACCAATATCAGTATCTGTGAAAACCTTCCAATATCATCGCAGATAATCGGTATCCAATATTCCATCCCTAGTCTGTATCTTAGTGTTAAGAATAGACAGTGTAGTTCAAGTATCTACTACAATGAAATTATTAAGGTGCAAATATGCTTTTAGTTACACGTGAGCATAACAAAGAATGCTGTGTCTTCCAGGGTACAGAAGAGTTGGAGGTACGAATCCTTGTACAAGCTCGTCCCGGACAAGATATCAGGTCAGTGCCACATTTACTTACTCAGTCCTTACTACATCCTCAACCAGAAATATTATACACACTGATTATGGCTTTGACTATTTCTAAACATCCTGGTGTTTTGCTCTTGTGCCACGTCTCCTCCAGGCCTATAGGTCACGACATAAAGCGCGGGGAGTGTGTGCTGGCAAAGGGCACCCACATGGGCCCTTCGGAGATCGGGCTCCTGGCCACGGTGGGCGTCACAGAAGTGGAGGTCCAGAAGTTCCCTGTGGTGGCTGTAATGTCCACAGGCAACGAGGTGGGTCAGCAGGACTGGTACAAATACGGTATGGAAACACAAAAAACGATATACTATGATTTTATTTGACTTTTTTTGTATTCGATTGATCTAATAAAGTAAGATATTAACTTAATTTGAATGTGCATATTTCTCATTAGGTTGTGTTGTCTTGATGCTTCTTGGTACAGGAAAAAGTTTCATTCATTCAGTCCATTGACGTTGTATGATTTTATTTTTTATTTTTTGTATAGTGCATGAATGTAGTCTCATGGTCTTTTATGTTTGTATGCTTATTTTTTAGCTAATTTATGTGCCAATGGAGGGGCAAAGTTTTACTTACCTAATAGGCAGATAAATCTTCTTATTTCCAGTAATATTCTAAATTATGCAAGAAATTAGATCTAATCTAAAAGTTACTCAAATCCATATTCTGAATTCAAGCCTTAAACCTTGCAAGATAATCCATTTTCATCCAGGCACTCTCAATTCTATTTTAGTTTGTCTAAATAAGTGAGTACAATACAGGATAAGTTTAGCTAGCTTTGTCGTACAGATCCCTTGTTTGTTTTGAATGAAGCAACACAATTATGATCAAAGGTCAGTGGCCTTTTTAAATGACTTGTCTTGTGCCCTGTGCAGCTGCTAAACCCAGAGGATGATCTCCATCCTGGGAAGATCCGGGACAGTAACCGCTCCACTCTGCTGGCCACCATCCAGGAACACGGATACCCCACCATCAACCTGGGCATTGTGGGGGATAAGTACGGCATAACATACCTAAAATATATTATTATAGCCTTATTATTTATGTTGTATTGTTTTGTTTGGTGACTGCTGCTGTGAAATTGTGCTGCAAAACATGAATTGAATGGAATTGGTGACATCAAGTGCAGTAAATGACAATGGTTTATGGGAAATTCATTGGAACTTTACTTCCTGAATCAGTAGTTCCTCTGCTATTATTAGCTCTTTCAAGATAATTAGTTATTTGTATTTGAAATGTTTAAATCATAAGCAACTACATTTTTCTTTATATAATCTGAATTTCAGCAGGTTTGGTAGCTGCTAGTTCAAGATTTAATTAGACTATGAAGCAAAGGCAGAGTTGTAAAAGTTGTTTTGTCACATCCAGCTAGATTATCAGATTTCAATGCCTGCATTAAAATCGAAATGTAATAGTATGTTTGTGTTTTTGCTTACTGTAGCCCCGATGACCTTCTGAACGCTCTGAATGAAGGCATCAGCCGAGCAGACGTCATCATCACCTCAGGAGGGGTGTCAATGGGAGAGAAGGTACAGCAGATCACTCACACTCGAGCTGACGCTGTGTGGTAGGAAAGGGAATTACAGGAGCGTGCTACTGCTAAAATCACTGTATACAGTCGTCAATAGCAGGGCAAGATCACAAAATAATGTTTACAAATGGCTTATTCTTCTTTAAACTTTTCTTTTTCAATTAACTTTGTTTGGATTGTGTTTTCAGGACTACCTTAAACAGGTGATGGACATCGACCTCCATGCTCAGATTCACTTTGGGCGTGTTTTTATGAAACCAGGGTAAGAGACACCTTATGTTGTAATATTATTCTAATACTAAAGAATGTAACATTTCTGCCATAGTGTCCGCCACCAGCTTGTGTTTGTGGGAAGGTTTTTCTTTACCTGGAATGTTCCAAAATATGGCATTAAACGTATATTATTTCATGGATACAAGCATGTGGCATCAGCAGGCCAATGTACAGGTCAGATCTGCGGAGAGTCCGCTTACAGTAAGCTATAACATACAGTGGAACATTCCAAGCAAACTCGCAATCTCACCATGAAGAGAAGCAGTAGTGGACCCTTCACAGAAAAAGTTACATGGTGCACCTTTAATCTTTTGCAAAGTAATAGACACAATTTAGTCAGACACCTCAAGAGTGGCTTCTTTCACAGTTTGACAAAAAGTAACATACTTTTGTTTATTTTTTTTGCATCTAAATGTCTCTTTCTCTGCAGTCTCCCGACGACCTTTGCCACCCTGGACATAGACGGTGCTCGTAAACTCATCTTCGCTCTCCCAGGTAGTGTGTGAAGTAGAGAGCTAGAGTTCTATTTACACTGCTGCTGCCGAGGAGACAGTACTCATATGATGTCCTCTCTCTCCCTCCCTCTGTCCTCTCTTCTCTCCTTTCTTTCCTCTCTCTCCTCTCTCTGCCCCTGACGACTGTCCCAGGAAACCCCGTGTCGGCCGTGGTCACCTGTAATCTTTTTGTAATTCCTGCCTTGAGAAAGATGCAGGGTATTTTGGACCCCAGACCTACTATTATCAAAGCGAGGGTATGATGCACTGACACACACTGGCAAAAGGAAAGGAACGAAAAAGGTGTCAACTCAAGCCAAACGGCTGAATTTGTTTTCCAACTCACAAGTGGCAAAATCAAGATTATATAGTGAATCGATTATCAAGATTATTCAGGTCACAATGTAATTGTGAGGAGTAAAAAATAGTAGTTGCGACAATTAATTTATAAGATAAATGTATTCATTTAAATTCAATATAGTCTAAAAAGGCAATAGTGAATGTTGCTTTTAATCTGGCTGTTTATAACACATCATCTTAATTTTATAATTCATAAGCATGATTTCATAAACCTGAAAGAAAATAAAGGATTTCATTGTTGTTTGGTCACGGTGTCAATAATCATGAATAATCATAGCATTCATTTTAGACCATTTTCAACTCCAAATAAACCTAGTTCCATTTTTTTGTTTTGTTTGTTTGTTTGTTTTTAACAACCTTACATACAACAGATCATAAATGCTCAAATAAAGGGTCACATGACTAGTTCCCTTTGAGTTGAGTTTTGAAGATCGTCAAAGTTTATTACTCACGTAAATAGTAAGAAGGGGATTGTTCCAGATTTTCCAGGCTTTCACCAAGAGCATTCTGTGGGGCTCCTGTATATCATGTTTTTTCTGCATGAGTTATAATCTAAGAAATCAAACTGTCAATAAATCAAACAGCCTGGTGCTGCTTTGAGGCTCATTTACCTGTCTTGGTTTTGTTCAGTTGAGACCATTTTGCCAAAATATCTTTCCTGTTCAGATTTGTGGATTATGCCTTAAACAAATCCAAAACACAAGTCATAACATAATAAGTTTTGATTTCACTCTTTTTCATCATTCACTGCATCCATATTTATTAGGGTTTTGGCAGAAGAGCTCGTCACTGCCCCCTCTGACCTCCAGGCCGGCCCCACACTCTGAATATTCATACAATGGACCAAACACAACTGTATCATATGCACAGAGAGCTCCAAAGCACACAGAAGCCATAAAAGACTGGGCCAATATGGCTGCTGACCAAAAAAAAGATTGACAGTTAGGAAGCAAAATCCAAGGCAAGGCCACACTGCCATCTGGTGGTAGGACTGGGACATGTAATCTGATGGTATTGGAGGTGGGTAGAAAAGAACTGTTTATTAAAATAAGTAAAGGCACTGACTATGCGCTTTCTACTTGCGTAATATTATTTAAGTACTTAAGATACTCTTGTTAGTGTGAAGGTATTGCCTAGGCTCCACAGAAGTAACAGGTTTTGCTTTCAAAACCTTTATTTTGATTAAGTGTTATGTTTTGAGAGTTATTCTCTTTCCCTACCTCATAATCTAATTAGATTTAGTTTTTAATGTCAAGAAATAGAAACATTTACATATTAATTGTCTCCCTTGCATTAGGCATGTATTAATGGGAAAAAACATTTTTTTTTACCATATACACTAGATATAAACCAAGTGACCAATACTACTACAATATAATTATTTAAGTTTTCTGATGTCTACTTTGCAATTATACTTGAGTCATATTATTTTTGAAGCAACAACACTCTTATTTGAGTTTAACAACTGGTTAATAGCAGCAGAACAGATGAAGGATGTGTGTACATGTGTGACTCTAACATAGTGCTGTGAATCCCTCAGTTGTCCTGTGATGTGAAACTAGACCCGCGCCCTGAGTATCACCGCTGCATTCTGACATGGCATCACCAGGAGCCTCTGCCGTGGGCACAGAGCACAGGTAACAAGGGGTTAACAACGAGCACGAGATCATGAAGGGAAAATGAATCACATAATGCAGACACAGATGTTGTGTGGTGGGTCAGGGTTCACAACCTTTTTCACCCTGTGACTTCTTTTTTACCCTTGGACACGTTGATGACCGAAGCTATTGTCTTATCGGAAAAATATGATTATTTTTTGGTTAATAAAATGCTACAAAACAGTCATAATTACAAACACTTTATTTACAGGAGGTAATTTACATGGGATCCTTTCATTAAATCTCAAACAAACTAGTTTGGACCTCTTTTCTAAGAACTGCCTCGGACGTAGGGGAATCTTTTAGGTCCTGACCCCCCAAAGTTGAGAAGGACTGCTTTTGGATAATCATTATAGTTTTTCAACATAAACAGCACAAAAATATTTTAATAAGAGTAATTTCTTGATATTATTTATCCATGAGTTTAAGAATTATGAAAAATAGGGCTGTTAAATTTAAAACAAAAATTGTATATATTTTGATTTGTGACAATTAGGTGGGTGCTATAGCAAAAAAATCATTACAATTTCAGTTTGATGGCTATTTAACTACACTTTGTAGTTCTCTCTAATAGGTAACTAAAGCTATCTGCTTCTTATAAGAGGTCATGCTTTATTGTGATCATTTAAATCAGCCTGTCACTTAGTTTACTGAAGCTTTGAAAATGAGCTACTATAGTGTCACTAATCTCTTTACCACAGTATTGTTGCATTACTGTTTCTGCCATTAAATAAAAGACTAACTTTTCTCCTCGCTTGGGTGACCGGTGCAGGTAACCAGGTGAGCTGCCGGCTGATGAGCATGCGCAGCGCTAACGGGCTCCTGATGCTACCTCCCAAAACAGAGCAATACGTGGAGCTGCACAAGGGCGAGGTGGTGGACGTCATGGTGATCGGCCGGCTATGATGTCATCACTGTGGGACAGGAGTGGAGAGTGGCGGGTGTGAATGGGGCGGTGGTTCACGGTGCATGTCCACATATCATTGACTATTCTGTAATATGCAACGGCACAGCTAGTTTTTATTGATTTGGATAACGTTGAGGTATAGTCAACATCTTGATCACACCTAGATACATATAAAAATTAATTTAAAATATGATAGTATTTCAAACAAAGAAAATATAACTTTTAATGAAAAAATCTAATTATAAAAAGAGATTTATTCTGTAATATATTATTATGATTATTCTTCTTATTATTATCATTATTCTTATTATTATCATTATTATATTAAGGCAACTTTGTTCCTTTCATTGCAATTGCTTTGTGTGTTCAATGCTAGACCTTATCTATAGCAGTAGCATTTTAATAGACAGCTGTAGGTGCCTGCCGGGACAAAAAAAAAAGAAATTATTATTTTTTCATCTTTAGTGGAAAAAAAATAATCTGTTTTTTGACAAATGAAGAAAAGGAAGACTTACAGATTTCCCATGGTGCTCAGCTAAGAGGGAGGAAGGGCACGGCCACTGGGGACTCAAGGCATTTCACTCAGATTGGGTGTATTTTAGATTAGAAATGTTGATTTTGACAAAATTTGTGATGAAGGATTAGAAAATTGTGTTCGCTGGTTAATGTTAAAGCTCTTGTCACAGTTTGTTCTTTAAGTATGTAACAGTATCACGCTGTTCACCTCACAATATTTGTCTTTTGCATTGTTATGGGGAGGCTAACTTGAACAATGATGTCAATGTTAGTGCAATCATTGGCTTGTACCAAAGGATTCAAAGGATTTTAGTTTTTGTTAATCCATAGTTTAGTTAATTAGTGTTACGTTACGTTACAATATGTTTTTTTTTTATTTAAGTTATTTTAACAACAACAGTGAAATATTTGTCTAGTGAGGTGTTCTGGGATTTAAACCCCAACACCGGGTCAAATGCCAGGATGTAGAGACTCCAGCGGCCACTTCCTGTCCGAGTGGCCTCGACTTCCTGTACGAGGGGACGTTTCCGTTTTTCTCATTAGTATGCATCATAACGGCTTCACAAAGAGCTTTGCTTGTTGTTTATCTTGTGAGTCTTGTTTATGTGCGCAGTGCCAAATGCCTGGGCAGGGGGCGGAACCAGAGTATGTGGTGGGCGGGTTAGGAGGAGAAGGAGGAGGTGTCTGGGAAGAGGGAAAACCTGCCCAAAGCTTCCTTACACTGGGCCCTCCCTCGCCTCACTGCAGCGAGGTGGGTGAGCGAGCCTGGTAGAATAACCTTTTATTTGATCAAATATTTACGAGAAAAATGAAATATGATAAAAGAAGCAGCTTCTTTAAGTGCTGACAGCCTTTTTAACCTACTTCACAAAAAATGTACAGAAAAAATTGAACCATATTGTACAGATATATGTGACCAGCACTCCTAAGGAAATTATTATTAAGCAATGAGGAGACATTGAACAACGCTGTACTATAACATTTTCTGTAATGAGATGAAACTGACAAAAGAGACTACGAGAATAAAAATCCTTGATCATTATGTAAAAAAAAAGTTCTTGTTGGATTTCCTTTTTTTAATAAAACCTATATAAACAACGGAAAGCGTGGTCTCTTCTTTGACATGTGTTGACTGCACCTCATTTAAGATTTATTTGGAACATTTAATTGGTAGAATACCACAGTCCTAACAGAAATGGGTACCCTTCACTGTTGATAACAGTATGTAGCAGTTTTGGAGAAATGTTTACTTCATTTTGATCCATGAGAGGAGAACATGTCTCTGAATGAACTGTTATCCCTGCGTTTTCGCACTGATTTCGAATTACAACAATGACAGAAAAGCAACAGAGAGTAAAAGGCAATTATTTCATGAGCCTTCACCAGCTATAGGACCCGAAAACCAAATGATCATTTTGAATCAAAGGGTGCAAAGACTTGAATTCAGTACAGTAGCCTAAAAAAATATTGTTGTTTCTGGTTACATTTTAGAGCAGTTCAATCTGTCTTTGCTTATTAGCTTTTTGTCAACAGACGAGTATTTGTGCAAACAGGGTTTCATTTCTCTCTTTCCTGGCAGTGGGAGCTTAATGAGTGAAAAGAGGTTAAGCACAGAGGTGTCAACGGGATTAACCTCATCTGAAATGCAGCACAAAAAGACAGCCTCGAGCTTATGTTTCACAGATAACACTACTCATCTGCAAAATATATGAACATTCAATGATTTATAACTTTGTGAAGATGTTGAAATTTCAATAAGCCATCCTTTCAAGCTAAACTTTGGTGTTCATATGTATAGTCTAGTTATTGACTGTACAAATTCCAGTTTGTACTCTGCATCTCTGCACCAATAGAACTTCAATTATCTGTCATGAGTAAACACTGAAAAGTGCCCATGAAGCCTCCAGATCCTAGTCAAGGGGGTTTTGCCTATGATGTTTGATGGGTTCAAATGGAATCAGATCTGACCCTTATATGCTACAGAAAAAGTTAGGTTTACTAATAATACAAAACAAACAAAACTGATGACCCCTAACCCTAACACCCTGGCTAATAACTCATAATTGGACCCTGGCCAGTAAGCTATGAGGGGAGATGTCTGTTTTGTTTTCTCGGGTGTTCATTTAGTATAGAATTATATCATAAGTAGATCATAATTTTACATTCTGTTCATTGTAAATCGCAATATTAATCTAAAATGATTTAGTAATAGAAAAGAGTCCTATAACTTCCTGTTCAAAACTGCAGAACTAAGAAGTCCCGCCTGTTCAGAGTGGCATTTCACCATAACAAGCAGTGGATTATCATCGATATGTTTTTATTTTTGTAACTTTGATACATTTTAGAGTCTACATGTATGACTTCAAGTCTTATTTTTTCAAATAATTGCAACTGAGTACAGGCATATGGGCGGGGATAGGGGGTAGGTGAAAACAATTGCCTGAGCCTTCCAGTCTCAGTTGCCCAACAATACAGATTACACAAAAAAATTCATGAATCAATTGAACATTACTTAAAATTTTGGCTGACAAATGACATGTCCATCCTTTTCATATACACCTCGCTTAACCATGTAAACATTTATTATTACAATATCTATGGGCATTAAAGAAAACATGTTTTTTTGTCCAGATTCTTCTCAAATTGATAAAACAAAATATATAAGTTTAATTTCCACACCACACAAAGATTTAAAAGTCAATATCATGGCAAAAATAATTGAAGATTCACACATACAAAGAGCTGGTACTTTCAAATATGTTCTGCTTTTGTCCACTAGGCGACGCAGCCTCACCACGCAGTGTCCGTCGCGGTGTTACCGGGGAAACGGCCCCAAACAGCGGCTGCCCTGGCGCTGCTCCTCCGCTAAACCGTGATGTCCGCGCGAGTATCAGACTCGAACCCGCAGCACCCGGACTGAGCTCACTACAGAGGACTTTTGGACACTTTTAGACTTCTAGACTTTTAATCTTCACTTCGAGGAGGATTTTATTGGAATAAACCAACTACTTTTCCCCGAACAACTGGCTGCTTTGTGCTGGGTACGTGCAGAGAGAAGAGAAGTGCTCTGCCGTTAGCCGTGGCTAGGCTAACTTACTTACCATTGTTACCAAGTTAATTTAGGAGTAGAATTAGCAAGAGGATCGCCACATAATAAGCTTGTCGTGGTTTTTGAAGAGGTGAACACTGGTTAATTGTTGTTATCATGTTCTAGACATGTTAATATGAGGTTAGGATGAAGTTGTGAAGTAGCTGACTTTAAATGCCCAGAGATGGGCATGGGAGATGGTAAAAAGGGGGCTGCACTCAACACAAATTACTGGCATTTACATGTATTTATTTACTGTAACTGATCCAAAAACTATGACATCTTTTTCCAAAAACCTGTTGGCTGTTGAAACAAATTAATCTTTGCAATATGTTTTGAAAATATTTAAAAGCTATGTTAAGTATTTTAAAAATGCATTGACACAGTATTCTCATTTTAGTTTCTGTTGCACTGCATTTCTGTGTGAGAAAAGAGAAGCTTAAAGTTTCACTTAAAGGTAACTTTTCAAATGGGGGGGTCCGCTTACTGCTTGTCTCTATAGCGGCGTCATGGCTCTGTCTGGAATGTTCCACACTATGGCATTGAACGTTTATCTGTCATTTATTTGAGTACAGCTGCTGCTTTTATTACTCTAAAGCACCTTTAAAAGCATGGATTCTCTCTCTGAGCAGAGTCGCCTCACCACAGATCTGACCTGTAACGTGCCTGATAGCTTTATCTTCTTGTCTCCATGAGAGATGAGATGGGTGGATGGATGGAGATGGAGAGACAAGCAGATGACAGACTCTCCTGCAGAAAAGTTACATACTGCAACTTTAAATTATAGTGACTACAATTCTCAGTTAAGTTTAATCACTACATAAAAAGTGAAATATTTGCATAAGTGGCAAAATATAGATAGAACTAGTGTGTTTTTTATTACAAGTTTGTTATGAAGCTTCAGTAAACTAGTTGGAATTCTGGGCATCGCCACTGTTATGTCTGCAATTTTTTTTTTTTTTGTAGAGTAAAAAATGCAATGACTTTATCAAGGACAATAGAATGAGAGATACAGTTAAAAGGTAGTAACAGTACACTTGGTTTCAATTAATACAAATATTTTGTTAATCAGAAATTGACCAGGAAGGATCTTTTCTCTTCTCATAAAACCTTAAAAAACTGATTCCATTAAAAGAGGACAGCACTGCACTAAAGGATTTATGCCAGGTAAGTAAATGTTGCACTCAAACTTATACTAGGTATAACAATAATTAGTTTTGGTTTGGTAATAAATATTACCCTCTAATAGAGGTGGGGCGATATTGCCTAAAAAGGAATAACTCAATATTTTTTGGAGTATCTAGAAACGATAGAACAATAAAAACTCAGACAATATTGTATATAATTATATGTAATTTGTTCAAAAGCAACTTTCAAATATTTAAGAGACAGTAGAAATCTTAATGTCTTCAATTATAATGAAGATTTAAGATAAGAGAACTTTTATTTGTCCCAGAAGGAATCTAGTGTTGCAACATAAAGTACAGCAGAAGAATACAAATTGTGCAATCAAAAATATGCATGAATAATTATTCATATAAATCACGTTACGGAGCAAAGGATCATGGTTTATGTAGTCGCCAGTGCTTTTTGTCATGTAGTTGCATTAGATCAATAACAATGAAAACTAGGCAAAGGAATTTCCAAGCTTAAATTCTGTCAGTTTACACTCCTCACTCTCCTACACTCCTACACTCCTTTCTACAAACTGAAAGACATTACGGAATTAAATATATATATTTATATTTCACGTGGAGCATCTCAGACTTTGTTCCCAGTCCCTGCCACTGCCCAGTGTCCAACCAGTGCTTAGTGACCACTGATCCGGAGAGCACAGTGGCCTAATTAAGCCCGTGGAACAGATGGCTCTTTAGCGCTCCAGGCTAGTTGTGTGAGCTCTACAACTTCAAGTCCAAACAAAGATAAATGCTAATCAACGTGTGGGCGGGGCTTATGGAGCTGGGATCTAAACCTGCCAGGCCTAACAAGGTGTGAGAAGTAGGACCAGGGGCTGATATAGTGGTTGATGATATAAATGACAGCAGGTACAAGCATGATGAGGACCAAAGCCCGTTAGAAGCTTAGCCTTGACTATGTATACAAATTTGTTTCTATAATTGGTGGTGAAAACATGCCCTCCATGACTCATACGATGACAGTGGACGTCCAGCTGACCATCAGGGTTAAGAAGGCACAGAGATGTCACGTTATGTTACATAATGGCCACACCTAGTCATACATTTATAAATTAGCACAATTAACAGGTTGAAGGGGGACATTCCTCTGTACTTTAGATTCCTTTTCAAGTGTTCAGGTGTCTGAGGGCAGCGCGGGCTAAGCTGTTGGACACATATGGGGCAGGTGTACAAGGCAGGGGGGGTTAGGGAGAGGGGGTTAGGGAGATGGGACCATTTAGATTAGAGAGAGTGAGAGAGAGGGTGGATGTGTCTTAGATTAAAGTACATAAGACAAGTTAGACTGTTCATGTCACTAACAAGTAGTAAACATCTATATGTTTAGGGACCGAATGTAAGATTTTGATTTTAAAATTAATGAACATGTGAGTTCCCAGGAATAAGGTGTTCATATTGTAATTTAAATTTTAATTCTCATTTTATTCTTATTTATAAAAAACATTGAAGATGATTGTCAAGTTGTCGATGTTGTCATTTGATTTAGTTTAAACCTGTGCGTCTTCTCTCTGATCTGAGTGGCTTCTACCTAAAGCTCAGCTCCTGCACTAATCATGACTAAGGGATAGTGCAGCCTCTGGAATTCTGAAGGTTCTGATGTTACTTTATATGTAAACAACAACAAATAAATTTATTTATTTTACTTTGTGTGTATCTTCAGGAGGTGTTAAAGATGTCCTCTTTAGACCTGCTATGGGATCCTAGATGAAAAAACAAACAACTGCAATTCCTCAAATGCGGCAGAGATGATCACTGCCCACATGAACGGCTTTGTCCAGGACGCCAAGCCGGGCGTGAAGGAGCGGGCCGTGGACTGTCCCGGAGAGGAGGAGTACACTGACCACCAGTCTGGTGCAAACCTTGTCAAATCGCCCCAATGCCCCGCGCACATGGAGAGGATCAAGCACTATCAGGAGGAGCTGAGGAGGAGGCGCGAGGAGGAGGGGGGCGGCAAGGGGAGCAAGCACGAAATTGACCCCAACGCATCGCTGCGGCTCAAGAAGCTCTCTCAGAACCAAAAAGTGGGCATCGACAACCCCACGTTTGAGAATAAGGAGAGGGCCCGCAGAGAGAGTGCACAGGACTATTTAGCTGGTGAGCGGAAAGAGTCCTATTGTGCAAAATCAATTTTTAAGAGGTTTTAACCAATATTCTCCATCAGGATGTCCTGAAACAGCATTACATTAGCTTCATTTGGAATGAAATTTAGTTGAAATCTCATTTCCAAGAATTTCGCTTTCTTAGCAACTTATCAGTTAATGGAATAACTAGACTAATCAAATAGTAAAATAATAATTTACTGCAGCCATAAAAAAGTAATCATCAAAAGTGTCATATATATTTAACTGCATAACAGACAAAATGATAATGTTTAATTTGTATGTAAATTTTCATGGCTTGAGTTTAACATCCAGATAAAGGAGCTATTTGCACAATAAGGCAAAGATAACACTTTAAAATGCATTAGGGTTTTTAAAATAGTTTATAAAGAAATACAGATACATAATAGTAACAGTAGTAGAGTACTTACTTTGTCACTTCCCGCCACTGGAGGATTGTGACCACTAAAGGGTTTGTGGTGGTTGAATGAAGCAGCAAGGGGGTTCCACAGAGGCAGGGCAGTCAATGAAATGACACAAAAGAATCCAATACAAAAGGTTTGCAGATACCTAAGTGAAAGCACGTAATAGTAAAAGGTGATTTAAGAACAGCAGAGGAACACTCATCTATGAATCCAATAATGACGCATAACAACTTGCTCCTTGCTCCTGGGTCAAATGTATTTACCTTACATTACCTTAAAGTGTTCAAGTTTAGACCCAGTTCACTACTAAGCATCCATATATTTAACATGTAGATAACATGGTACCTAGTTTTGCCTAGTTTGAAAACTGTATAATTTTACTTCCTGGTTAGAAATGAGCAACATATGTAACATATAAGAGCCTGTTACCAAGCGGCCATACTGGAAATAAGAGCCAAAACTTGTCTTATAAGTTCAGTGGTTCTTTTTCCACTTAATAAAGTACCACTTAAGGTGATAATATTTGGCTTTCTAGACAAAGTTTAGATTAGAGCTCTAAACTGACATTAAACCTGTTGAAGTGAAGTGACACTAAACATGATCTAAACATGCCCTAAAAAGAGACTAAACATGCTCTGAATTAGACCAAATATGCTCTAAAATGAAATTAAACATGCTCTAAATTGAGAATAAATGTAGACTAAACCACAGAGAAAGAAGTTAAATAATAGATAATAATATTAATAATAATAGAATTGTTTCTAAATTAAAAAATAAAAATAAATAAACACAAGGTTACATTAATCTTTAAAATGTTGAAAAAAAATGTCTCTTAGGTGTGAATTATTCCAGCAGAAAGAGTGCACAGGACTATTTAGCTGGTGAGCGGAAAGAGAACAATTATGCAAAATCAACTTTTATGAGCTTTTAACCATGTTAAGTTGTTTTCCCTTCTTATTTTACCTCTCCGCGTTGTTTTAGAGTGATTCATGCATGTTTGTGTAATCTTTATTCTCTTGCAATCAAGACACCATTGCTGAGACTGAGAAAATTCCTGTTTTCCCCTACCCCCAAGACACGCCCACTGCTTTGCACTTTTTTTTTTCCTTAAACAGTGATAGACATTGGATTCAGGAAGGGTGCATAGCCATTTTAGCAGTGCGGCATTTTGTCTAGGGCGGAAACACGTTAATAGATTAATTGCTACTTATTGATCACTACGAGACTGAAAATGCTCTAAAATGAGATTAAGTGTACTCTAAAATGAGACTAAACCATAGATAAAGAAGTTATGATGACATAGGCATTTCTTTTTAGAACTCCGCGTTACTTCCTGTATTTTTCATCTTTTTTTCTCAACTTTTCAACTACAAAGTAATAATAAGGAAATAATAAAGTAATAATAGGATTAACCTACTGAATGTTTATTACCCAGATGTGGATGAGTTCGTGGAGTCCCTGCGTTGGGCCGAGCGCTGCCTGTTGGACCCCCAGAGCCAGCAGGACACACAGCAGCTCCTCCAGCTCCTGTCTACAGAGGAGTTCCACAGCGCCTACAGCATCTACAGCGTGGTGTCGCAGCAGCTGAGCCACATCAGCCCCACTTCACCCATCACCGCACAGGCTCAGGACCTGTGTCTGGAGGTACGGGACAGAACACACCACAAGAATCCACTGCAGTCACACCCAGGGACGCTCATTTGGACAATGTATGAAGTCTTGTAGCAAAGAGGTTTAGTCATATAATATTTAAAGTTTTAATCTTGTTTTATTGAGGAAATATTATGTCAAGTCAGGATGAGCCAATATAGATTTTTTTTTGAGCGTATGCAGATATCAGATAATTGAATTGCTGCTGTCGCTGATAACAGATACTTGTCAACACCAATATTAAGATTTTACAATCCATAGAAAGGCCCACAAATTAAATTAAGTTATAGTAAAGTACACAAATTAACTTTTCGCTTTTGTAAAAATGACAACAGAATGTATTTATCTGGGATATAAAATAATACGATGCAGGATTGTGTAAACATACAGGCATAGTCTAACTCTTCTTCTCTTCTCCATTTTTACTCATGAGTCTCTTCAAAAGTACAAATCTGAGGGAACTGGGAATAACACATGTACACACACTGAGGAAGTGTAGAAAAAATATTGGTGCCAAATATCGGCCAAATTTTAATTATTGGACCAATACCGATATCTGGAAAACCAACTATAACCAATATACCATGCCTATAGTTATAAGGTACAGTACTGTAGCTTTGCTGCCATTTGCTTGTCTACCATATGTTTTAACTTTTCCTGGAATGTTCCACAATATTGCATTAAACGTATATACCTTCAAGGCAACAACCAAGTACAGTTACAAGTCAGGGGCCTCATTTATAAAGCTTGTTTACGCACTACGCAGTGCGTAGCCTCCTCCACGAGAGCTTCTATTTCTGCTTCAGTAAAGGTTCTCTTTCGGGATGCCATCTTTGCTGGATTGAAAGGCAGACGCACAAAACCAGCTCGTTTGAATAGTCCCGTATATGTATGAGTTCATTTGCATGGTCCATAAATGGGTGCTGAAGGTGTGGTCGGGGCGGGATCAAAGGGAGCGTGACATCCGCACGTCTTTAGCGTCAGGTGGGATCTATAAAGCAGTGGTTGCGTGGTGGAGTGCGCACGAAGGGTTTCATAAATCAGGATTTTGCGTAGGCTACGCACGTGCTCAGCAAAAAATCTATGCAATCCGTTATAAATCAGGCCCCAGATCTGTGGAGAGGCAAGACGGCTCACAGTATGCATACACATTTAATTGTAATATTTTAGCCATATAAACATCTGTAATTTTAAAAGAAAAATTGTGGATAGCCCATACTGTCGAACATTCCAGGGACATCTCTATGGAGACAAACAGGCAACGTACCCCTCCATCAAAAAGCCTTCTGGTTAACTGGCATATTACATGTAAATGTTGATTAATATGCACTGTCCCCTGAAATAAATACACAAATAAACATAGTGCATCTTTAAGAAAGTTCCGTTAAAAAAAATATATATATAATTTTAGACCTACAGTAAGTGGACATATTATCTAAGGACACAGTGGTTGTGATTGGCACTTCCCAAAGAAGGACCGAAGTCTGAAGCAGGAAGAACTCAACGAGGTCTATGGTCTGTTAATATTACAATTATAGTAAGGAGAGGAAGTCTTATTTTCACCACTACATGGTTCTCATGATCATGGGACATCTCTAATGGAGTCTAACTGACACATATGGGTCCTTACTTTAACAGTGCATGAAGGTGTGTGCAGACTGAGCACATGCAGGTAGAGCTAATCTCCAGTAGCAGCAGCAGTAACAACAGACCTGGGTCCAGAAAAGGAAAGCAGCTTATGGCAGTGAGAGCCCAGACACAGCGTTGGGGGAGGGAGTCGACTACTGACCTCACTGTCACATCCACGCAACACCGGGCCTGAAGCTGGGACTAGGGCTCAATGAGAAAATTGCTAATTGCAATTTTATGACAAACGTTGCAATTGCGGTTAGACTTGCCCAGTTGACTTTTATTCACAGACCACATTTGAAACAAGTCTAAAGGCTGTAACATGTGAGAGAAGACTGAAATATGTAATATATGTGTAATTTCACATATGTTTATAAAGGTCTAAACTACAGGGTTAGGCAGATGTTGTACAGATGTTATTCTACGTAGCAATGAGACATCTTAAGTAAATTGTGCTATCGAAATAATTTCAAATTTTGTGATTCGCTTATTGTGACCATTTATTGCAAAACTGCGTAAGAAACAACTGTTTTATAGAATTTTTTACTAGTGTAAAGCATTGCCTGGAATCAGAAAGAAACCAGTTTGAATCCGCCCTAAGCAGTCAGTCTGCTGCTGTTTGGAGATTCTATAGCTCCATAGTTTGAAGTTAGTGTGTTGTTTTGCTTGTTTCTCACTGTGTGGTGTGGTGTGCGTTCAGGTGCAGAGGATTCTTCAGTCGAGCCAACAAAAGGAGGGTCTGGAACTGAGGACACTGCTGACTAATCCCCACCTTCAGGTCAGACACTCTCAGATCTATTATGTCTGACAAAATATCAGATTACACTTAGAAATAATTTATTAATACTCTTAACTGCTAAGCGCTTCCACACATCCTGGAAAACCTGGAAAATAATCTTCACATTTTCCAGTTATCCATAATTCATATGTGGGAAAAAATCCACTTGGCATTAGGAAAAATGTCAAGTGTTCTGGAAAAATTATTGTCTATGCATTACTGTTTGTTTGCTATAAATGGATTTTCAGATGTCCAGTAAAATAATACTCATAGTATTAGTGGCCATCATTTGCACAAACCAGTTTACCTAAACAAACCTCCTTGAAATCCACTAAAACACAGGCAATCACACCTGTCTTGTATAACATTTCATTGGGCAGGACCCCCAAATCCCCCTTGTCCATGTAATGCTTCCTACAACGTTCGTCAGCTTGTCAGTTGTAGAGATCTAAAAAACAAAAGTTACACGATGAAGCTTTTTCTTACTACTGACCCAAAATACTTCTGTGACTGAATAAACGGGACTATACAGTTCTAAAAACAGATAAAAACCAAAATACTTGCTTATTCATTTGGGTATAGCCAAAGACTACATCTTATTTGACTAAATAAAATCCTTTCAAGCAAAGTGTAGGGTCCTTATGAATCAGCAATATTGGCTAGGGCGGCACAACTTAGGGAAAAATATAAAAGATGGCACTTTTTCTAAAAGTTCACATCTAAACTTGTCCAGGAGAATTGACAAAAAGACTAAAATAAGTAAATGAACAAACTACTAAATAATCACGTATTTCAGATATGTTTGTACAGATCTACTCTACAGGGTTAACAGTTTTTTAATGCAGAATAATACATGACATTTTGTTATTTGTGGAAGAAAATTATGTTACTTCAAGAATTCCAGTCTTTGAGATGGTTCCCTTCCATTGAAATTGCAATTTTGATTCGATATCGATCTATTGTGCAGCCCTAAACCAGATGCAAGATTTACTTTCAACCAGCAAGTGTATATAGAGGTTGGACAATGCTATAAAATGGATGAAGGATTAGGGATGTCACAATAAAAAAAACAAATAAGCTAATTTATTGATAACATAGTATTTCATTATTTAGTTATTGCACTGAAATTCTTTTCTCACCACTGTGTGCACATTCATTTAACTAACCTCACTCCTTTGTCATTACTTAATATTGAAACAAGTCAAAGTGGAGGTCTGTTTGGCCTCGTTTGCACAGAAGATTAATGAAGCTGGGCACAGAGGTGGCCATTATGGAGATGAGGCCGCTGTGTCTGTAATGAGAGAGATTTAAGACAAGCAGCAGGATCAGGCAAATGTTCAAGAATGTGAAATGAAGTGAACAGAGGTTATACATGGCTGGAGACAAGGGAACAGTGTGTATTAATCAGGTTTGATCAAACTAGCAAGTCTTTCACTCTACACCAAAGCAAGAATATGTTTATATTTTTGCTCAGTGTTGTTCATCACTAACATCACTAGCATGCTGAATTAGAAAGTTTGCAATTATGAAAGGTTATTTAGTTAATTGATAATGGTGATTATTTAAGTCACTAATATTGATTTAAAATTGAATCTACATTCCAAAAAAGTAAACCTAAATGTAAAGTGCTTGTCATTCCCCAATTTAAGTCTTTTGCTGAATTGGAGTCAATCATGCTAGTCGTTGGCTTGACTCTATTTTCACAATTATAAAGTCATAAAGTGTGAGTTTGTTGAGAAAGTTTTATGATGTTTAATTTTGACAAACACACGTAAAATCTCTGACCTGCCACAGTCACCAAACATATGACACCAAAGTCAGTCCCTCGGTGTGTCTCTGCAAATGTCAAAAAATATCAATACTAACAGAGGTATCGAAAAGATACTCAAAAATATGTATACTTATACCCAGAAACAGAAAACAACTGTGACTCCATTTCCGCCTGCTAGTTAGTTAGTCTAGTTAGTTCTGTTATGCAAAATTGTAAGGTTACAGGTTATTTTAGTAACCTCCTGTGTGAGCAGAAAGAAACAAAAGACACAAAGAAAAGCAAGCTACGGTTAACAGAAAAAAACCTGAAGAAACAACAATGAAAAGTTACAAATTCCCAAAGATCAGTGGACAGGGGAACAGAGTTTGTAACAAGGATGAGACCCTTCCAGACCAACAAACTCACTTCAATCCAGAATTTAAAAAAAAACTGCAACTGTAAATACATGAGTTGTGTCTCTTTCATCTAATACACTATTGATGCTACAACAACTACTTCAACAGTTTAGCCTAGTAAAATATGGGACCACACATTTTAGACCACCACTATAAAATACAACTTTCACCAAACATATTTTTAGTGTGAGGAAGGTATTAACTATAAACTGAGCTCATTTATTTCTCAAGTAGCTCTTCTCACAACCTTGAGTTCATGAATAAATTCAGTTTGGTAATTTTATACAGACCTGCCACGTTAAAGTATTGTAAATAAATAACAATGACCTATTTATGTATTCATTTCAGTATCAATACATGTTCAAATCTAGTTACAATACTAGATTTAGTATTGATTAGGATATGAGTATCAATACTTTTGACAACTCTGCAGTCACTAAATCTTCTGGGCTGCTCTTCTTTTTAGAGTGTGACACATTTAAAACTCCCTTTAGCATTAGCTGCACAGGTGTAAGCAGAGCAGGTGGATTTCACGGTTGAAGATCCGGACCCGGAGTTGTGCCAGGTCCTCTGCTTGTCCATTCACCTGCCCACTGAGCTGTAGCCACATCCACTTTAGCTCTGGCACCTGGAGCTGCAAAACTGGGTCAGATCAGCACAGCAGGGTTCTATGGATGCACAAATGTTGTAGCGGGTAGCTACTAACTCACAGATTAGTGAAATGTATTGTAAATAGATTTTTAAAATGACTTGGATGGATCAGGTGTCAGACGATTGATAGCAAGTGGTGCAGCTTGACTTTTAAATGTAGAAGGATTAGGGCGGATTGTGGACAGACCAGAGCTTAGCCTGTCCTGTATGTGAAGTCCTCCACTTCACTCAAGTGTCACACACTCCCACTTTCTTGAGAGCTGGAGCAGTCCTGACACAGCACTTTGCTCAGTCATTCTGCTGCCTCAAGTGCCTCAAGTGCCTCAAGTTATTATTATTATAATTATTATTATTATTATTATTATTATTATTATTATTATTATTATTATTATTATTATTATTATTATTATTATTATTATTATTATTATTATTATTATTATTATTATTATTATTATTATTGTTATTATTATTATTATTATTATCATCATTGTTATCATTATTATTATCATTGTTGTTGTTATGCATAATATCATCATTTTCATTATTATTTGTTGTTTATTTGATGGGCACCATGAATATTCCTGAACATACATACATACTTTCATTGGTTATGTCACTTATCCTGTCCATGGAAAAGTCCCATCCACCTCCCGGACTCCAGAATTAACATTCCCATTAATTTGCCATATGCCATACTTTGGCATAAGTTTAAATAGTCCCTACATTGCCTAAGCGTAGGTTTGTGGTTGATCGTGTTTTGATTACCTCCAAAGGTTTTTCATAGAAGTGCAGTTTTTCAGTGTCTCAAATACAGTGCTATATTATTCCTTGGAAAAATGGAGAACACAGATCATTTGACTTAAACAGGACCCTCATCACATTTTTTCTTCTTTAAAGGCAAAAAAGAAACACTCATTTACCCAAACTTGCCTATGTGGAGTTGTGGACAGTAAAGTATGCATAAGCTTTTGTGTCATTATTAATGAACACAATATTATGAACACAATAGTTTTTATAATTATAGTTTGCTTTCCTGCCCCATTAATTCTCGCTGCCACTGTCTCTCTCTCTCTTTTGTCTGTACATTTTTGTGTTTTGTCTGTCGACCTGTCTGTCCTGTCCATATGTCGTGTCTCTTTATGTTGTGTATGTCTGCGTGGCAGGCGCTGATGCAGGCCCATGACGACGTGGCTGTGCAGGAGCTGCCGGAGGGACAGGTGGTCACTCAGTACCTGGGAGAGTCCGTCAAACTGGTCAGGCTGGAAAAAACCCGGGACACACCACTGGTCAGTCATTTAATTACATTTCACTTTAAAACACATTGAATTTGTGCTAAAATTGATTTTGCGCAATATGGTGGTCTGCAGGGGGCGACAGTGCGTAATGACGTGGACAGTGTGGTGGTGAGTCGAGTGGTGAAGGGGGGAGCGGCCGAGCGTAGTGGCCTCCTCAGTGAAGGAGACGAGATCCTGGAGATCAATGGCATCCCCATCAGAGGCAAACATGTCAACGAGGTGCACGACATGCTGGTGAGGACCACTTTACCATCACAAACCAACTCAACTTCAAGGGCCATGTAAAACACACTCTACTCATTTCCATACAATTTGCTTTGTTCCATTTATTTAATGCTACGTTCAAGTCAGGAAGGGCCACTGCAAATTTTTGGTAGTTTGAGGGATTTATTCTGAACAGTACCGGATGTCTTTATGTTTGCATAAGGGTAATAAGTGTAGTTTCATAAACTAAATGTGAATGTAGTGGTTTAAAAAAGAAATACTGCATAATATGTATGTTATTTGTCCCTTTAAAAACGGTTATATAATAGAATACGATTATGTTGACTTTTCCAAAAGTGTCCTGGCCAAGAGGAAGCCAAAATCAGCCTTCAATAAACAACAGAGAAACCTTGGGACAATCAACACAGCATGATTACACATCAACCAGTAAAAATCATCAGACATTAAAAGGAAAAATCTCATCTGAAACAATTACATCATGAAGGTTATTCCTCCCAGATACAATGTTTAACAGTCTCTTGTACATATTTAGTGAGACCAGATTGTTAAGACCAATTTCAGTTTGTAGTTCATCCATGAAAATGGTACAACAAAACTGAAAGGCTTTTTACCTTTTATTTAGTTCTGACTCTAGGCATGAGGATACTGAGACCTCAGGTTATAGTCACCTGTGCTCCTGGCCACAAAGTCAGTCAGATATTGAGGGAGTAGTCCTAACATACATGCTTCACTGTTTACTATTGTACCTACAATTCAAGCAATCAAAAGGATGAGCAGATGGTTAAATAAATAGTATCTTCTAACATTTCAAACTGTCTCTTGTTTCTGCATCAGCAACAAATGCATGGGACGCTCACCTTCCTCATGATCCCGAGCTCTCAGATTAAAGCTGCCCCTCACAGACAGACCGTGGTAAGTCTATAAACTCTTCTTGCGTCTGCACACCATTGCTTCACTCACACCATTAACTCTCCTCAGACGCACGTCAAGGCTTACTTCGACTACGACCCGTCAGATGACCCCTTCGTGCCGTGTCGGGAGCTGGGCCTGTCCTTCCAAAAGGGCGACATCCTCCACGTGATCAGTCAGGATGACCCCAACTGGTGGCAGGCGTACAGGGACGGGGACGAGGACAACCAGCCCCTCGCAGGACTGGTCCCAGGTACGGGGCAAACAGGCTGTATTAAAAATGTACTGATGCTGATGTTAACAAGTTTATGAGGCCTCGATCACCTCTCCCACAAGCCCCGCCCCCTTCTCTAAACACTGTTCAATTAACAAGCGCTGTAGTTCTGATCACAAAAAGAAGAGCTTTATTACAGCCATTTATGGCTATTGTCAAATAGAAAAAGTAAGAAAGTCACTTCAACTGCAAAATAATCTATAATAATCTTTTAGAAATGTGACCAGAAAAAATAGTGCTTGCCTCTGGTGTAGTGGTTCAAGGTGTTGTTGCCCCCTTTAGGTCAGAAAATCTTTTTTTTTTGAAGAAGAAGAAGAAGAAGAAGAAAAAAAAAAGAGTTTTAGGATTTTCATGTACGTGTGTGTATTTAATCGTATTGACTGTAACCTGGCAGCTCCTGATCAGCCCTGGCAGCAGGCACCACGCAGCTGGCACGTCTACAAGATTAAATCAGACACTCAAGAATCATTTGTAATTACACTGTGATGCAAGTCTGTTGTCTCTGAAGTTTAAATGAAACTGAGGACAGTAGCATACCTTAGTAATCCATATTTTTGTTTAATGATGTATTTTACTGTATAGTTTCTTTATCACATACCTTACTTATTAATCCTAATTGAAGATGACACGTTCACAGAATAAAAAAAAAAACTTGTTTAAACTTTATGCATAATTAATTCAATTTAATTAAATTAATTAAAGCCACAAAATTGGTTATCAGTGTTGTTTTTTGAATTTCCAACATTGTTACCAGCAACCAGGGCAACAGATCCTGCACTTTCAACTTTGAATGTCAACTTAGCTAATAGCATAAATGTTGCAGATTGATCACACTTAGCAAAACTATTCACACAAGACACAAAGCAGTTCAGTATGTTTGAAAAATTACACTTTGTGCTCAAGACATCGCCCGGAGAAAGCTATAACGCTTAAATGTGAACTGGAATCATCAACCATCTAACATAAAGCTCAATTTTCAAAACAGTGCTTTTTTTTAACTGTGTCGGATCAAATCAAAACCTGGTTCACACAGGTTTTCTCTTCAGAAGTATTTTCTGTTGTGTCCTCTGTGTCTGTGACCTCTGGGATTTGGGAAGTTCGTGTTATCTTTAGGTGGTATGGTAGATCATTGTGTTTTGCACATTGCGCAGGTGTTTTGTAGATTTGATATACAAATCTAGAAAAAGGAAATAAGGTTGTGCGAATGTGAGATGAGTATTGCTCCCTGTGAAAGGTTTTGTAAATTGTGCTGAAATTTTGATTGTCAAAGCATTTGAAAAAAACAAAACAAAAAAACTTTTAAACCGTGCAGTTCATTTATCAAATTTTATTTTAAAAAAAACATAGCTATTAGAAAGGCCTGAATAAATCTAAAGCAGCATATTGTTTTTTCAGGGAAGAGCTTCCAGCAGCAGAGGGAGACATTGAGAAGAACCATCACAGACAGAACAAAGGAGCAGCATCAAGGTCCACCAGTCTCTCCTCTCATAATATGTCCTGTTTTAAACTAAACATGGGATTCTCATATGACAACATTTTGATTCTGCTGCAGGAAAACACTGGTACGGGAAGAAGAGCAAGAAGCAAAAGAAGAAGAGCCTGACAATTACAAGCAAAAATGGTAAGAGCGACTGCATTTATTAGATATTGTGCAAAACTATTAGTTAGCAGAACAGAAGTCATTGCAGCTTGAAATATTGGAGGAAAAAACATTATTCATAATTTGAGCAGTATCTCAATATTAACCCCACAGTGTGTATGTAACCAGTACTATATTTTGGTTGGTTGAGCTATTGAGAGTGGTTTCATTTGAGCTTGTGTTTGAATGACAACAAGTGCATTGACAAGTGACAAGTATTTGGAAGAGAAGTAGCAGTTATTCATTTATTAATTTTGTAGATTTCAGTTTATTCCTTTGTTAAGATACAGTTCATTTTAGAAATAAAGCAAAAAATGTTGATAATCCAAGGACCACAAAACAGTTTATAAACAAAATTGGGTAATCCTACCAGTTTGCCATCAGAGAAGAATTAGGGTTTTTAAGTAGGGTTTAATACATATTAAATTAAAATTAAATTATACAGGTACCTGTAGTAAATATTTATCATAGGAAAGGAAATTTAGAAAAATAAAAGTTTAAAATTACAGGAAGTTGTGCTGAGTTCTAAAACAGAACCTCTCTACCTATGTCATCAAAAAGTGACGTTGCCATTGGCAATATTCTAACCATTTGAACCATCATTCAACAAAATATCTGTCTTATCAGGGATTATTTAATGTCAAATCAGAACTGTTATGTAATTTATATCATATTGGCCCTTTACAGTATGGTTGCTAGGTAACAGTTGTGGAGTTACCTCTATGTCACATCTGCTGCTCATGTTCAACCAGGAAGTAACATTATAAACGTTATAAAAACCATAGACTTTCAAATAATTCTTATATATATGTCTATGATAAATAACTACCAAAGGGTAAAATGTTTTGTAAAATCTTAAATATGTTTACTACATTTTTGTGAAATGTGTTGTCTAACCTGTCATATAGACTTTAAATGATTCCTTCCAGATTTGAAGTATTTTATGAGGACCTTTCCCCATTCAAAATATTTGATATTTTGATTTGAATTGCGCTATGGCTATTACAACGGAAGAAAGTTGCCCTGTTGTATCCTTTAATCTTTACGGCTGAAACTCGCGGATAGCATGCTATAGCACTCTACTACTGCATGAGGAGTAGTAGTAGTTGTAGTAGTAGTGGTATTAGTAGAAGCAGTAGTAGTAGTAGCAGTAGTAGTAGTAGTAGTAGTGAAATGTTGTGTATCAGGATGGCATTTGTGTGCAGCAGCTTGTCCAGACTGTCAGATTAGTCGTGTGTTTGTAGATGGGATCAGACGGAGAGAACAGGTGTTTAAAGGAGCTTCAAGTGAAACGCTCTTAACACCTTCACTGCCACTGCGCCTCTTTACCACTGCAGGGTCCCAGTCTACAGGCAACACAAGGGAACACGAGCCGGGACAAATCAAGAACAAAGTTATTTAAAGCTCTTAAAATACAGCCACAAAATTGTCAAAAGCATTTCTTATTACTTCACATCAGAAATAGCAAACCAAATGCTGCTAGAATTTTATTTTTGCTACTTGTCAGCTGCATTTTTATTTTTCCTTTCATAGATAAAATTCTGTTATTTTAGTAAATAATAAACCTTATTTATTATGGCTAGTTTGTGCTAGTTTGTGTACATTTGGTCATGGACAGTAAACGCTTATTACTACAGTATTCAGATAACCCAATAATCAGATCTGATTTTTGGTGTGTGTTTACAGCACGAGAAATCAGATCATCAAAAACACCTGGTGACAAGTGAATTTGGAAAACAAAGTACATTCTTTAACATTTTATCTTTCATTTTCGTCTTCCCCACATTGTTTTGCCCATTTTTGTATTATATTCCTTGTCAAAACCTGCACAGGTGTGAAAAATCTGAAAGAAATCAGATTACACACATCCAATCAAAATTTTCAATAATCCCTATCCCCTAACCCTAATCACTCCAGAAAGCAGAAAATTATCAGATTTTTGATGTGGATGTAATGTAAGCGTGTTGCCTTAGAAGCTCTATATTAATACATTTTGCTTAATAGGTTGAATTAACTATATATTCGTATCAGTATTCAAAGACCAGTTTTCTAAGTATTTTATCTCTGTCTGATTGTTATGAATTTCTTGTAACCCATTTTTCTGCACATAACTTAACTCAAATTATCTTGAATATACTTATACTTACATTACTCATTTAGGATTGCATATAAACGCCTCCTGTTTTGCTTCCAGACTGTGACGACATCCTGACCTACGAGGAGATGTCCCTGTACCACCAGCCGGCCAATCGGAAGCGTCCCATTGCCCTCATCGGTCCCACAAACAGCGGACACGACGAGCTCCGCCGCAGACTTCTGTCCATCGAACCAGAGAAATACGCAGTCGCTGTTCCACGTAAGTCCTCCATGTTTGTTTACAGCTCAGTGTTTAGTGTGTAGTGATGTTTTAAATTTGTTTCTTTGACACAGTGAGTTCAATAGTTTAAACTCAAGTGAAAATCCCTTTTATCAATCAGACTGATAAATAAAATGTAAAAATGTAAAGACTAAACCAGAACCAAAACAAGACTAAATTAACCAGATCTGCTAAAAATCTTTAAGGTGCACTTTGTAACTTTTCTGCTGAAATGTACTTCATCAGCTTGTCTCCATGGAGATGTTATTTTGCAAATTTGAAAAGACTTTAAAATCAACCACAAAACTGCAGAAATATTACTTTAATTTAATTTGGATATTTTCTTGTAGACGAGGCTGTATCACTTTTGAGTATTGAGTTGTTGAGTGTGTGTTATAGTGCAGCTCCAAGTGTCATTTCTTAAAACAGATACGACCCGGAACCCCAGAATTCATGAACGGAACGGGCGAGAGTATCATTTTGTGAACCGCGCAGCGTTTGAGACGGACCTGGCCACAGGGAAGTTCATCGAGTCCGGAGAGTACGAGAAGAACCTGTACGGAACCAGCACGGACTCTGTGAGACACGTGGTCAACTCAGGGAAGATCTGCCTGCTCTGTCTGCACACCAGGGTAACTCCACTAAGTCAACACCTACAGGGTCCGCTGATGGGCAAGACACCATATTTTCTCTGTAGATTTTTTAAACCTATCCCTTTCCAATTCATGTTTTTTTCCTTAAACACCAGGGAAAATTATTATGGTAACACATTTTTCACTTCAAATTTGGATTATCAATCAAATCAAAATAACAATTTGAATGGCTGCAATTGCTGTTAAGTTACAAAATGTCTTCTGCAAATTGTCTAATCCTGTAGTTTAGACCTCTACAAACATGTTCTGAAATACAAGGTAAACAAAATCCTACTATTGAATCAAAATCTAATTGAACTGAATTACCATAGATATTTTTCCAAAACTGTCCAGCTCTACTTCAAATGCAGTATATATTCAACACTGCACTAATATTATTTTTTCAAATTAGAAATGAATTTCTTCAAAAAATTCTTATTTATTCAATTTTGATTGCAAAACACACAAGATAAGTCCATACAAGTCAAATTAAAATAAGACTGCTTATGTACATGATGATAATGTCCTGCTGAGGACAAGGCTGCCATTCTGATTACATGTACTTATTTTTATGTATGTATGTTTATGTATTATCTACTAATTCTATGTATCTATGTTATGTTTATGTCTAGTTACATGTATCTTATGTTTACGTCCTCAGTCATTGAAAGTGCTGAGAGCATCAAACCTCAAGCCCTATGTCATCTACATCGCTCCTCCATCTCAGGAGCGACTGCGCACTCTGCTGGCTGCAGAGGGGAAAACACCAAAGGTACAGAATACTTTGACTTGACAGCCAATTATACATATTCTGCTACAGTGACTTTTTTGAGCTTTTAACTTTGTTCTAACAATGTTCCATATTCAAAAACATACCTGAAGTCTGCTGTTTTAAGTCCTTAAATCATCACGTGACTCGCTCTGAGCATTTCTACCGTATAAACACGATAACTGCTGCTGCTTGGCTAAATGTTGTGTGTCTTAAAGCGATAACATAAGTCAGTTGCGTGAGGCACCATTTCCTGGCTGGATGCACTCATTGCACACAGCAGACAAATCCTTTTATTAAGGCCATAATAAATAGTTTTAAAACATGAGATGGCAAAGTAAGGTACTCAAGAGCATGTTTAAAGGCTAATAACAGTATGAAAAATGCACAATATTTTTCCTTTAATGTATTGATTATAGTCATGGTGTAGCAGTAAAAATGTTTTTTATCTTAACTTAACTTATTCATTCAAGTATTCAATATCAATTTATTAATTTTATGAGCACTTAAACTTAAAATGCAAGACAATACAGGATTACTCAAACATCATGAATCAATCAAAATACATCTCTGTTATAACACTGTGAAAAGTCAGGCCCGTGTCTACAGGTGCCTTTAAACCTGTTTGCTCTTTAAAGGAAGAGTATTGTCTCAGCAGTGCTTTGAAACTCTAAACCCTCAATTAATTTGATCTGGACCATACAATAAAGCTCATAAAAGTTGCTTTTATTACACAGCCGGAGGAGCTGAAGGAGGTGCTGGACAAGGCCCGTGAGATGGAGCACAGCTTCGGGCACTTGTTTGACGCCACGCTGGTGAATGTGGGCCCAGAGCAGTCGTTCCACGAGCTCCGACGCCTCATCGACCGACTCGACACAGAGCCTCAATGGGTCCCTACCTCCTGGCTCTGTTAGACTCAAAACTACTTGAATTACACCACTTGGGGCGCATATATTACTTAAATCAAAAATATTTCAATGGATTAATAAATTAAAAGTTGTATTTATTTTTTCTCCAATCTCTGATGACGACCAAGATAAAGCCAAGAAAAAGTAGATAGTTCATTTTCTTTCTTTTTGTACTTTTTAACAACAGCTTTTGAAGGACCGGGTAAATGTGATGGACTGATGCACATTTACCTCCACTAATGAAGAGGTGGAAGGACTTTATTTTTATTGTTTGTCATGTTAATATGTGTCTGTGTTTGTTTTTTCAGATTAAAAAAAGTTTATGCAAAGACATTTATTAACCAAATAGAAAAACATATCAGCTATTTATTCTTGTACATGTATTTTAATGCCCCAAACCTAAAATATTTTATTATGGACTTTAAATATTGGTTAAAGGGCTTTATGTAAGAATGTAGTTATCAAACCAAAAGGACATTTCAGAAAACGTCCATGTCTTCCATTATAATCTGCTGTTGCACCATTGTCAGTATTATCTGTGTTGTGTCGGTGTTCATACAACCACAAGTGTTTTTCTCTATAGTTTGTTTCAAAGTGATTTTTATATCATTATTATGTTATTAACTTCACCATTCAGTCATATCATTGTGACCACTTGGACTGCATTTGACCCATCGTTCAGTAACGCCGGGGTTAAACCTGTCAGGGGTCGATCTGGAGCTGGTCTTGGTCAGGGTCTTTGCTGGAGGATTTCACCACGTTGTCGGTTTTATGGATGAGTTTGGTAGTTACTACTAAATGTAGATGGGAAAGACCACATTCTGGAAATGGAACCAGGGACCATCTGGTTTTGAGGCAAACAGTCATAACAACTGTTCCACTCCTGCCTGCCATCTTCAGAAGAGCTCTTGTGTGCTCTGCAATGCTCTGTTTCCTGCTTCTAAAGGACAAAAAATGTATTTTTAGTATCATCCTGTTGTTGATCTTCAGGTGAACTTCTGACGATCAAAAATGGGCTGAAACGTGTCAAGTATCATAGAAAAATGTATGGACTGTAAAATTAGCCCCAAAAGTCCAGAAAAATCTGTTTATACAATTGTTTGTATAAACAATAACATAGCCACTTTCTTTCTTTACTCTATTTTTGTTAACCAGTCCACAGCTTTTTAAAATATATTATTAAATATTCTATTTTGCAAAATCTCCAAAACAACAATTGAGATACAATTTTTTTTCAATAAACTTCAAAATAACTCTAACAGAAGTATTTATGTCATTTTGAAAAATGAAAGATGTATTTTGCTAATTTCTATGAACTTTTTAATTCAACACTTGAACGTCATTTATGGGCACATTTAAGCATTTTTCCCACCAATTGCCATAATATTGTCTGAATCATTGGGATGATTAAATACAAAATAAGTCTACATTTCTGTCAGTATCGCGACTCTATGCACATAATTAGCACGTGGTTATAATGCTATGGCTGAGTGAAGTTTGTGATGATTGTGTTTAATTTCTGTGTAGTGTTCTGTTTGAAAGGGTCATTCGTCGTATGCAGGGTCTGAAGCACAACTCTGTAAACACATTAATACAAATACAATGTGAAGTGACTGAGGTGGTTTGCTTTTTTTTGCCATACTTGTGTCAAACTAACCAGGCAGAATGTACGATATTTGAGGCACGCCGAGAGATGTAGCACTGCAGTGTTAACAGACCTTAGGCCTACAGTAATGAACACGTTTTCAAACCACTTTTATTAAGGCTGGATTAGATTAATCCATGTGTAAAATTCAAGCAACAGATTTACATTTAGTGAGCATTTGCAAAAATATGGTTGAAGAACATTTATTTAAAGCTGTACTATGCAACAGTAAAAATTTTTGAGCAATGAAATCTATAACTGAATATATGCACGATTAATCGCAATCTAATCAAAATCACAATATCAATAGATAGAATAGAATAGATAATTAACAAATTGCAAAGACTGCAGTTGTTGAAGAACCATAATTTCCTCCACAAACAGAAAAAATATTTTATTCTGTATAAAAATTCTAACGCTAAAGTTTAGATTTGTACCTATTTGAACATACTTTGAATCACAGTTTGTCAGTTCATATTTCAATCTTTTTGTCAGTTTCCCTGGACACATTTAAATGATTTTAAAAGTAAACCCATGCACAGAATCATGTTACTAAAACATTAATCATAAACTTAGTTAAATCACAGTCATAATTCTTTTAAGAAATTCACAATTAGATCTTTTTCTCAAATGGTTGAACTCTAATACCAAATTAAATCGCTATGAGAGCAGACCTTCCTCCAGAAAAGTTACAGAATGCACTTTAACCCAGACACAGAGATTGTAAGTTAGATTCTTATTACCGCTTATAACCACAGTCCTGTCAGGATAAACTTGTCCGTTGTCCATTTTGTATCCTACACACACAAAAATAACAAACACAATGAATATTCATGCAACTTTAAAAAATGACAAAAATTCAAATTAATGTTTGAAATATGTAACGTTTATTTTTGATGATCACTTCATGTTTTACACTTTGGGACAAATCAAAATGCAGACAGGTTTGGTTCAGTGGTAAACAATATTCTCTAAAGCGTGACATCTACTCCAACCACTCACATTTTTACACCATGCAAAGGCTTTATATAGATATGTACAACTTTATTCACACAAAAGCATACTTTACGGCCAAGGCATGAGTGACGAGTTGCAATTTCTTAAAGGAGAGAGACATATCAAAGGTCCCATCTTACTTTGCTAATTTGACTTTATTGAGCTTTTAATCAAGTTATAATGTCATCAAACACATACCTGGAGTTATTTTTTCTTTAATTCACGCATTTATCTAGCAGTTATACACAATATTTCTTATTTTTAAGGACTTTTTGGACTTGGAATGTGCATAAATGAAAGAATATACAACTCCATATTATGTTTTTGATGAGAAACAACATAAAGCAAAAAAGTCTACTTTGCATAACACATCTCCTTTAAGTTCTTTTGTAAATTTACAGTCACAATGTATTCAACACAATAAACGACTCACATCCAAACACATACACAGAAACAGCTTCCATCATGTTGAATGAGGAGACATGAACGTGGCCCGAGAGGCACAGAATAAATATGGTCACTGTGCAGAGTTAACAGGAGCTGTTTTATTATTATTCAAAGAGCAGGTCCTCGTCAGCCTCTTCCGTGAGCATGTTGGCCGGCTCCGCAATAGGGCCGAGCTTAGCCAAACGTGCAGCGATCTCCAGCTCTGTTCTTTCCCTCAGCTGCTTCTTCTTCTCTTGGATCTTCTTCAGCCTGGACACAAACGTGAGTAGAATATGGTAAACTTAAAGGTAGACTCTGTAACTATGCAACACAGGCAACATTTTATAGAAGTTATTTATTTGAAACATTTTGTGAGCTCCGGTGATGACTGAGTTAGTTGATAATCGTGGTTATTTAGGTGACAATACAATTGCAAGAGCTAAAAAAAAGTTATTCTGACTAGGGTTGAAACAAGTTTGATCGTTCAAATCGATTAATCACAAAAAATTGATTATTTAAATAATCGTCAACTACTTTATTAATTGAGTAATAGTTAACAGGTCAATACAAAGGTTTCAAAACTGATTAAAATTAAAATATTAGCTCAGAAAAGAAGTCTTATGACTCAAATTGAGTTGTGGTTGCATGAAAATGAGGCAGAAAATGTCTATATTCAGTGTATTTGATGAAAACACTCCATAAATGTACTCCACCAGGATCCTAAAACGGCTTCACTTCACCTTCATCTGGGTCAAATTTAATACAAATCTTTTCATCACGTGACTTTTGCATTCTAAAGTAAATGTTCAATTAATCAAAATAATAATTGCTGGACTAATCAGTTAGCAAAAAGTCTGTTAGTTACAAGTGAAATAACATAATTTGCAGTTAAAGCAGAGCTGACCCAGTCATTCTTTGTTTTATCAGACACAAGTATTGAGAGACCTAGAGGTACGAATGTACTGGCTGCCAGATGCATGCACAATCTTTGAATATTTTTAAGACTTTGCTGAAAACCCATTTGTTTGCACAGGCTTTTAAGCTGAGCAGAACATTTGTATTGCATTACTGTATTTTATTTTAGCTTGTTTCTTATGGGGCCAAATTCCTGCCAAAACATTGTAAAAGCGTCATACATAGTTTCGCAAGCATAACAGTACTTGCAAATATAATTTGTGTTTTGCAAATACACCTTGTGTTTTACAAATACGCAAAATGATTTGAACAAATGTGTTTTGCTTTGCAAATATAGCCCCTTTAACATGCACAAATGAGTTTTTGGATTTGTACAAATAAACAAATAGTTTTGTGCAAATATAATTTGGTTTTGAAATATAAAAATCTTAACATGAACCACTGTGTAAATGTTGCATTTTACATTTACAAAAGTGTTTTGTTTTTTTTTTAATCTAAAAAATAACCCCATGCAAATATATTTTCATTTGTAAATGCAATTTTTTTCATTGTTGAAATAAGTTTTTATTTGCAAATATACTAATCTGTAGGGTAAGGCTTAGTGCACATGAGTTGCCTCATTTATAACAGCACATAAACAGATCAACAAGAAATACGTGGGTACACAAATTATATTTGCAAGTACTGTTACACTTGCGAAACTATGTATGACGCTTTTACAACGTTTTGGCAGGAATTTGGCCCCATAGTTTCTGCATGCTCTGTTTTGTCTTATTGTATTTTATATTGTGTCTGTACAGTACTTTGGGCCATTGTGGTTGTTTTTAAACATGCTTTATAAATAAATTTGACTTGACTTGACTTAGCAATAAATCATTTGTCTTTGTGTGAAATAGAACAAAGACACTAATACTCCTTTTCCTTGGGCTGGTTCAGAGCTGGTTCTGGTCTGGTGCCTGGTGCTGTAAACACTGTTACTATGTTGCCGTAGTAACACAGTGTTTACTAGCTAACAGTTAGCATTTTCTCCAAACTAAACCCTAGGTTTTGTTGTATTTCAGCCAAAACTGACATTATTTTTCTTTCTCCATTATTTACCTTTAAGTGCTGACTATAATATGTAACATTTATGTTTAATATTCCACTATTCCAGTTCTCATTTTCACCTGGTGCCGAGTCAGCACCAGTTTTCAGCACAAGAAGCATTTTTTGAGTGGAAAACAATGGAAGGGTTCTGAAAAAGTTGTCCATTGTCCATTTTGTATCCTATACACATTTCTGGTATAGATCACTAAACCTCAAATGCTCTTGGAACGGTTCTGAAATGGGCACCAGCCCAGACCCGGCATCTGTACCAGGTGGGTGGAAAACACAGAAAAGCCACACGGCAATTACTGTTATAATTGAGAATAACTTCAGCTTAAAATGTATGCCTGATTCAGTTTGTTTTGAAAGCATTTGAAGAAGTTCTTTTCTCACATTCAAAACAGCATCTAACAAATAATTTACCTGTAAAACTCCTCTCGTTCCCGCTCATCCAGCTCTGTGATGATGTAGGTCAGTGTGCGGTCGATCCTGGGAATAATCACTGCAAAGAAACAACACAAGTTAAACCTGGCATTTCTCTAATGTAAGTATTGTATTATTTCTGTAGTCATCATCGAAATACCATGTTCGATAGCATTCACACGTCGATTGGTTATCTTTATAGCCTCATCCAGAGTGACAAAGGAAGTCTGAGAAAAAAACACAGCAATTTAACCAATGATCAAGATATTACGGCATGTGTGAAGCATTTTTTGATTTCAACTGCTTATGTAGACCCAAGTAAACAAATATTTAACTACATATAAATTCAAGCTGCAAACACTATACTATGGTACAAAATTAAAAAAAGAAGTGATTTTGGTGCCATTTTTCTTTCACACACACACTCGCACATAAATAGCAACGGTAACATTTTGAATAACCCATCGAGCTTATATTTGCTACACAAAATGAGAACAAAACTAATGCATGGAAAAAGAAATGAAGAAATATGACAAGTATGCCAGAATAAAGCCTTTTAAACATTAAACTCTAAGCATGAACGATCCTTACTGCATTACCATATCAGGGTCACGAAAATACACAGATTTAGGAAGATACTTCCTTGGTAAAAAGCTTGCATCATGAATACCATTGGCACTATCACTTTATTAACCAAATCCATTTAAACACACACATTTCCCAAGGGCAATATATCATTCTAATCATTACAGAGCTCTCCGTTATCAAACAAAAAATGCACATACTTTGAGCAATTTGTATATATAAACATTGAAAAGAGCGCCCCCTACCTGTAAAGAGGCCAACTCCACGAGCAGCTCCACGGCCCGGGCATAGTTCCTCTTCAATCGGGACAGCTGCTCTCCTCCCCGGGCCAAACCAGTCAACTCGTAACCTAAAAACACAAACAGGAAATGGGATTAGGAGAGTACTGAAAATATTGCGATGTTCTCTAAAAGGAGTGACTTACTGTCCCCTCCCTCCTGGTAGTGTTCAAAAACAGGCAGAGTGACACCTGCAAAATAATAATAAAGATGTTATACAAAATTAATAGGTGAGAATTTTTTTTTAATTTAAATTCAAACCTGCAACGTTGTCCTTCTTGGCTCGGACTTTCACTTGGGCTTTGTTGACATTCTGTATTATAGTAGTGCTGAGGAGAAAATTATTAAATTACAAATTAGTTTTTCGAACCTTCACACAAGTAAAGCCAAACTGATCAGTCTGGTAAAGGTGAGTGGACTTTAAAAACACTGAGGAGCACTTTAACATTTCCACCTGATGATGTAAAGAGGTGGAGATAGATTTTATGTTCTTCAGAGGGAGTCACAGAATGCTATGCTACATATGCTATGTATCCTGTGTAATGGCAATTTATTAATTTCAATGTTGTCACATCTTGTATGAATAATCAGACATCCGGGAGCCCTTCTGATTAACCAGGGATGTGAAGATGTCTTTTGATGTATTGTATTGCTGTTTTTTGATGCCCTGCATAAACATTTGACCATTTGCTTCAGAGTCTTGAGACTCGAGAAGTTCCTGTTCTGCAGCCCAAGGTGATAATATTCATACATATCCTTTGTGTCTCCACTCCCTTCCAGACCAGCCAACAGGGGGTCCTCTGGTTCAGAACACACCTCTGCTATTGTAAACACACCACCCAGACTGCATCACAATGCAGTTCCTGACCCCCTACAAAGCACCTGATTATCCGGTCTGATTGGCTACAGGACCTTTGTGAGCCGCCCACACCTGAATCTATAGAATGTTCTACTGTTGGACTGGGGGGTAAAACTAAATAAGTAAAGACTCTCACCTGAAGTCTCCGGCTGCAAACTTGGCCTCTGCCAAAGAGAAGGCAGCCTCCCTCATCACTTCTCCCATTTTGGTCTTGGTCTGAGAAAAGATTCAAAGTACATCATTATGTATATACACTAATAATGAAAGACTTTGAGATAAAATAAAAACAGTTGAAGGACAAAGTAAACTAATGGTCACTTTAATAAATTAAGTGGCTAACTTCAATGATTTTGCGTAGAATCTGGCGAAAACGCATGGAGAGGGCATCTGATTTCTTCTTCAGCAAGTTCCGTCCAGTTTGAGCCCCTTTAAGACGAGCCTTCATAATGGTCTGAGCCCTGAGAACACACAGTTATAAACACATGGAAGCATAGTAAAAAAAAAAGTCAACCAGGAAGAGTTTTATTTCCTTTATTTCAGTGTCGCTATCTTTGTGACTCTTATTAATTAAACTACAGCCTCTCCACCTCCTCTTCACCATCCATTGTAAGTCACATCACTGACTTTTAAGTTTATTCATTCAATAGACTCCGACATCTCACAGCAGACACAATTCTGTTTTACTAGTAAGTATTATGGTTTTTTTTTTGTATTTTTGAAACGATTACATGCATGCATCATGATTTGACATTTTTAAGTGAAAACTGCTATTGTCAGAGCATTCAAACTTTAAATGCAGACAGGACAGTGCAGGATTACTCAAACATGTATGAATTAATTGAAACACAACTTGAATCATTTTAATTAATGATATGTCTATTTTACATTATGTGTCTCCTTTAAAAAATAGGAGAACTCATTAATAAATTGGATTAAAATCTGGAGTAAGAACAAGGCAATCAAAGTTTTAAGTAATTAATACATATGTACATATGTATGTATATGTATATGTATATTGCAATATTCGTGACTAGTCTATTGAAAATAATTGTTATTGTGTTTGAAGAAAAACTATTAATTTTCATCAATAATTCTCGATCTACAAGCCTTCAGTCACCATAGTTCAAGCTTTAAATTATTTGGTTCGAAATATATTTAAAAACTCTCAATATACAATAAATAAGCGTTTGACGAGTTGAATACTAAAAAAGTGGTTAGTTGCAAGTGTACTTAAACATTCCATTCACATCCAATAGCCTGTGTGAATTCTTATTAGTTTTATGTATTTAGGTCTATCTATGTTAGTTGCTATTTCCATTCAGTAAACATTTAGTTAATTCAAATAATTGTGTATTTCAATGCATGTATAATAGTCATCTATGAATATTAATTAAGACAATGTGTATCATGTTTAACCTCCAGACTTTGAGTCTAACAGCTCACTGCAGGCTGACAGCTTATCACATGATAAAATGTAGGCTGTTCCTCTTTTATTAGTTACTAGATTATTAAGAACGAAGAGAGGACTAACGAGGAAATAGAAAGGCCACAAATGAGCTGTCATACACTGCGTTGTCTTACGTTCGTGATGTAGTAATAAGAGTGTGTTAGCACTGAGCTAACCAACAGCTTACATTCTAGAGGGGAATATGTCGATCCTGTCTTTCCCAGACATCTTCTTGTCCTTTGGTCGAAGATAACGCCCTTGGGAACAATTACAACAATATAAGCTAATACTGTAAATGTAGATGTACGCTTAAAATATATAACTAAACGTACCGTAAACTAATATTTCTGTTTTTGTGCAGGATTAGGAGCATAGATGGAGGATGTTCGTGATCTGCCCGACTCCGTGATGATCAGCTGGTGCGATCATGTGACTGCGTGAGGAAGACTCCTGCGCATGCGCCGTACCGTCGGCCCCAACGATCTTTTCCGGGTCGCAGAATTAGCAGCACACCCATGAATGTGAGCTAGCGGGCCTGAAATCTCCCTCAAAAAGACTAATCAAACACGTCCAAACACTCAACAAGTGACAACACGGAGCATTCCACTGTAAAGGCCCCGGACTTTATGACACAGGTGAGTTTGGGTGGGCTGATGTTGAAGTTTTCAGTGCTCGGTGTTAGCCGCGAGGCTAAAGGCTAAAGCCGCGGTAGCGGTGCATGTGCCGCATGTGAGGCTGAGCTGGAGCCGGTCTGAACACTACATGGAGCAAATATTCATCATGTTAAGTGTCTACTTCAGTCATATGCACATTTCGATCAAACTTACCAATTATAATATTTCTAGCAGGCAGATACACGTAGCAAAGTGATTTTAACGTTAACTGATGATGAGTCTCTTTCTGCTGAATTGCATCATCCCATTCATTGAACTAAAATGTCTCTATAATGACTGCACATACTTTACTTGTCACTGTCAATCTGCTACTTACCAGGAGCATGAGGTCTTCAAATTATTTAAGTCATGAGTTTATTTTTCCTCTGACAGAAATATAATGAGTTGCTTAAGATGGGTTTAGGTTTTAAGTTAAACCTTTGTCAGCATAGCAGAAAAACCTAGACAAAGATTTTTGTAAACAATTGCATTTTAAAAGTGAGGTGAAGTGGAACATAATTCAGTGTCAATGGGGAAATTATGATTAACCCCAAAATATCATAAAATGTGAAAAGTTTGTTTCATCAAATAACAACCACTTGACTGCAAGCAAGTGATATGAGAGCCTGGTTAGAAAACATTAACGAGTGTATCTTATTTGTTTATTTAACAGGTGGTTATTGCTCACTTCACTTTCTTGCTGAGGACAAACAGTTTATTTTTAGATTTTACTGAACAAATACTTACATGAATGTGTTTGCTTTCCTAAATTTACATTTGAGGCTCATAAAATAGTACTTTTCACTTTAAAAGAGAAGCAAAGTAACTGAAAAGTTGTAGTTTGATATTGGTTAAAAATACCTAAAATTCGTTTTGGTCTGTGTTCTGATGACTTTTGTTCAAACTATGGTGGACCTTTAGAGCTGTTTAAGCTAGTTTAGTGTTAAAATATTAGGTACCTCTTTTATAATAACTAGACTTGTAATGGCCTTAATTAAGAATGAACAAATAGCTACTTAATACTCTAACACTTAACCCTTCATTAAGTAGTTACTAAGCAGAATCGAATATTCCAAATGTCCCAAATATTCTGCAGTTGTAAATATGTTCTAATGTAATGTTGAGTTTATATTGTTTGCTGGTTAAATGTGGTTGTTTAAAAAAATATTTATTTATTATATATGTATTTGTTTATTTATCAAATAGTCAAATTGTAGATCTCTGACCACTAATAATAATAATTATTATTATTACTAATTATTATTCACAGTTTAGAAGTTCAAAATCTAGTTTAAAAAAGTTAATTTCTTGTAAATAAAAAGTGTATCTTTTATTTTCATATTAAGTGACTGATATGAAAATATAATGAGACTTATATTAGTAATTGCATCGATATGACAGTTTGATTATATTGTAATTCATAGTGATCATATCATGTCCTTGCAGCGATGCCAGGGCTCAGCTGTCGGTTCTACCAGCATCGTTTCCCGGAGGTGGAGGATGTGGTGATGGTAAACGTGCGCTCCATCGCGGAGATGGGTGCCTACGTCAGCCTGCTGGAGTACAACAACATCGAGGGCATGATCCTCCTCAGTGAGCTGTCCAGGAGACGTATCCGCTCCATCAACAAGCTCATCCGCATCGGCCGCAACGAGTGTGTGGTGGTTATCAGGGTGGACAAAGAGAAGGGTAAGTACTACTCAGTCAAGCTTTTGAATCTAAAGAGATGTATGTTTGTTCTACATGTTGAGGTCCACTGTTTTAGACCAATTTGTCTTTGTTTGGGCCGAGTTTAGTCCTTTCAGGTTATTTTCACACATGGTAGTGCACTCTGTGGACGGCGCCAGTGCGCACTAGATTTAGTTCTGTTTACTTCACTTTTGGGTCGATTCTGTTCCTATGCACCACCCCTTATTCATACCCAAACCCTGCGCCATGAGCTACGTGAGAGGCATCAGCTGACCAATTTATTTCCATGACAACGGGCATCAAGCGAAAAGAGAAAATGTTTTCTGAGCGGCGCACAGAGGCTCACCTGTCTGCGCAGAGGCAGAAGTGACTCGCTGGTATAAAGTTGATCAATTTGGCCTAGTCAGACGCAGGTTGCAAACAGATAGCTTTGCAGCAGCCATTCATACAAACATATGTGATTCAAGAGCTTTATGATCAAATTTGATCAACTTATCAAGGAGTGCGTGGTGAGGTCGGCCCAAGGTCGTCCACGTTCGCATCACTCGCCCCGCACCAGTATGCAACATGACTTGCTTCATTACATCGACCTAACCAGTGGCAATGAAAATGACCCTAGTTGATTTAATTCTGGTTAAGATGGTGTCTTAATGCTGCTTTAATCCTGGATGTTGCACTTTTTTTCTGTATGTTTTTAGTGCAGCACCTTGGACATAACTGTTTGTTATTTAGTTTTATTTTTTCTAGCTTTATCCTGTTTTAGATTTTGACATGTTTTAGATTTTGACACTGGTTCACTACATCATGAGAAGTTACTGTCTTCTTAGGTTTTTCATAGATGTTTTCTCTTTTTTTAGGATACATTGATTTATCCAAAAGAAGAGTGTCTCCTGAGGAGGCCATCAAGTGTGAAGATAAATTTACTAAATCCAAAACTGTAAGTATTTTTCCCTTTTAAATAGTATTGTCGTTGTTGTAAAGTTTTTAAAATGTTAAAATAAAGTTTTAAAGTCATGACATGACATCCAACCCTACAAAACACATTTGTAGATCTGTGCAGTGTTTTGACTGTTTATTTCTTTGAACATAAAATGTAGTATTTTAAATGTGGGTGTATATAAAACATATACGGCAATCCTGCTGATGGGGAGATTATTACTCTGCCCACTGAAACTGTGTCTTTTCTGTGAATTTTTCAAATGTACAACTGTGAAACTAACTACTCAGCTACTCTGTACTAATGTGGACAATGAGGGGTGACTGTACTTGTCCCTGTGCTGCAGGTGTACAGTATCCTGCGACACGTGGCAGAGGTGCTGGAGTACAGTAAAGACGAGCAGCTGGAGAGTCTGTACCAGCGCACGGCCTGGGTGTTCGACGAGAAGTACAAGAGGCCTGGATATGGAGCCTATGACGTCTTCAAACAGGCTGTGTCGTAAGTGCTTTTTGTTTTACAGAATCATCGGTACGTGTGTTTGAAGAAGGCCAGCAACAGGGATTAGTGGCGAAGGCTCTATAAGAAGAAGAGTTTAGTTTGTGGCTGCATCAACATTTGACGTTAAGTTGTTTTATTTCTGGTAATGATTTAGTTGTCCTTATCTAAGTACAGTACATTCTAGTCTTGTTTAGGTTTGATCTAGTCTTGGTTAACTGATTTGGCTCATAGGCTGTCACCTGCTTGCCTCCATGGAGATGTAATTGCTTTGCTAAGTCAGAGGTCAGGAACCTCATTTATAACGGATTGCGTAGATTTTTTGCTGATCACGTACGTAGCCTATGTGCCCTCTAGAGGCGCATGCCATGTAAAATCCTGATTTGAAACCCTTCGTGCGCACTTTACCACGCAATCACTGCTTAGACGTACGGACACTACCTTTGGTCCCGTCCCGACTTCTCCTTCAGCACCCATATATGGACCATGCAAATGAGCTCATACATATTCAGAACTATTCAAACGAGCTGACTTTGCGTGTTTGCCTTTCAATCCAGCAAAGATAACATCCCAAAAGAGAAACTTTACTGAAATAAAAGCTCTTGTGGAGGTTCATGCTGGTAATAGGGCTCTCAAGTCTCACGCATCGGCTGTGAGACACAGGCATTTCACTTCCATCACACGCTCACACGGCACACCTCGCATTTCTCACACTGAAAAATAAAAATGTTGACCGTAATATTGACACAAATGTACGTGATTAATGTTGTGTTTTTAACAGTTCAACAGTCAGAAGCAAGAAAAATACCACAATGTCTTCAGACTTTGCATAGAGTTTACAGGAGGGTCTCAGTTTGCGCAGAGATACTCAGTTTTCAGACTATGCACTATAATTGAGCCCCCAGATCTGTGAAAAGATGAGCCAACTCACAGAATAAGTTAAACATTCCAATAGGGCTGAACAATATAATGCAACCTAATCTAAATCACAATTTGAGGAGGTGCAATTATCAAACGCAAATACTGCAATTATTTTGATAATAAGTTGTCTGTGAACAACAAAACATCTTGTTATTGAAAATAACATAACCTCCTACAAGTTCATTTTTCAGTCCTTTCTCAAATGTTAATGTTCCTGAACATGTTTATACATAAATTGTACATCTCATCACAATCGCAAGCCCTAAATTCCTGACAGTCAAGCAGCAGACGTTCCATCAGAAAAAAGTTATATACGCTTCACAAGTTCAGTTCTCGGAGATGAACGCGTGTGGTCTTCTTCCTCAGAGACCCTTCGATTCTGGACGGGCTGGAGCTGTCCGAGGAGGAGAGGAGTGTGCTCATCGACAACATCAACAGGAGGCTCACCCCGCAGGCCGTCAAGATCCGAGCAGGTACCACCTCCATCCAACATTTGCTATAGCACCACATTGAAAATCTAACATTTACATTTTCAATCACAATAAATATGTGTTGTGTGCTACAGACATTGAAGTGGCCTGCTATGGCTACGAGGGCATTGATGCAGTGAAGGAGGCTTTGAGAGCTGGACTCGGCTGCTCCACAGAAAATATGCCAATCAAGGTAACGTCTCTCAAATAGCTTGCTTTTCAAGTATATTGGTAAAGTTTTGGAAAGCATGGTGACGTGTCCTGCATCAGAATGCCTCACGCTTTGCATTGCCTGATCCAATGGCTAACACCACTTCGTATAAAATTTTAAATGGCTCACTATTATCTAAATACTCTATCAAATTGACTCACAGAGTGTGCACAGAGCATCAGTTTGGTTGTTTACTTTCAAATTGTACTGCATTAGCGTTAGCATTGAGACACAAACACGTCCCTTTACAAACAAATAAGTGTCCTTTGGTGAAGTACTCGCTTGTTTTGTAAAGTCATGTTTCAGAGACGTCCAACACAACTCACTGTTCACTGCACGATCTGTCAGGATTTATGTATTTTAGTGTGACTGGACGAAAACCCCATAGAAATGCATTAGACAGGAAGTACTGAGCTAGCCATTTTAAAAATAAACAAACCAACTGCCACCTTGTACACAGAGTCAATTACCGTGCCTCTGTCTTGAGTTTTAAGTCTTGTCCCAGAGCGTGAGAACAGGCAGGTTGAGTTGTAGGATTGAAGACAACATGTGTCCATATGATACCTCTAACTGTAAAAGTGTTGTTTACAGATTAACCTTATCGCTCCTCCTCGATACGTGATGACCACGACCACTCTGGAGCGCACAGAGGGCCTGTCAGTGCTGAACCAGGCTATGGCCGCCATAAAGGAAAAGATCGAGGAGAAACGAGGTGTCTTCAACATCCAGATGGAGGTATTTAAAATATTTATTCACTTATAGAATATTCAGACATAACACTAGGATTAGGACAATTCATTTGAGTAATTGTGACAAGTCGACTGTTAAAGGAAAATATTTTTTGCTCAAGTAACTTAAGTTTTGCGTCTCATGTTTTAGAACAATATTAAAAAAAAAAAAAATGAACACCTGTATCTGGTCATTTGGTTGTTGTTTACATCATCTTCTGGCTGCAAAGCGCTTTCACAAGCTAAACACGTTATTATTCGAGCCTTTAAGAAGTGTGCAAGTTAAGCTTAAGCTAGCAGTTGCATTGATTGTGTTTAGATGGCAGAAATGCTCAGAACGAGTGGTATTGATTTAAGGACTTAAAATGGTAAAAGATTTTTAGATAAGTAACTAAATTTGGAAAAAAAGTCAATCGAGGGAGTTCAGCAGAGAGTGTTTTCTGACGGTCGGAGGAGAGAGGATTTTCTAACCAGAATTCCTCAAAATAGCGTGAATGAAGCTAAATGCAACTCCAGGTATGTAGACGGAACATTGTTAGAACATGCTTAAAAGCTCAAAAAAGTCAGTGCAGCATAAAATGTTCCCTTTTTAAAATAATTCTATATTAATTATTTTAAACAGTAAAATAAACTGTTCTCCTGTTTTTGTCAACCTTTTTGGGGTTGAAAATGTATTTAGAAAATCTAATTGTACAAAAGAAATAATTGTCTTTTATGGCAATCACGGCAATGAGTAGGAGGGAAATGTTCTTCAGTGCTGGGTTTAAGATAAATGTTTAAACGTCCTCCTTTTAGCCCAAGGTGGTGACCGACACTGACGAGACAGAGCTGGCCCGACAGCTGGAGCGACTGGAGCGAGAGAACGCCGAGGTGGACGGAGACGACGATGCAGAGGAGATGGAAGCCAAGACCGAAGATTAACCACCGAGAAGAACAGGACATGTGCATCTATGGACAGAGCCACTCGCTGGGCTTCACATGTTATCATAACGCATACCTTTACTCTCATGCTCCCTGGCCAAGAACTGGGTTTAAGTTTGACAAGGTGAAACGTAGGGGTGGCAGATACGGCACTAGGTTTACGTTCAAACACTCGCATTGGTCAGCCTCCCGGGAAGTAAACTCTTCATACGCAAAGATGTCTAAGGCAATTTAAAGATACTAACGGAAGACTTTGTTCTAAGAAAATAGTTAATAATTGTTGTTTTTTTTCTTTTTGCCATATCATTCACCCCTACAAAAAAGTTTGACCCTGACATGGACAAAAATAAAAATATGCTATTTTTAAGTACACTGATTTGAAAATGACTAAAGGCGTTTACATGCAGTGGCCTTCCCTTTTGCATCAGAGCCCAGTGTCTTTATATTTCATGGCGTTGCATCACTAACTGGATTTAAAGGGGAACATCGTTATGTGCAGTTTCTCTTCCAGGTAGTTTTTACAGCGTGGATTCAAATACTTGTGTAGCTCTCACGTGGCGCCAATAAACATCTGGAAGTTTTGAAAGTTGTGTCTAATTTTGTTCCTTTGTCCTACAAAAGCCTCTGTGGGTTAAAACTTTAAATATTGTGCCTTTTCCTGTTGGTTGCAGTTTGGGTTAATGCTTTGCAGTGATGTCACACGGAAGAAGGCTTTAGTTACCATGGTGACACAATGTACACATTAGCAAACTAAAGCTAAAAATATTTGTAAATGGTCTAAAATCTAAGTACAAAATGGATTTAAAAGAGCATAATGTAGTTTGCTGGCGGAGGATATGAAACAGTCTATTCTCCTGGAAATAAGCTTTTTGCGCAATACTTAAACTTATTTAGATAAATGACACAAGTTAGTGTACATCATGCTGGGAACCTTCCAGACAAAGTGAAAACCAAACCTGTAAGAACATCAGGTGACGGACCCTAAACTAGAAAATCTACATTTTCAGAAGCCTTTGAACACACACGCTCATCCTGTTGAGTGATTTTCAACAAAGGAGTGTGACTAACTGAAAAACCACTGGTTAATGCTAGCTAATGGCTGTAATGTTATTTGAAACAAAGGGACTTTAACAGCACAAATGAGTTCACTTGTATTTCGCACTAAATCAGCTCTTCATGGTCAGATAAATAACTCTCAGATGTAAGTCCAACTTGAGTCAGATTCTGACAGAGCAGTGCCTCCAGTTAACCTCCACATCGTATGAAAGGCACTGGCTCCGTAGTGAAACAAACGATCAGATCAAAACCAAATTCAATTAAGCATTAACATAATTAGTTGAATGTTTTTAAAAATCCGACATGTTACTGTATAAATAAATGTCATAAAATGATAATCCTCAAAGACGGCTTTGAACAATTTAAAAAAAATCAAATACGCCCATTTTTAGACCATTCTCAAATGTATCAAACATGTTTATATAATGCAGCATCAGTTAAATTATACATCTTTGATTGACTGAAACTAAATAAAACCAATTTTATTTTTTTGTTTTGTATAAAAATGTACTTTTATTCAAATATTCATCAATACAATAAAGAGCATCCTTTTTCCATAATGCTCCTTTCTCCTTCAGTGGTTACGTGTGCTTCTGGCTGACATTTTAAACCAGCTGCTAGTTCAAGTTGAGACGGTCTGAGGACGACCACCTGTTTGTACCACGTCTTAGGAATGTGAAACATGGCTCAATATGAATTAAGCTTTTGAATAAGCCAACTAAATAACTTGGCATTAGATTGAAGTGTGGCTTTTCAGTGCCTGGTCAGTAGTGTCCATCCAAAGCTCCTCACAACATTCAACAAAACCTTTATTTACAGCAAATGCACACGGCACAATGAGCACCTGAACATGAGGAAGTTGGATGTTGAGTCCGCTGATGTGAGTAAAGTGTGCAAATGTCAAAGGATGAACCAGTTTGTTGGCTGACATGTTAGCGCTACACTTTCATATAGAACGTTAACCAAATCTTCATTTGTAAGGCTTATTTTACAAGTCCGATCTTCTTTGCTTCTGTTTCATATATAAGTAGTCTCCACATTTTTACAATAAAGACTTCGGCTTCTTCATCAAGAACCTGAATGAAAAAAATATTTCAGTATTCTTTCACAAAAAAAAAAACACTGATAAAAATGTTACTACTGGTTGATAAGTAGTGCTCACCATGGCAACATCGTCTAGTATTCCCTGTGGTGTGCTATGAGCCATCACCTGCAAAGAATAAAATGGTTTGATCAAGCTTTTTGAACCCACATTAAATACAGAGATTCTGGGATGTTTACCTTTGAACAGACAAAGTCTACTAACGTTGGCTCCTCTTCTCCAATGTACTCAATGATTTTCTTATTGATCCAGGGACGAACACGGCGCTCCATCAACGTCTAATGACACACAATGTAAACATTTACTGATCTTTTATTTTTTTTCCATTTCAAAAAGTACTGTCTTATAGCTATTAATTCCATTGCATTGAACTAGAGTCTCACACACATAATTATGTAAAATAAAAATACTGTAATAACCTAAGGTAAAAAACTGGAAAAATAAATTAAAATAAACTAAAAAGGTGTCATATTTTTGTTAGTTTTATCAAAACTATTGTGTAATTTATATGGCTTTTGGCCCCTTTTTACATTATGGTTGCGAGTTGTGGAATTACCTCTACCTCTAGCTGCAGCTCATGTCCAACCAGGAAGTAACGGTCCAAAATCAAGAAACTTTGCAGGATTTAGTATATCCTTAAATGATGTTAACCATGTTTTAGTGACTTTGGAGGTCTAACCTGTCATGCACTGTAAACCATTTTCCAGACAGCTTAAATCATTTACATTGCTTTGGGTTTTTTTTTGGACACTTAAAGGCGAAACAGTGCATTATTCATTCACTCCACACTAGACTGATAGAAGTTAGGCCAACAACCAGGACTCAAGCCCTTCCATCTGTAGCTTTACCCTCTGTCCTGTCCAACCTCTGACCACTCACCGAGTCCACCATGGCCCAGTCCAGAGGGTAGGAGAACAGCTCTGGTTTGCCTGTGGGGATCTTCTCGATCAGGCTCTTGATGTGCTTGCGTTTCTCCTCTGCGTTGGCTCCCTTGATGCTGGAAAGGCCGGCTCCGTCCACGCCCAGGCTCTTGTCGTCGTCGTAGTCCAGGGGCACCAACTTCCTCTTCCGCGGCAGCTCGTCAGCCTCCTCGTCCTCAAACTTCCCAAACACACTGTCCACCGGCAGCTTCTTCCTCTTGGTCGCGTTGGGCTGGCTGGGGCTACCTGTGGAGCCTGCTGCATCAACACAATAGAGCAAAACTATGTTAACTATTTACTTCTAGTTGATCAAAGCTCTTAAAAGAATTACTCTCTGTGATCTGACCAACTCAAACTGCTGTCACAAGAGCTCACACGTCAACAGTTACAGTAAACAGCTTCTTTTTATGTAGAAACAGATCAAATTCACTTCCCAAACTCTGGCTTACTCACTCCATTGGCTTTTGCTGCAGTCCACATTCATAGTTTATAATATATACATAAAGTGTATAACAAATACTTCTGTCGAATAAGAACTGAATTATTGACTAAACGATTTAAAGGACTTCAGAGCTACCACGCTGGTGGTGAGGTAAAAGTTATTTATTGAGAACGGAGCTTGCAAAATGTCTTCTTAATCTGCAGCTTTGATTTGTGGCTACAATATATATATAGACAATATCTTTAACAATCTGAACTATTCAGTTTGTGAACTGGGAGTTCAAAGCAAATAATCTTATACTAACATCAATGACAAATGTGCCTTGCCCAAAGGCACAACAGAATCAAACCGTGCCCCTTCTCATTCCCCTTCCACTGACACTGACCCAGTTTGAGGCTCAGTCCGATCTTGGGCCGGTGCTCCTCCTGCGGCAGGGCGTCAGGGGGAGAGTTTTCGTGAGGAATGATGATGCCGCAGGGTGACTCGTCTCCCGGAGTGTTGGGGGACACGTTGCCACTGGCGGAGGACACTGAGGGTGCAGCTGTGATGGGCCTCATGGTGGGCTTGAGACTCGGGGGCTTCACGTCTGGGACCTCCTCATGGTTGTGGTCATAGTCGTCATCCTCGCCCTCCTCTACCTCATCGTCCGAGGGGGGCCGCGGGTGGGGCTCGCCTCTGTCCGGCTCTACCCTGGTCTCTCTGTGCTCCCTGTGTTCCCCCCTGTGGTCCCGTTGGTCTCGGTGGTCCCGGGACACCCTGTGGTGCTCACGCTCCTCCTCCGGCTCAGGCTCCTGGATCAGGGGGGGCTGCCTCAGACGCTCCTCCTCTTCCTCCTCCATCTGCACAAAAGAAAACAGGTCAAACGTTGTCCGCCACAATCCAGTTTGGACTTATAATTATAAATCACACTTCTGTAGCGCTTTTCATGACACCTCAAATGCACATTGTATTATTCATTCACTCCACACTCGATGGTGGTAAACTACTATTATAGCCACAGCTGCCCTGTGGCAGACTGACAGAAGCCAGGCTTGCCAATCTGAGCCATCGGCCCCTCCAACCACCTCCAACTATTCACATACACACACCTCTCTCATACAATGTGGGTGTAGAGTCTTGCCGGAGAACACAACAACATTTGCTCCTCCAGGGCCCCCCTTTGGCATCTGGTGTTCCAGTGGTCTCCCATCCAAGCACTGACCAGGCTTAGGTACTGGCTGCTTAGCTTCTGAGATCTGACAGGATCGGGCACTGGCAGGCAGGTATGTCCACATATTAAGATTGTATAGTTTCAAACTATGTCATTCAAGATGTTACTACAGGAACCATCTTTAACAGCACGAAGCTAACTCTTCCTAAGAAATTAAAATATAACTCTTCTCATATCAGGACTATTTTGGCCTTTATTATGGTTTCTCTTCAAAAATTAGCAACGAGCAAACCCAGAGAAGGACCAAGATTTAAATAACACACAGAATAAAGTGTTTTCACTTGAGAAAAAACTATCAGTGAATATTTTTCAATTCTGTTGGCTTGAAATGCAGCATAAAGCACAGTTTCTTACAGAGAATTCCAAATCTAACCTGAACCTTTTTACCATAAATTAGAATTCCCTTTGTATTAAGCCTCGCCTCCATAATTGCTGCCCAGACAAAGGCAAAATGTGGTCAGTGATGATACAATGCAGTGGGACAGACTTCATAATGACCTTCAAATCCACATGCTGCTCTTGTCCACCCTCCTATCTCTGTCTCCCCTCTCCCTTGTCTCCCCCCCACTCTCACCCTCCTGAGCTCCGCGTCGGGGTCCGGGTGTCCCTCGTCCAAAAGCCTCTGTCTGATCTCCTCCAGCTCCTCCTTCTCTCTCTTCCTGTCTCGCTCGTCTGCCTCCATCTCCTTCTCTCGGTCTCGGAGGCGTTTCTGCAGCGCACTGCCCCTATAGGTCACATGCAGAATGACAGTCATATTTTGATCATCGTAATTGTTATCTGGACTATACAAATACTAAAACACAAAGATCAATTTTTCCAATCAAAGACAAAGGTATCTTGGAATAATAAAATATTTTCATTAATAATACACTTTATTTGTAAATATTCTCAATCTAGAAGCCTTCAGTCACCATATTTCAATCTTTATTTGGCTGATAATGTATTTAAAAACCTAAATAAAGTTAATAATCATTAAACTACTCGTCAAAAAATTGTTAGTGACAGTTGTACTGTAAATCCATGTCATGTCTACATCTTCTACTGCTGGGAAAAAAAGTTTCAATTGTTTATATATTTACTGGTACCTTAATGATAGGAGCCTGGAGTGTATTTTCAGTTTTATGGTGAAAGAATAGTTTAGATTTACAGTTTACCTGTAATATTTTGGGTCGTCTCGGTCGTCGTCGTAGTCTTCAAGGAACTCTTTCAATCTTTTGCCTTCTTTGACCTAAACAGGTTGACCATGGTTAACACTCAAGAACTGGTTATATCCTGTATTTTCTAAATACTGTGAAATATAGTTTATAAATGTAATGCATTTCTCTTGCCATTTCTCGTTTGCGTTCGTCCTCCCTCTCGGTTTCTTTGGCGTAGTCCCGGGCCTTCTTCCTCTCCCTCAGCTCCCAGTTTTTTAGTCGCTTTAGTCACAAAAGCAAAATGTCTGTTATGTCCAATCTGTTCCATTTTATTTGTCATTTTTGAAGAATGTTATAAGAATGCCGACCTCTTGATAGGCTGCTTCCTTGTCCCGGAGCTTCCTCTCTAGTTTCCTTCTCTCGTACGCCTCCTCTTCATCCTCGGGGTCGCGCTTTTTCTCTCGCTCGCGGTCTCTACTCACCTCTCTGTGAACACAGTTTAAACTCTAATTATTGAAATAGTAAACCAAGTTAATGACACCATGACAATGAAGGGTACTGAAAACTCTTTGCCTCCATAATTAAATAAATACAATAGTCCACTAATATAAATGAGTCCGCATCTATGAATGTTCACTTACCACCACACAACTGCAATTTGAACTCTGCATCTTGTTCCACAAGAGCTGCTCATTCAATAACATTAAATTGTTATTTGACCCCAATTTTTCAGCAGAATCAAAATTACTTTAATTATTTAAAGCCCCACTGTGTAACTTTTAGCCAAAAATTAGACTAAAATAAAAGCATGTTTTTGGATTGGATGCACTCAAAATGTACCTTGCATCTCCACAAACCTTGTATCATGCAGGTGACTTTCCACCTACAAAAAGTTAGATGGTATCACTTGAAATTAGATGAATATTGTTCAATAAATGCACATTGAGTACTATAAAAATGAATGACACTTGGTCACTGAAGACACAGAAAACTCCACGCTTCAACAGTTGCTATTGCATTTTTGCTTAGTAGTGTTCATGTTGGTTTTGTCTGGACACCGACCTGGATCTGCTGCGCTCGGTGCTCCTGTCTCTGCTGCGGGACCAGTCTCTCTCTCTGTCCCTTTCTCTGGTGCGCCGCTCCTTGTCCCGGTCTCTCTCCCGCTCTCGTTCCCTCTCGCGCTCTCTTTCGCGCTCCCTCTCCTTCTCTCTCTCCCGATCACGCCGTTCCCTCTCTCGTTCCCGCTCTTTTTCTCGTTCTCTGCGTTCACGTTCAAACTCCAGACGCTCTTTTTCACGCTTGTCTTTCTCCTCCTCCAGTTTCTGCAGAACAAAACACAGGCAGGTTTTAGTCGGCGCCACATAGGGGTTCAGAAGGTACATTGCAGCTACATTGAACAAGTCAAGTGGTTTCCAGGTAATATGTGGCTTTGGACGTTACATTTTACCTGTATTTGAAACTAAAACTAAACTAATCTCTCAAAACCCTAAGTGGAAAAGCATAATCTTAGTTTTCTAAATGTAAAAGTGTGTGCATTTAGCAAATTTCCAACTGGAAACCACTTCTGTGAATCTGTAAAACATGTTTTTTAAGAGAAAAATGTGTTGCGAGAGACACATTGCATTTTCTCTGCTCCTTTTAGTACAAGAAGAACAAAAACAGTCAAACACAGGCGTCAGTCTTGGTTGAACTGGTTGAGACTTACAGGTGTTGAACTACGGACTCAGGCCTTCGCTGCCCCTACAAGCCTTTTTAGTTAGGCCTGGGAGGAAAGCAGGTCACATGGTATACAAGGGAGAAACGTTATGGGAGTCTGACTTGCTCATGATATATCAACAAATCATTACAATATAAATCAGAATACAGTCTTGTTTCATTTCACAAGCATTGGATACACAGCTATAGCAACAGGAAATAAAAAGTCAATTATTTGTGCAAAGGTAATTGAAATGGGAGAAACTGTCTTACCCATGTACAGGTGTCTTCAGGAGATCATCATGGCTTTACATTCACACAAATTAACATTAAGTAACAGACACAAGGCTCAAATGCTGGAGAACACACACATTTGACACTATGTTGAAGGGTTTTCAGTGCAACTTGTGCATAGGATATCCAAATGTAAATGTTTATTTCAAGGACTACAACATAAAAGCCTTGTGACAACAAGAAAAAGAGGTGAGGGAGAATGAACAGAAACTAACATAAAAAAACAATGATTTTTCTTCAGTTGATAGAAATGTGTTGAAAAACAAGTTTGCTGATCTTGACTTACCTGTTCATGCAACTGCAAAATCTAGGACTGGTTTACTTCTAAAATGCATCACAGACTGTATTAGCATTGTCACTAAAACCTTTAGACTAAGCCTTCTGTTATGGCTCTGGGCCATTGTATGGACTTTTTTTCATTTTAGGAAATTATTTTCCATCTCATTCCCCCAAACTCAGGACTACAAGGATTTAAATTACAACGTAATGCTGATTGATTAGTTGATGGATTACTCAAGACCCTTACTCTCAGAGCTTCCAAAAGCCTTGTCCGGTTTTCCATTTACAGTTTGTCTACGGTGAAAATATAAAGCTAATGTGTTTCAATAACAGATGCCAACCCAAACTAGAATGGTAACTTGTCAAAGTGAACCACACACTTCGATGAGAATGATATATGTCTGTGATGGAGCCTCCAGTGAAGACAGAGGAAGGACAGAACACAGCAGCAGACAGAGAACACTCACCTCAGAGGCTTCAGATCACAGACTGCTGTGGAGAGAGCGCCCCCCAACTCTAAACATGAGAACTGCAGCCAAGTCACTGCAGTGGTTATTGACAAGTGTCTGAGCAATAATAAGACATACCATTCTCTTACAGAGGACTCACACAGGTTGGCTGTGCATGATCAAAGGGTAAAAGATAATAAGCATAGTGACATCGAATGATTCAAAATGGTAAGATGGAATATATAATTCTAAAAATATATTTGGGGCAATGAAAATTGTACTCTGCAGCTGCCCCTGTGCAAGTCCACCAGAGGGGGGCGCCCCAAATACATAGAGAAAATAAAGTCTGATACTTACATCCTATCCTCGCAACTTTTTCCAAAGCTCTGAGATTCATCTTGCTTTAGTCACCATATGATCACTATCATAATGGTGGAGTTTAATGAATAGATTAGCTTTAAGTAACTTAACATTGTCTCCATGCATTTGTGTGTGATGAATGAAGAATGCTTCTACAATAGCCACACTAAAATACTCTAAAACTAAGTTTAGTTTATTTATTAAATGTGACAAAACTAGCTAGAACTCAAGACTATTGGTAATGCCTTAACACTGAACAAACATGTATAAATGTTTACTATTTTGTTTATCAGCCAGACAAATTCTTTTGGCAAATAAGGTGGTAGCTTAGGCTAAATGTAACTATAGAACTATGTGAGGAGCTGCTTTCCAAAATACCTGTAATAAACAGAAGGATCAAATAAGCCCATTTACCTTGTGAGTGTCACGAAATTTACTAATTTCTCTGGAAATAAGGTCTCTCTTGTCCTCTTCCATATCGATTGTGGTGATGTCATCCTGAAAATAACACAAATCAAGGTAAATCTACAAAGTTACAGTCACAAGTTTTCGTTCCAAGGTCACAACAGCAAACTGTTGCTCTCCCTGATATAGAGGCATGGGACTGGCCCATTAGGAAACATATAAATCATATACCTCTTCTTTTTTCTCCTTTTTCCGTTTGCGCCGTTGCGAGTCATCATCCAGTGATGGTGCATTGAGCTCTGCAGCGTATTCTCGCATGAGGCCGTCAATGGCACCTTTCACTATTTGGTCTTTCTGTTTAGTTTCCTCATCGATCTGCTCGTCTTCATCAGCTCCCCCCTCAGGCTTCTTATTCTACACAATGGTATAGCATCAGTTTCAATCATTATGAAGAACTGCAAACACCTGGATGGATAGTTGTTCCATTTCATTCACATTGAGCACCAAAGGCAGCGCTGAAGGCACTGAATGATTCCCTTCGTGTATGTGCAGACCGCCCTGCACATACACGAAGGGAATCATTCAGTGCCTTCAGCGCAGGGTTGTTAAATCATAGTGCTTATGCCAGTATCGACTATTTACTGCACCCATTTGTTTTGCTTGACTAAAGCAATTTAGGAGGCTTTCAAAAACAAAATTACCAAACTGTTTTGCAAATAAATACATTGGGTATGTATTTGTTTGCATTATCACAATCAATATACAGCAACAACCACTTAAACTTGTGGTATTTTTTATAACTGTTCTCCACCTCCTAATAAAAGTAAAGTCAACTAACTTTGGTCAACTAAGACTCCATAGATGAAATAATTGACATAACGACTAAAGACCGACAACTCTTACTGGTTAAAAAATAAAAGAACTGCGGCTGAACCTTGCTTACCGGTGCCTTAGCAGAATGTTTACCTATGTCTGGGGCACAAATAGGTCATATTTTTGAATTCTGAAATAATTCTACACACCCTACACCTTTAAAGTTTCTATGACAGGTTAGATGACGCAGTTCACCAAAACTTAGTGAACATAATTACATTTAAGATATTGTTCATTTATCCCCAGTTTGACAGTTTTTGTAATGCTTATAATTGTACTTCCTGGTTGAATATGGGCAGCAAATATGACAGAGGTAATTCTACAGCTGTTACCTAGCAACCATTTTGAAAACAAGGGCCAAAATCCATATAAACTACAGAATAGTTATGATTTTACAAATAATAATACCCAGGAACCACTTTGTTGAATGACACTTTAAAGTATCAAAAAGTTGTGTCAGTTGTGTGTAAATTGTATTTGTATTTTTCAGGACATGTCGCTTTTTCATGACATAGGTGAAGGGATTCCGTTTTAGAACTCAGTCACTTCCTATAACTTTACTTTTTTTTCTTCTAAATTTCTTCACAAACTGCAACTTCACAGATGTAAAATTATAGTAAATAATTGCCACACTTGCCCTCCCACCAAACTAAGTCATAATTAGAACATTTTGAGAACCTGTCATATAGACTCTAAGTTTGACCTGCAAATTGAAATATTTTTTTAATTATCATACCCCATTCTTAATCTTCTTTTTTGCCTTCCATTCATCAAGCTGGGCCTTAGTCTTTGCATCCACCTTCACCAGCAGGTTTTTGTCTCCGACTTGGAGGTCATGTAACAATCGCAGTGCTCTTAGTGTGGACTCTGGCTCCTTGTACTCACAAAAACCAAAGGCTGGAAAAGAGGATTCCTGATTAATTGTATCAAATACTTAAGATAAACAAGACATACACAAGATATATAGTAGTTTTGGGGGATTACATTACTCAAGATAAATCAATTTAACTGACCTTGAAGTTTTCCAGAAGCACCCTGTACTCTCTTCCAGCTCAGTACAATGCCACATTTCTAAAAAGAAATAATAAAAGTACATAAATAAATATGTATTTTGAACATTTTTGCAAGGTGCCCCTCTCCCGCATCTTACTGCGAGTAGCTGTCTAATGAGCATGTCTGAGGCCTTCTCCGAAATGTTCCCCACGAACACTGTGGTAGTGGGGCCGCTGTCTTCATCTTTGGCTCTCACAGCTTGAATGTCTTTTTTGGGCATGGGAGGTTTGCTGACCATAGGAACAGAGGACACCATCACTGGGGTCGGTGTCATGATGCCCATGTGCACGGGGATAATTGGAGCTCCTGTAACAGAAAAGCAATTGTAGTTTTAGAAGGATAAAATGAGTTGGTATGAATAGGAGTTGGTGAGGACTGTGCTTACCTGAGGGGAAGCCTGCATACTGGGGGGGCATGCCCGGAGGGGGCAGTAGCGGGCGGTTCAGATGAGGGGGGAAAGACATGCTGGGTCTGATACTGACCAGATGCAAAGCGGAAAACATTACTTTGTTTGTCTACTGTACTATAAATAAATTTATCTACACAAGCATTGCATTTTTCACCTATAACTCATATACATGAGTCAGCTTAATAAGTCTAAGACAGTAGTCCAACTACGAGTAAATTCTAATTCAAGCCTAATTTTGATGTGCTGACCTGTTTCGGGAGTTCATATGTCATTTTAACAACCACGGGACGTTGTATAGCACATTAAAAAAGAAGTACAATTAACAGAAACCTGGAAAAATGCATGAGATGAAAAAACAAAGCACGCGACTGTCACCCGGCACAGCTAAACGCGGTTAGGCTAACACTAGCTCAGCCTGTTGTCAGCTAACTCACGTACGAAAACTAATAAAATGCTATGTTCTGGTCTCCTAAAGTAAGTTATATTTGAAGAAAATGGCTTACCCAGTCCCAGGATGTATTTGAAGGGACAATGTCCGCTATGTAAAATGTAAATAATCAACTGTTTCAAATGTCTGAGATGTTCGAATAGCACAGTGGCTAACCACGGGCCTGCAAAAACATGACGCAGGCGCAGTACGCACACAGACCAGGAGCGCTTGTTTTGTCGTCAAGCGCTAACCGGTGAGGGTCAAAACTGTTATAGAGTAAATTTGTTTTACGGTTTGCTGCACAAGGACACTAGGAGGGAAAAAGAATCATTGCGTAATAAACATTGACTTAATTACTTACTTATAGTTACTGTATAACTTTGCATAAATAAAGATAGGAATAATGTGAATGCTTCAGATTCCTTAGCTGTTTAAATACTTGCTGAAATTTAAAATTAAAAAGTGTATGTACTCTTTTGGGTTAGTCCCAGTTTAAACCTAGTATAGGATTGTACAGTCTTAGTACAGCCCTAGGATAGGCCTTGAATAGTCCTGATTTTGCCATATTGTAATAGATCCATGGTTTAGGCCTAGTTTTTTGCTTTGCCTTATGACGCTGCTCTTTACTTCACCACAACAGTCAGATAAAGCAGCCACATCGCAGCATATTAGACATGCCTCGTTTAGACCTTGAATAGCCCTGGTTTAGCCATATTTTAATAGATCCGTAGTTTATCCCTTGTTCGGACATTGAATAGTTTAGACCCAGTTTAGAGCTGGTGGTACTTGGAAGAACAAATAATTCCTTAGTAGTGGTAGTTGGGGTGAAAAGGCCACTGCACTAAACAGCTGATGCTTAAGTTTGCGTTTCCGTGGTTTCTGTTGCGGTTGCTAGGCTCTGGTGCGGCAGCTGCGCAGCGACAGACGCACGCAGCCTGTATCTGACATGTACGTACAGTGGGCGCGGGTTTTCCATGGAAGGTGCTAGAACAAACGCATCACGACCTCCCAGCGGCGAAGTATCCCTCCGCCGTGTTAACCAGACCCCCCAAAAAACAAATTTTCCCACTGAATGCAAATTCCCTGCGGTAAATGTCCTAAACGTGCGTGCAAAAAGCGTATTCCTGCTTCGAATTTACCGTCATGTTTAAAGTAGTTCGCCTTTTTACTCATTATAATCCACCAGTCCGTATTAACAGGGCATTTGGTTGGCTTTTAATTTTGGCAACGTTGAAAACGTATTTGAGTATAATGGCATAATATCCCAAATTGTGAATTGTCGGTATTTGTTGTTCTTTGTCTTGGGGTTATTCAATGGAAAGGTGCTCCTCGCGGACTGTAAAAATCCTGGCATTTCGCTCGAATGCTACTGCTTCATTTCTCTGTTGATGGTTGATAATAAATATCTATGGAAAACACAACAAAACGATAAAATAGATTGTTTATAAGTAATTGTATGTATAAGTGATGAGGCAATTTATAGCTGTGTATAATGTACAAAGAGGAATTAGACAAAATCTGATATTACTCCCACTTGGTAGAGTAGAAGTATACAAATAAACTTCAAACATACTCTTTATCCTAATATCTCAATAACCACCAAAACCTCCAGCAGAATACTTCTTTGTTAATTGTTGTTAATCTTAATCTTAAACAGTTTGGTTGAATCGATTGTTAAAATCGTCGTAAATATTGAATAAGGGGCGTAGTACGCACTCGGACGAAATGCCTAGACTTTAGTGAGTCCTCGGCGGAGTGATCTGCCTGCGCACTGAAAGCCATGTGTATAAAGATTCCGGTCTATTTAACGGAAGTCTCTTTCAATTTCCCTGCGTCAGAGAGCAGTGGGATAACGCTTTGGTCCCATTTTAACCAACTAAAAGCAACAAAAACAGTAAAAAGGTATGTTGATTTGTTTCATTTTGATTTGTTCGTAATGAAACGTGTACCAGATGGTCTCGATGATGTTAAGAAATTCACCCGATCTTAACGACAAATGTCAGATTAGCATTTTCCGTCGAATTTGGAGAGAAACATGAATCAGCAGGTGTATTTAACACATCACCTCTGTTATCATGTATGTGCTTTAAAGCCATGCGTACGAGGTGCTGAAAGCATCACGACGAGCCCAGGATGCGGCATTGCAGTAGTGTGCCCAGAGTGGATTTACAGGCTCTGTAATGGGGACGATTAGTGACGCTTTGGGGTTAAGTTTGAGCCTCCATTTTATTTCCTCTGAATTTATAAAGAAAATCGGCGAACACCTTCTACCAACGTTTAAAATCGGAACTATACAAATAACTCAAATTAAACTATGAAATGTTTTCTCCGCTATCAAACGGGTTTTATATCACAATCATAGTCGTATATTGTGTATCTTACAGCGTTTAAATGTTGAGTGCAGCCTGGCCCATCGTGTTGGATGTCAGGCACGTTATGCAACCTCGTGATGTGCTAACCTTCACAAACATGAGGCCCGACAAAGTGGCGCAGGACTTTTAGCTGTCCTTCAACGCGCAACGTCCACAGTAGCAGAAGAACAGTCCATTTCAGTGTTTTAATGCCCACGCCGGCTTCTTCAGTTTCGTTTCTGCTCCTGAAACACGTGCAGTGGACTCCATTGTCTGCCTCCCCACGCCATGTTGGATCGGGGCTACTTCCGCCTATTACGGCGAAACCGGTTTAGCGCTTTAGGGTAACTGCACTATAGACATGTTAACTAAATACTATTATCATTAAAGGTTATGGCAAGTCAAACTAATGCATTTGTTACGACCCTTTACTTGGTCTCAATTCGGAAAACAAAGTGCAATGCAGATGATGCAGAAATGTTCTAAAGAATTGTAGTTCTAGTTTCAGCTGAATTTGGTGCCTCTTGTTGACAGATGCCTGCTGATGAAGGAATGGAGGCTGAGACCTTTGCCTTCCAGGCAGAGATCGCTCAGCTTATGTCCCTCATTATCAACACCTTTTATTCCAACAAGGAGATCTTTCTCAGGGAGCTCATCTCCAACGCCTCTGACGTAAGCTTTACTAGCAATAGTTTTAATAAACCTGCTGCTTATTCGCCTTTACCAATCTTTTTTTTTTTTTTTTCTAGGCTCTGGACAAAATCCGTTATGAAAGTTTAACGGACCCAGCAAAGTTGGACTCTGGCAAAGATCTTAAAATTGAAATTATCCCCGACAAAGAAGAGAAGACCCTCACAATTATCGACACGGGGATTGGCATGACCAAAGCGGATCTCATCAACAACCTGGGAACCATTGCCAAGTCTGGCACTAAGGCCTTCATGGAGGCACTGCAGGTACAGTTTTCTATTGTATGAGCTGTGTGAGACTTAATCATGGGTTATGCGCTGTGTCTAAGTTTGCATCTCGTCTCAGGCTGGGGCAGATATTTCTATGATCGGGCAGTTTGGCGTGGGCTTCTACTCCGCCTATCTTGTGGCTGAAAAGGTGTCAGTGTTGTCCAAACACAATGATGACGAGGCGTACCTGTGGTCCTCTTCAGCTGGAGGTTCCTTTACCATCCAGCCTGGTAAGTACCATGTTTTTGACTCTAGGTCTTTGATGGATGTGATCAGTACTTGGATGACATTTTATACGCCAGATTGCTGGAATACGTTAATAAAATAGTTTACTTAATTGTTTGTCTATTGTGCCAGTTTCAGGAACAGAGTCAATTGAGCGTGGAACAAAGATCATTCTGCATTTGAAGGAGGACCAGATGGAATATGTTGAAGAGAAGAGAATCAAAGAGATCGTAAAGAAGCACTCACAGTTCATTGGCTACCCCATCACCCTATATGTAAGTGCTGCCTATTGTCAGCTTTTTTGTACATACAAACTCAATGGTTTAATAGGTGAATGATGTGACATTTTTATTATACGTCAATAGGTGCAGAAGGAGCGTGAAAAGGAGGTGAGCGATGATGAGGCAGAGGAGGAGAAGGAGGGAGATAAGGAGGAGGGTGAGGAGGGGGATGCGCCTAAGATTGAGGATGTGGCTGATGACGAGGCGGGGGACAAGAAGAAGAAAAAGAAGATCAAGGAGCGCTACACCGACCAGGAGGAGCTGAACAAAACTAAGCCCATCTGGACCCGCAACCCTGACGACATCACCAACGAAGAGTACGGAGAGTTCTACAAGAGCCTCACCAACGACTGGGAGGACCACCTGGCAGTCAAGGTGAGCAACTTGTTTATGAACTGCTGAAATTGTTTACTGCCATAGTTGGTGACCAAATAATTTAATCACAATAAAATTGTGAAAATATAAATTGGGGCAAATGTATATAGCAAGATCAAAACGACAATAAACTAGCAATGCAGTTGTGGTAATACTTGGGTTTCAAAGAATTCTGCCGCAGTGTTTGCACTAGTCATGTTAATTTTTCTCCAGGGACACCATAGCTTTAGTATTTTTAGAACTTGGAACTGGTAAGTTGGCCTAATTTCATTGCACACGAAGTATTTCAAGCAGCAGGTGTAGTGCTGAAACGAGCCGAATAAAGACTCATTCATTGTAACCGTGTAAGTGTAGTGATTTATTTTTTGGGGGGGATGAGGATGATGTCTGTTTGTAACAGCATTTTAATCTGAATTGACAGACTAATCATACAATCATGGCTAATTTAGTCTAACAGTAGTTGATGAATTCACTATTGTCACAATACTAGCATAATAGGCTTGATACTGTAATGTAAACCACAATGATAAACCTTTTGTAAACGGACTGTAATTTCCAACAAAATATTTTCCCTGTGGTCTTTTACTTGGCTCAAGAGCATCCTAAAACTGATCAAGAAGGATCCAATTTAGTATTTGTCAATCTAGTTTGATAACGGGTTAGGGTTGTCAAGCATCAAATAATACTAACTTCTCATCTTTTGCAGCACTTCTCGGTTGAGGGCCAGCTGGAATTCCGTGCTCTGCTCTTCATTCCCCGCCGTGCGCCTTTCGACTTGTTTGAAAACAAGAAAAAGAAGAACAACATCAAGCTGTACGTCCGCAGAGTCTTTATCATGGACAACTGCGAGGAGCTCATCCCCGAGTATCTCAGTGAGTGCCACAAACCTGCCTTTGTTACTGGATATTCAGTCTAAATGTGTATGGACTTGTATGTGAATTGTTTGTTTCCCGTTTTTGCCCAGACTTTGTCCGTGGTGTGGTGGACTCTGAAGATCTGCCCCTGAACATCTCCAGAGAAATGCTGCAGCAGAGCAAGATCCTGAAAGTGATCCGCAAGAACATCGTCAAGAAGTGCCTGGAGCTGTTTGCTGAACTCTCGGAGGACAAGGACAACTACAGCAAGTTCTACGAGGCCTTCTCCAAGAACATCAAGGTACTGACACTTCTCCAATATCATCATTAAAAAAAAAAAGTTGTAGGCTGTAGATTGGACTGTAGACTGTCTAAACTCACATTCACGACTTTGTCCTCTGCAGCTCGGTATCCACGAGGATTCTCAGAACCGTAAGAAACTGTCAGAGCTGCTGCGCTATCACAGCTCTCAGTCCGGAGACGAGATGACTTCCCTGAACGAGTATCTCACCCGCATGAAGGAGAACCAGAACTCCATCTACTACATCACAGGTCACGCCTCATTTGTAACTTTTCATCACATTCTGCTGCTTGATTGTAGAAAAGTAACGTTGCAACTTGACATGTACTAATGATTAAATCAAATAGTGGTCAAGTTGCATATGAGTTAAGATTGCTCTGAAGTGCACCGTGCTCACATTTTGACTGTATTTTTAGGCGAGAGCAAAGACCAAGTCGCCAACTCTGCCTTCGTGGAGCGTGTCCGTAAACGTGGCTTCGAGGTGCTGTACATGACTGAGCCCATCGACGAGTACTGCATCCAGCAGCTCAAGGAGTTTGACGGCAAGAACCTGGTGTCGGTCACTAAGGAGGGTCTGGAGCTGCCAGAGAACGAGGAGGAGAAGAAAAAGATGGAGGAGGATAAGGCCAAGTTTGAAAATCTGTGCAAACTCATGAAGGAGATCCTCGACAAGAAAGTAGAGAAGGTATGTGCTTAAGACTTAAACTGTATGTTGAACTGCAGTAAGTGTTTAAACCAGGTCTTCAAAGAGCACTCTAGTGACTGCTTAAAAGAAATGCTATTTCCACTTTTCTTTACTCCAGTGACTTCATCTTACACGTGCTCAATGTCAAAACACAACTGTATAATTGACAGGGCTGAGCATAGATTGGTTCTGGTGAGTTCAAAGTAAGCCTTGTTTCAGTGATCTGCCTTGTGGATTCTAACAGAAGTGTAATTTTGATACAGCTAAAGGTTAGCCTGTCTTCAAAACCGTTTTACTGATGATTTTTGCACTGTTATTAAATCTTGTTAAATAGAGTGTTTTCTAACCTTGTGTGTGGTGTTTTCTGACTGATAATATGCTGGAAATTATTACATTCTGACACTATGGCATGGAGACATCAGTCCTGTATTTGCTGTATAGTTTAGTTTTTTTTTTTTTTAGAACTGTCTGATAAATGAGTTACTTTGTATTGAACTTGCTGTGTGAACATGTAAAATATGTAACTAAGTTTTCATGCATTCTTACTAACTCTTGTTGCCTGCTTCTGAATCTTTAAAGTTAGTCATATAATTGTTGCCCTTCCTCCTGCAGGTGACAGTCTCCAACAGGCTCGTCTCGTCGCCCTGCTGCATCGTCACGTCCACCTACGGCTGGACAGCCAACATGGAGCGCATCATGAAGGCCCAGGCACTGCGTGACAACTCCACCATGGGCTACATGATGGCCAAGAAGCACCTGGAGATCAACCCGGACCACCCAATCATGGAGACTCTGCGGCAGAAGGCGGAGGCGGACAAGAACGACAAGGCAGTGAAGGACCTGGTCATCCTGTTGTTCGAAACTGCGCTCCTCTCCTCCGGCTTCTCCCTCGACGACCCACAGACCCACTCCAACCGCATCTACCGCATGATCAAGCTCGGACTGGGTGAGTGCAAATGGTGTGGTTAAAATGGTGGGAAATTGGAAGAATCTACTTTAACTATACACTTAAGCGTTGACTGTTTTGGTAATAATGCAAAATGGGGAAACTACTGTGAAAACTACACTTGACTCTAAACACAAACCTTTAACTCGATGTTGCGTCTGACATGAAGCTGATGCCCATGACTAGACTCGGGTCCTTGTGCTGGCCACATTAAAACGGTTCTTGTGAACTTTAATTTGGCACTTCTGAATATGTCTGTTTTGTTGCAGGGATCGACGATGACGACATGCCAACAGAAGACTCTCCCTCTGCTGCTGCCCCTGATGAGATCCCACCACTGGAGGGCGACCTGGAGGAGGACGCTTCTCGTATGGAAGAGGTCGACTAAACTCCGCCCTGTCAGACATAACTGTTCTATTCATACATTCTACATAAGTCATTCCTGTTCGTGATGGACCAATGTTCGGAGCGCTCTCTGGACCGTACGCACTGTTGGCTGTAAAGTTCATTTGTTTTACCCTGCTGTTGCACTGAGTTTTAAGCTGGAGCGAGAGGAGAGTGAGAAGGTACATTCCAGGTGTGAGGGGCAGTGCTCATGTGCAACGCTGTCGCTGCATGAGAGGACTGAGTCATTCGCCTGAGCCCAGGCCCTGTCTGTATTCAAGCCTTTGTTTTGCAGAAAATTAAAAGATCTAATACCCTTACTCTTTTGACTTCTCATTACTGTTTAAACCAAAAACCTATGAGATGCCTCATAAGGTATGCAAGATTGTGAACTATTGTCTGCATAAACCCTCAGTCTTTTTGCTTCAGCCTTTGGTTTTGTGACAGGCCTAGTTTTCTAATGGTGTGTATTCTTGGTAAGGTGACTTGTGTGTGAAATTGGTAAGGTTTTTCTTTTAACATTAGCTGGACTCTACAGCAGTGAATTGTGACTATGCACGATAGAAAATTCAACAGTTTAGAAGAGTCTCAAGGGCATCTCCATCACTGACCTTTTCTATGTGGTTAGCTCTGTCTATGATGGGCGTCATCCCACTGTTACAGAATTTGTCCATCTCTAACATTATCGGTTTCCTTGGTCAACTCGTCTCCCAGAAGTGGTATGCTATGCACTTCTCGTTTTATCTCGGTAGCTACTATTTAAATCGCTGCGTGTGGAAGCAGTTTTGAGTTGCCAATATTAGCACAATGTGAGTATTCAAGTTGCTGGTCTGGACAGATGGTAAATAAACTTATCCAGCCTCCTTACAACTATAGCACTCACTGGGACACTTTTCCCTAACAAAAACCTTCAGGTCAGCTGCATGTTCTTTAAAAATAGTTAAAATCGTTTCATCCTTCATGATCTGCATACTTAAAATGAGTTAAGCAAAGCAATGTTGTCTCTGTCCACTAGATGGAGCTGTAGTCTTTTTTGAAGTGGTTAGTGTTCCTACAAATTAAAACATGACCTGAACAATATGAAAAATTGCTCATAACTGTCATAATAGTTGAATAATACTGTTTATAATTAACCACAAAGTAGTTTCTCTTCACTTCTGGAGACTTATGTTCTTAAGGTATGGAACTGATTGACTCACAGCCTACATCTGTAGGTGATTCTTCCCACGAACTTGAGCATTGCACAACAACCTTTTACTGAAAATGACTTTCTTTTAAATCTGCATTCAAACATGTTGTGCCTCTAACCCCTACTCTAGGGCTGACCTTTCCTTCACAAAGTCTCAACCAATGGATTAAATTGCATTTCAATGATATAACACATACCACCACAATATTTATGGCAACATTTTAGGGGAAAACCGTTTCAAAAAAATATTTCAAAAAGCATCATTTTAATTGACCGTTTGTCTGAATTCAGCACCTGCTTGTCTCAAGTTATTGCTTTACCTAAAACGTTCCATTTTATGGCATTAAACGTTCCTACTTGCATGGCGACCAGGATTGACACAAGGCCAAGTCACAAGTCAGATCTGTGAAGAGGCAAGCCCACAGGGTAAGAATACGGATTTCAGCAAAAGACACCCAGAAGAAGAACTTAAACACTGTGGACAAAACAATGATTTTTCTCCAGGGGAAAGCAGGTGTCGTGATCTCCACACAGTTCTTTTAAAGGTGATCTTGAAGTTCTTCCAGTCAAGCTGCATTTATTTGTAGGGCATTGAATTTGAAGACTTATATTTTTATTCAAATGCTCTGCCAGTGTAGTGTGGAAAGAATGAAATAAAACTTTAATTACCATTTGTGACACAATACTGGAAGTTCTGAGGTTCAGATGTACAGTCAATGAACAGGTGTGGTTTGTGGTAGTGGAAACAAAGTCTGTTTCCTGTGAGAACAATAGCGTTCAGTGGAAAAAGAATACTTGTTCTGCCTGAGCCACACGATGGTGGATGTGAAAGCTTGATTATCATGATTATTCAGGTCACGATGTAATTGAAAGAACTAAAAGAAGTGAATTGTGGCCATTTTAGAAGCAAAATTGTCATTTCAATGCAATCTATCATCCACAGCTGTGATCCTCAGTGCCTTGTGATATGTTTTTTGTTTGATTCTATAAAGCTGGTCACACATGAGAGGAAGTGTGATCTTTGGCAACTGAAGATTAAGGATTTCTTGTTTGGTCAAGGTGTCGATGATGTTTCTTCCAACAATAACAAAATGTTAGAGGTTCTCAGCCAGGCCTCACCTTTTCCACTGGTACAGTAACTATGAGTGTGCATGTCGTGAAAGTCAAAGGTCGCAGGGGAGTCAAAACACAACCTGAAAATCACTTCCATGACGTCTACAGAACAATTATTACTGTGAAATATGACTTCCCCAAAATCTTGTGATTTTCTGAAATTGCTCATAAACTATCGTGTTGGTTTATTTTTTAACTGCCATAACCATCATTCTATCTAGTTTTGGCAGATCTCAAATGTGAACAGGCCTTATTGTTGTTGATCGTACAATTTTAAACAGCAGAGTAGAAATGTCTGTCTGTGGCACAATCATTAGTGAACCCTTTCCCTTACCTTTAGAGGCATATATGAAGAGGGCCACTGACTGGTGGTTAATGCACTCAAGTTTTTCGCCCCTTTATTCAGACTTGGAACCAAAACATCTGTCTCGGGCCGGCTAAACAATGTGAGCAAATGTTAAGGGCTGCTACCAACAGGGGGCCACATGTTAAAAGTTGAAATGTAAAATGAATCTATTTACTCTAAAACTATTAAAAATAACTATTTACATCAAATAAAATATTACATCTAAAATGCACCTGAATACAGACATTTAATTTATTGAAATTTTCTATGGAGAGGACCCTAAAATCCCCCTCTCACTATAAAAAGAAAGATGTAAACGTTGACAAATGTGGTCTGCTCCTCTAGAGATCCTGAATCACTTTTCCTCCACAGTCCACTCCTGATTTCTCGTCTTTATATTTCATTGTCCAATTATTCCAATTGTCCAATTATTTAAACAGTGTGTGTTTGGTGGGCCACAAAGAAAGTTTAGTTTAGGATCTCCAAATGCCTAGAACTGCCCCTGGTCTGTCTCACACAAAACTTGAAATACTGAGGTCATGATGGTGGAGGTTCTCAAAACTTGCCGTTATAACTATTGCCTTTAGTAATAAATTCACCAAGAAGCTGCATTTGACCTTGGGCTATACCTTGTTTTGACTTATAGTGTAGTTTGTTTTGCAAGTGTGTGGTACATTTAGAACAGCAAAGTTGGGGACGGAGAATAAATCATTGGTTAAATTCAGTATATTTTGTTCTTATTGGTCAATCGGTATAGGTTCAGTATTGGAAAAAAAATGGGCTGCATCAATTATTTTGTGAATTTTACTACAATTTACTTTGATTTGTGGGCATGGTTGTGACCTATCTCGACAACAAGATTTCAAAATCCTTTTATATACAGTAACTATAAGGTGTGATGCCCAATGACTAAACAGACTCCATCGTCCTCCCCCACAGCACCGTCACCTCCTCCACTGGCACAGTAACAAAAGGTCAAGGGTCACAGACAGGGGCTCATGGTTTCAAAATCACTCGTTCACTGAAGAGCTGTAGCAAAACAGAGAGGCCATGACGATGTGGAAATAAATGGCTTAAACACAATTTAGTCATCGCCATTGTTTAACCAGTGGAGACAGGAACCACACACTAAAAGGCAAAGTTGTGAAATGATGTAAGAATTTTGGTTCTCTTGAATAAACGATAACCGTCTTGTTGATAAAACGTTTAAATAAAAATAGGAATTGTGTATACTTAGCACCGATATTCATAACGTGTATAATTCTGTGTAATGTGCAACGAAGTAATGTAACAGTTGTGAAGAGCAGGAGTGGTGTAGTTTGGTTCTTGCTCAGCACAAAGCGCATCACTCTCTTTCTATCTCTCTATCTATTTCTGTGGTCACAGCAGCCATGGGGCAATCTGACACATGCGGCTGCCCTTTAAACCGGCTATGTCTGTGTTTAACCCATAGTAGACTGTAGGCCTGTCACGATAACAAAATCTGAAGGGCGATATATATGAAATTATTACTTTGTCACCTACACATATAGCACTAATGCAGAAAATTTGCGGTAAACCCTTTTCTAAATGAACATGAGCTGTGATATAAAATAACAGAATAAAAGACTATAGCAGTTCATTTAAGAGTCCTTAATGAGTCAGATATGTTAATTATTAAACCCTGAAAAGCTCAAATGTTCATACAAGACAGAAAAAGAAAGACAAAGTTCCTCACTAATGAGAAAAGGTATGAATACTGAGCCCCAAAAATATAGTTCCATCCATCATAAACTGAACGATAAGTAGTAATTATCATGGCAGGCCTAGTTGACTGTAACCACTACAAAACAAATGATGCTACAGTCACGAGCAAAGTGAAGTGAAGAACTTTAATTTAGACAAAAAGCTGCATCCGTTTTAATTAACTTAATGTGTTTTATTTATCATAACTCCAATAAACATTAAACGAGTTCCCAAACACTTCATATTTTTAATGCACTGTGTCCCCCAAGTCTCCCAAACATTCACATGTGAAGAGCGTTTTATAAAAGTCCATAAAGTATTTCTTAAAGTTATATTTACAAGGATTTAGTAAAACATTTAGTAAAATCTGAAACAAAGTAAAACAGGAAAATTAACCTATGTTTTTTTAAACAATGAAAAACTATCAATACATGGAGTATATCAGAACAGTTATATTAGAAAACATTTAAACAAAATGACATGAAAATGAACGGGTGCATCTCAATAAACTACATTTATTTAAATAGGAAATATGAAATGGATGGATATTCTACAGATAAAACACTTCAAATATTTCACATTTTGATTGTAGACTTTTTCCCAGTATTATGTTAATATGTAATACTTTTTATGTGAATACGTTTAATTTATTGAGATACACCTTGTGAGGAGAAACTTAAATATTGGTATTTTATATTAATATTGCAAGAATATAACTACAAAAAACTGAACTGTTGTAGTAAAAAAAAAGAAAAAAGGTAAACATTAATATTACAAACTCCCAAATAAGTTGCGCTAACAGTGTTAACAGACGCAGTGTGTTTATTAGCTTTTCAAAATAAAGCTCACATTAAGAAGTTAAAAGGCCTCTGGTTTTCAGAATAAGATACTTAAAGAAGACATTATGCTTTTTAAATTATTCTTAAATTCAGAACATTTATTTTAATACACCTTATTGGCCTTTTTATGTTTTCTAACATACTCTAACTGTATGTGTGAAATAACACAATGTTGTGCAGGCATTTGTCTTCCATTTGGTGAGTGAAGGAGTTTGAAATTGTCAGTAAAAAACAGTTCTGAAATGAAATGGTAGTGTTTGAACAGAAGAGCACTTCCTGGTGAAAGTCGAGAGCAAACCATTCAGTTCAGAAGACGACAACCTCAGCAAATGAAGCGTTATCATTATCATAAACTAGATTTGATAAACTAAAAAGTACATCTGTAGTTAAAGGTGCACACTGTAGCTTTTCTGATGGAGGGCACTGTCACCATACTATTCGTCCCGGAAATACGATTCGTCCGGAAGTGCCATTGCAAGCATGCGCAGTACGAAATAAAGTATAAAATATTTTTTTACGGTGGTGTTCTTTTTATATTATGTAAAGTTCCAATCTTTGTATTTATTCTATACAAGGAAATACCGTTTTTATATTTATTTATCACTTTTGAAGTGTTAAACCGAGCGTTAAGCTACGCAGTCGTGTAGTGACGCATTCAAGGAAATGGAAAGATATACGAATATAAACAAATATTTTGATTGTTCAGATTTGTTTAGATATTTTAAGGAAAAATATTAGAAACATTTATTAAGATAAGGACCACGTTTTTCTGCTCCATTTATATGGAATAAGATTTATATAACGACCTGTAATGAAGAGCAGCAGCTCTGAGCATGGATGACGTCAAAGTCAGAGGGAGATTTAAATTTTAAATCGCCTCTGATTTTGTTTCGCACCGGCAAAATGGATCAGTACGTTGTGTATCAAGAACTTTTTGCTTTTTAAGTGGAAAAGCAAAAGTTTCCACAACATTATTCAACAACATACTAGATGGACTACAAACAAGAACTCTCAAGAATTGATCTGTTTTATTGTTCAAACGTTGCACTGACTCGCAAGCTCATCACATCCTTTTTAATTGTTGACCAATAATACCCAGCAGTGACCCGGTTGAGTGTGGCCTGCATTCCACAGTGATTGCCTGTCCCAGGGTTGTTGTGGCACTCTGTCAATATACAGGTCTTCTCCTTTTCAGACATAACCACAAGCCTCTTCCAGTTTTTGTTTGGGCCAACATAGAAGAGGTGGTTGTCTGTGAAGAGGGGAACATACACAAACTAAAGATTTTACAAGCCTGCAGCCTATCTATAAGCTGTACACTAGTGTTACACAGAAAAGTGTTTTGTTAGTGTATGAAACAGGACTAAAATAAGTTTACTGATTATTCTTAACTACGTTTTTTAAATAATAAACTACTGTTATTGAATAATTGTTATCTAGACATAGACTCCAAAACATGCATGTGCAGAGGGAAGGGGTTTTATGATTCAGACAAAGCAAGAATTACATAACCCTAAGACAAATAAAACATGTATTTGAGTTGCAACAATGTTCTATGAAAAAAATAGTGAATATAAGAGTAGTAGAATAGATTTATGAAGATAAATTATTTAAAAATGCAATTGTTTTACCTTTAATTACATATTGAGGTGCCATCCAATGAACTTTTTTTCTGGTTGAATACTTTGAACGTTCTTTTCCACTTACAAAAGCCAAAAGTTCTTGATACACAACGTACTGATCCATTTTGCCGGTGCGAAACAAAATCAGAGGCGATTTAAAATTTAAATCTCCCTCTGACTTTGACGTCATCGATGCTCAGAGCTGCTGCTCTTCATTACAGGTCGTTATATAAATCTTATTCCATATAAATGGAGCAGAAAACGTGGTCCTTATCTTAATAAATGTTTCTAATATTTTTCCTTAAAATATCTAAACAAATCTGAACAATCAAAATATTTTTTATATTCAGTATATCTTTCCATTTCCTTGAATGCGTCACTACACGATCATGCGTAGCTTAACGCCTGCGGTTTAACACTTCAAAAGTGATAAATAAATATAAAAACGGTATTTCCTTGTATAGAATAAATACAAAGATTGGAACTTTACATAAAATAAAAAGAACACCACCGTAAAAAAATATTTTATACTTTATTTCGTACTGCGCATGCTTGCAATAGCACTTCCGGACGAATCGTATTTCCGGGACGAATAGTATGGTGACAGGCACGCCATTTGCTTATCTCCACGGAGATACAGAAGTTCAGTACATACTGTGGAACATTCTAGGCAAAACATCTCTAGAGGGTATTGCCAGTTTAAGTCTGTTGCCAGAAAGAATTTGTAATGTGGAACGTAAAAACAACTGCTGGTGTTTGGCTGACAGGGGCTGACAGGGACCGACCTACAGATTTCACAAAGGTGGGATTTTGTGTCGAGTTTTCCTTGTTTCATGAACTTTTTAGTCTTTTGTTACTCTGCTGGACTCAACTCTCGCGTGGTTTGTGAGCGTGCACGGGAAAATGTCTTCAAACTGGCAACCATGTTTCAACCCCGCGCTCGGCCTACCATCCTCCACAAAAGTTACACTGTGCACCTTTAAGTAATAAAATGGTTCATAATTCAAAAATTAGATTTAGCATAATATGTCTATAGCCCGTTTAGATTATTGAACTGAAACATGTTGCTTGTGTGAAAGACCGGCAATTTATAATGAGCCAAATAATAAGGACAGACAGTATGTGTTGAATTAAAATGAATGTAAATAACCAAAACATGAAAAGCATTTGACTTTCAGGCACTCAAACTCCTTCTTAACAAAGCACGTTGACCTCTTCCACATGTAAAATCCCTTTTTGTACCGTAAAAGTAGCAAAATAAAACCGCAAAACAAGAAGGGAAGGAACCACCAAAAATGTGGCCTAAGTTTCAGTTCCTTTACACTTTTTGTGCCATGGGCTGCGCCGATCTGCGACTAGCCTTCATGCGACTCCGCGCGTACACTCGTAAAAACAGCGCCAAGAAAACGATAAAAATCCCAAATCCTCCGCAAAGCGTTACTGCGTGTCCGTAGAGGAAGCAGGAGAGGAGGATGGCGATGGCCTGGCGTAGTGTCATGATGATGGTAAACACCGCTGCGCCGAACTGGTTGATGGTATAAAATATAAACAGTTGACCACAAGCCGAGCACACGGAGAGCAAAACGGCGTGAAAAGCGAATTCAGTGTGTCGCACCATGAAGGAAAGAGATTCAAAAAACGCCCCTTGTTCCAGCAACGATCCCACCGTAAAAAGACAGGAGAAAAGGTTAACCCCAAACATCATTTGCACGGAGGACATCTTGTACTTGAAAAGATTATCCTGCCAGTTGGACGTGAAGCTGTCGAAAACGATGTACCCGGCCAGGATGATCACGCCGCTGAATGTGGTCACTGTAGACGGGTGCTTGTTGTGGGAACTCGAGAGCAGAAACATGCTCACGCCCAGCGAAATCAACACAGCAGTGAGGTATTCCCAGTATTCGTAGCTCTTTTTGGATATGATTTTCCCCATGAGCATGACGGGGATGACTTTGGACGCCTTGGCCAGGACTTGCGTGGGAAAGCTGATGAATTTGAGCGCTTCGTACTGGCACCAGCTGCTCATGATGTTGGAGAGCGAGGCGAAGGAATACTTGTACATGGGCGCGCCGTGACGCGGCTGTTTGAAGAGCAGGCACCAGAGGCCGGACACGGTGAGAGCCAGGATGCGGTTCATGAAGACCAAGAACTGAGAGTCCTGGAAGCGCTCGCCCTCGTCCTCCGGGGACTGGGCACCGTACGAGCGGGTCATGACACGCTCCTGAAGAACGCCCCATGTCAGGTAGGACACCTGGTGGAGACAGAGAGAAACTGGTAAAAGACACAGATTATGCTTTTTCAGGTACTTGGTATTCAACAATCACTATATTTTACATGTTGGTCGTGTAAACTGTGTAAACATTGATTTAAAACAGCGACTTCCTGCTCAAAACTGCAGACCTGATAAGCCCCGCCTCATCACTGTAACGTTTGACCAACCAGAGGACTGTCATTTACATGTTTTTATTTTTGAAACGTGTCGTTTTAGAAGGCTTTAGTCAAATTTTTCAAAAAATTGCAACTAACTGTGGGCGGGGTTAGGGGGTGAGTAAAAACAGGAATTTTAAAGCACCGGAGCCTCAGTTGCAGGACAATGCAGGATTACTTAAATTTGGAACTTTGAGTACACTAATGATGAGGAAACACCGCTGTAAGAAAGTTGATTTTACTTAATGGGGTGTTAAATGTGATATTTGACAAGGATATTGAATTCTATAATGAATGTTGGGATTGTAATTCCTTTTTAAAAACAGACTGAGCACAGGCTACAAACCCTCCCCTTAAAAAGACACATTTAGTATAATTTATGTGCATACAATACTTGGTGACTGGAACTTTTTTTGCCCTGCCCAAAAAAAGAAATTGGCTTAACACACATTAAATGAGGTGGATTCCATTCAGTTATGGCTGTGTTAGTATCAAGGTAATTTTATAGTAATGAATCATCTACTAATCACACCATAATCCAGTGAAACATTACTGTCCCTCCTGTATTGGGTTAGTGATTAACAGCTCTAATACCATCGTCCTGTAAAGACCGTTTGGATTTGCTTGCACAAACATGACATAGTGCAGGTGGATCTGTGGGTGGAGCAGGGCTTTACCTGCAGTCCGGCCGCACACACCAGTAACTTAATGATCTGTTTGATGGAGGAGCCGGAGTCTGGCTCATTTCGAGTCGGGACAGAAATATCGTCTATCAAACTCGTCTTGGCCTCGTTTCCAAATACACAGGACTTTATGATCGGGAAACAAAGTCCGCTGCCTAAAAAGAAGACAGAAATGTTGACATGGTATTACAGTCCAGCAAGTGAGCAACAATAAATGTTCTCATAGCAATAGAACAATACATTTGCTGCTACCAATGCTAAAGTATAGCTGCATTCACGTGACGCTTAACTGCCCATATTACTCTACTCTAGCGCTTAAAGAGAAGAGATTCTCCTTTTTTGTGAGAAAGATTGAGCACTTGATTTTTGAAGATTTGCGTTTTGCACAAACACTTTTAGTCAGAATTCCACATTAAGTTTTATAAATAAGACCCATGGCTCACATTTCACCAAGAAAATGAAATGCTACGTGTAAAAATGCTACCTTTTATTCTATTTTTTATCTTTCCTCTACAGGAGAGAGTTTCAGTCTTCACTTTAAATGAAGAATTTACACACACAAACACAATTCAGATGAAACGCAAAATAACAGCCACCTGGAGAGATTAAAGCATTAAAATTACTAAACTTTTATACTTTTTCTTTTTCTTTATTCAGAGCCACCAATTCCACAATAGGTTGAGGCTACTGAACTCTATGTAAGATTCAATGATTTTGCAAGAACTTCTGATCCACAAATGTTGAACCTTACCATTATTTGTTTGGGATTGGCTCCACAAACTTGCCATATTCATTTTATGACTTAAAGTACTTTCCACTGACAACAATTACGTCTCTACAGTTGACTCTACAGTTTTGGCACAACATTCTGAAGCTACTGTGAAAGAATAATTTCACTTTTGTTCATTTATTCTGACAGTGAAGATGTTGAACTTTGTCTTAGTTTTTGTTCATGCGGATACACTCACTAATTAGAGAGATATAACCATTAAACCAGGTAAAACATTTCACATTTCACCAGACATACTGCAAATTTTACAACAGAAATTTGACCTGTCTAAAGCTCAGTTTAAACGATAGACATTACAGAATATTTTAATGTCACGTGAGCACAATCGCCAGCACAAATCTGTATTCGTACCTGTTTCTAAGTAGTTGGAGCGCTTGAAGTATCTGATGAGCAGGTATCCCGGGATAATGATGGTGGAGTATCCGAGCACGTTGACCAGGAATCGACAGAGCCAGAACTGCTGCCATGTGTTCAGGAGAGAGTCCTCTGCCTGGGACGCCACACTGCAGGGGAACAGGAGCAGCACCAGCGCAGGAAACATCCTACAGGACCACAAACGCCTCGTCAATAACACTGAATACAAAGGGACAGAGCAGCCATCCATTATGCAGGGACGTAAATGTGTTAATGTTGTGTCTGAGTGTAAAGATGTGATGCCTTGTTTTGGATGCAGCAGAACAGTAAAAATGCAGAGAGAATAAAGGTTGGGGATAGAAAATAGTGTTATATTGGAGTAGGGACGTCAAGATCATTTAGTTAAAGGGGCTGTACCTGAACTAATCCATGTTCGCAATTTGTTGCATGTAATAAAGTAAAATCTGTGTTGCTCTTGCACAGATATAATGTAAACGAATCTATTCAGGTGAAAATGAGACCAAATTAGACCTTTTACTCTGCATCTATTTATAAAGTGTCTTATCCTACAAGAGTAGTGTGGCGTTAGCATGCTAATGTTTGTTAGCTTTACTCCGGACGGTCTGTAATGCTCTGGACTCAGAAATTTATGAAAAGTTCTTATAAACGTCTCGCTAGGAAAGTGAGCGACACATGTGACTGATGTAAAGACTTTGACATCAACTAGTAAAAATCAGGTATAGGATGTTTAATTGCTAAGCTCGATAATTAAAAGTGGTAAATTGAATTCAGATGTCGTTTTCCCATCTTTGTAGGCGCTGCCTTTTCAAAGTTTAACTATGGCTCAGACAAATAGTTGTTTTAGAATTTAAATTGTTTGCACAGTGAACATGGAAGATGATTTACATGGAAACCAATGGAAAGGCCCGACCCATGTGGAAATCCTCAACTTGTTTATTAACTACACTTAACAAAGACATTAACTGGAGAGAACTGACAAAGATAGAGATAAGATAAAACTGCAAGGAAGACGTAATAAAAAAAACATTCCGACACACAGCAACACAATAACTTTATCGGGTTAAAAATGTGTTCTTAAATTAAAATCAATAAAATAGAAATAGTTGATTAATTAAAAAAATAAACAAATCATCAGTAACAAGTCCACTACTAAAATAATTGTTAAATGTAGCCCAATTCACCATTCGCTTGTACCTGACCAGCTTTATGATACCACTTTCTGGAGGATAAAGTTAATGTGACACAAGCAGACAGAAAAAAAATCATATATACATTTAGGAATATATATTGAATGTCTCTAAAAGTCAGTGATTATTTTTTGGTTCTTGAATTATATTGTGACCTGAATAATCATAATAATAATCATCGATTAACTGAAAAATCTTGATATCCCTAAACTACGTGACTTGACCAGCTTTATAAATAAATCCTTTTTTCTTACATATAATGCCATTTAAGTAAGTAAGCATTAACTTTGTGTCATGTGTTGAACAGTTTTATCGTATTCAATCCTTGTTTGAGGTGCACTTGTGTTTACACCTTTGATCGTAGACAGAGAGACGAGGGCTCGCTGTGTCCAAAATATCATGTTTACTATAAATTGCAGCCCTTCTTTGATCATACGATGGTTCTAAATATTATTTATATTTTGTCCCTGTCTCACTGTGAGGCCTACGACCCATGATTGTGAGCCACGACTCAATCTTCTTCCTCTTTTGTCACAGACCAAAATCATGCAGTGGACACATGGCATGAGGCTAGTCCCTCACAGCAGCCGAGCATTTGTTGAACCGTTGCTACGGTGATGTCCAGAGTGTAGTGATACAGAATGTGATTTACCTGCTGCCGAAACTACAGTCCTGATCAAACGCTTAAGACCAGTTGAATAAATGGAACAAAAAGTCACATTTTGCATGGTTGGACGTTAACAAGGTTCTAAGTAGAGCTCCAATATGCAAAAAAAAAAAAGTTTGAGTAAACATTTTATTGAAAACAACAATTAAACTGAAATAGCTGATCAAAAGTTTAGGACCAAACCTCAAAAAAAGAAACAAACAAAAAAATCACCAAAAATCAGTCCCAAACATGGACTCAGAAATGAGTACCACCAATATTGTTGATCACTTTTATGGGCCCCATCAGCCCATAAAAAAGAGGAAAATCATTACATATTAGCCAAGATGGTAACAAATAAAAATACAGATTTTAATATGTATTATTACAATATTTTCTTATTGTAATAATACATTGAGAGTTTGTGAACCATCTGGTTGTTATTGCAAAATGAAACAGTACAGTATCATAATATAAGCCGACAGCTACACAGAATGTCAAGTTACTGTTATGTGTATGTAGAAACCATAGGGTGTATAGTCTAGCAATAGTGAATAAAACAATAACAATTAAAAAAAATAATTTGAGGGAAATTGGGAATAAAATTATGTATTGGGGCCCACCGAGAAGGTTTGTCCCTGGGGTTCAGAATTTGGTGCTGCACCCCTGGTGTACTGTCTGGAACTGTTGTCCATTTTTGTAAACCTTCCTTGTCATCCATCCATGTTCATAATTGGATTTAGATCAGGGGAACACACAGGATGATCCAAAATCATGATGTTATTCTCCTGAAGAAGTCCTTTGTCCTGGAGATTTGTGAACTGTAGCCTTGTCCCCTCCCTGTGGCGCGTAGAAAACATCTCAGGTGAATCTGCTTGTCGTGTCAGTAACGCTGGAAACCATCAGGACCATCAAGGTTACATTTTTACTCATCAGAGAATAAACCTTTCTTCCACCTTTCAACGTCCCATGTTTGATGTCTCTTGTAAAGTCCAAGCTGCAGTTCTGTGGCGTTTGAAGACATTTTTTGTTCTTGAAGCCCTTCAGTGTCAGATGTGTCTGATGGTTATTGGGCTGCAGTCGGCATCAGTAACAGCCTTAATTTGGTTATATTTGGAAAGTTCATTCTGTCTTCTTGTAATTATTAATTTGTGAGTTTCTTCTAATAAGACAGCTGTAAATAGCTATAAGCCCATTTACTAGTTACGCGGTCCCAGGCAGGTAAATGAGCTTATAGCTATTTACAACTGTCTTATTAGAAGAAACTCACAAATTAATAAAGCCTTAATTTGGGTTGAGGATCGTCCAGTGTATGCAGCTCAACAACCCGACCACGTTCAGAAAGAGGTTTTTTTGCCTTTGCCATCAGAACGTCATGACAGTGTGAATACCTGACAGAAAATTACACTGAATCTGCATTTTGGCTTTTAAAGGCATGAGGTCCTAAGCTTTTGATCTGCTGCAGAACAGTCTATTTCAGTATAATTGTTGTTTTCAATAAAAATGTTTACTCAGACTCACTCCTTCTTCTTGTTGCATAGTGAAGCTTTACTTGGCACACTGTTAAGATCCAACCGTGGAAAATGTGACTTTTGCCATTTATTCAACTGGTTTTAAGCTTTTGATCGTGACTGTATTTGAATGCTAAAAAAATGAACACCCAGCAGTTTGCATTGGGATTTTCGTTGACCACGGCATAAGTTGTCTTATCAATATTGAATACATACAATAACTTGTATGATTATATTGTAACTTTAATGGTCGTAATTGTTTCCAAATTTAAAAACACAAAAAACAAGCATGCACCTCTGTCATCGTCTAGCTATAGGAAAACAACCTCACTGAATGTCTGAAATTACAACACACGGCACACTTTACACCGCCTGATCTCTAGAACCTGTTTAGCATCATAGATAACATACAACTCCACCCGACTTGAAACCAGAGCGTCCATGTTTGTGAATAGGTGAGCTCCTTGTGCTTGCTGTCGTGGCAAAGAGTGTGTGTTTGCCATTGCAGGGCCTCCTCCCAGGGGCCAGAGGAGCACCACACTGCATCCTTTGTACAACATTCACAGCTACACTCAGCAGCCTAAAACATGAGGAACATCCACCTGACGAAGTCGTGTCTATACATGTGTGCTACTTAAGCTTTAGTAGTTATTTCACACACAGTGTTCAATGAAAATATGACAATAAGGCAGATGCTTAGAACATGCAAACGCAGAAAGAGCCCATACAAGAATCGATCCAAGGACATCAACCACTCAGCCACCAAACATGTATAAATAGGGCTGTCACTAACAGTTTTTTATAAGTCAACTAGTCAGCGATTATTTCTGTCATACATTGAGACTTTTTAAATACATTCAACCAATTCTCAAGGATGAAACATGTTGACTGAAGGCTTTGAGATAGAGAATTTTTACAAATAAAATGTATTATTGATGAAAATCTGAAATAGTGTATCTTTTTTGACATTTTGATTTAATAATGCCACTGTCTTTGTTATTTTTTGTGTTTCACAGTCTGACTATATGACTATGATTTGTTTTCTAGGTAATGGACTACTCAGAATAGGTCAATTAATAGTTGGAATCCTATATAAAAGAATGCCTATTTGGACTTTTAGGAATCTTTAAAAATAATCTCCTTAGATCAGGGTTCTCAAACTTATTTTGAGAGGGTGCCAAATTTAGAAAAATCTGAGGTGGTCGGGGGCTGGAACAGAGACAGACTTGAAACGCACTAAAATACATTTTCCTTACACGCATAAATCTATATATAGGAGGTTAATGAAAACATTAAAAGTCTGTAGAGAAGCATGCTGTGTTTATCTGTCGGTACCGCGCTCCAGGAGCAGCGGGGGAGGGGCCGTGTAGGGGCTAATGCTGCAGTGCATTATGGTAGCTGAAGTGTTTTATGAGTTTTATCAGCAGGCCATTTATAAAACAAATAAAAAATCTTGGGGTCCACCAGAGATCATCTTGGAGCCCGCATTTGGCTCCCAGGCCGCGAGTTTGAGATGCCTGCCTTAGATGAATATATATATTTTACTCTTTATTTATATTACAAAAGAGGTTAAAGGGGCACTATGTAGTTTGCTGGTGGAGGGCATGAAACATAATATTCTCTATGGAGAAGGCGAAGCAAAAAATATTTTTAAGCGAAAATAATACCATGCAATAACAACATGATAATTACTAATATAATAAATGATGATAATATGACAGTGTGGCAGTTATTTCCTAAAATTGGTGAGTATAAAGGTTGAAGATTATGTCCCAAAATAAATATTCATTGTCAGTTTCTTAATGAGGCTGTAACATCAACAATGCACAATGTGTTAACTCTGTAATCTTGTTACAGGGTTGTTGTTGCTGCTGTTCATACTTTGCTTTTTTGAAAATTATAACTGATAAATTGTTCCAAAGTGATGGTTAAACTACTAAAATAATACCACAGAGAGAAGTGTTTTTTTAGCATTGAACATTTAGACTTTAAACACCACACAGTAATTTCTTTTAACAGGACAAAGAGGACTATCCCAAGACAAATCCCAGGTCTAAAGAAAAACTATACCAGAACTTTCAGCACCAGCCCCAGGGAAATGGACAAAGCACGTCTACAGCAGGTCTACAGCAGGTCTACAGCAGGTCTACAGCAGGTCTAAAGCAGGTCTACAGCAGGTCTAAAGCAGGTCTACAGCAGGTCTAAAGCAGGTCTAAAGCAGGTCTAAAGCAGGTCTACAGCAGGTCTACAGCAGGTCTAAAGCAGGTCTAAAGCAGGTCTACAGCAGGTCTACAGCAGGTCTAAAGCAGGTCTAAAGCAGGTCTAAAGCAGGTCTAAAGCAGGTCTAAAGCAGGTCTAAAGCAGGTCTAAAGCAGGTCTACAGCAGGTCTACAGCAGGTCTACAGCAGGTCTAAAGCAGGTCTAAAGCAGGTCTAAAGCAGGTCTACAGCAGGTCTACAGCAGGTCTACAGCAGGTCTAAAGCAGGTCTAAAGCAGGTCTACAGCAGGTCTACAGCAGGTCTACAGCAAGTCCAATTGAAAACATAAGTAGCCTACAAAACTAGACTATGCCAGAGTATAACTAGGACAAAACATGGACTAAACTAAAAATAAATCATTAATGTAATGGTTATGTTATGTAACGTAGCGATAGGCGTTGCTGCATTGTTTTGCGTTTTACAATGTTGTTGTTGTTTTTATATCTGCTAAAACGGTTCCAGTTTGTAGTTTACCGTTGATCCAAGCCTGTTATTATGAGAACAAGTGTCTTAGAACGACACCACACCTCTGTCAAACTTGTCTTCATGTTTTTGTGGATATTAGGCTGATTATATGATGATTTTTAACACATTACCTCCACGAAATTGACAGCATTTTCCCGTCAGTCTTGGCTCACGCCTGTGACACAGATCAGATCCCTCCGCCTCCAGCTCCGCTCAGGCCACGCATCAAGACCCTCAAAACCACAACAAAACTGCTCAATAATTTAACGGGACCGTGTGATCAAGCAAAGCCGCTCCCCGTGTCTGTATGAGCAGACTTCTCCTCTCAAAGCCGATGTGTTCGCCGTGCACCGGAAGCACCGTGAGCCCAGGCCCCTCCGCCACTGTGCCCGGGCGGAAGAACACATGAGGCGGCCGCGGTGAGAAAGGAGCGGCGCCCTCTGGAGGCAAGGAGGAGGCAAAACATCCAACATGAGTCAATATGTGCACTTATTGTTTGTTCAAATTCAACTTCAGTCACTACTGTTTATCTTTTAATAATAGCCCTCCTCAAAATGAAACACAACCTGGAAACACTTCAGTACAATACCGTGCTTTGATTTACACCCACGCCGAAAAACTCATCATTATCTCATTTCTGGAGTTACCAGATTATTGGAATGTCATGTACGCCTAAATCTGATGTGAGTAATTTGATTTTTTTTTTTCAATTGAAGAAAATTATGCAAAAAGGCCTAACTACTGCGGCAAAGACGAAAATAAAAGAGAAAATGTTTCAGATTGACGGATGATTCCAGTTATCTGATTTTTACTGTACCCAATTACTCAAGCATATTAAGGAATAAACTAAAGGGGCACTATGTAGTTTGCTCGTGGAGGGTCTGAAACATTATGTCCTCCTGGAGATGGAATAAAACCAAGAAAACTCCATGGAGACAATTAGCCCCAAACCAAGTACTTTTTGGGCAATAAAAACTCCTTTAACTGGATTATAGAAACACAGATGAATTCATATCATGCTGTGGAACCTTCCAGGCATAAAACAATTTTACGAGAAAATCAGGTGATGGAGCCTCAACTAGAAAATTCATAGTGCACCTTTAAAGAGTGAGCCTATAATGAGGTCAAAAATTCATAACATTAACTAAATAGACATCCAACCTTTCAAATACACTAGGGCCCTGTTTTAAGATTTGTTTTGTTATTTCTTTGTCTGGAATGTTCCACAGTATGGCATTTAAAGTATGGAAACAAGCACCAGGCCTAGTTACAGGTTGCTGAAAAAACAATAACATCAGAAAAGTTACATGGTGCACCTATGTATAGCAGACAATGTGGTAAGAAAACCAGTTACGTATACAAGCTCAATAGATTACAGCTTCTGCGAACTGTTGTTGTGTCCTTAGGCAAGACACCTCACATGTATGAATGAGTGACGATGGACAAAGGTTGCGCAGTTTAATTTGAATTAAACCTAATGTTTTGTCTTTAAAACCATGGGAAAATATTAGACAAATGTGCTCCTTAGATTTGGTGGTTTGGTGCTTTTGTTTCGGGTGATTTCTCCACAATGTGCTCTTCTGTGCTCTGGAGATGGCTTTCGGCAATAGTTCCACAAATATATCTCTTAATACCTCTTAAAGTGATACACAAAGCCGTCTGCCGTTTCCCAGGCCACAGAGTCAATGAGGAAGTTGTAACAGTAAATGTCAGCCTTCTGTATATACCATTGACTAGTGAGGTTTTGAGGAACAGAGGAAGGTAATGATGTTTTTATTTTATGATTTATGAAAAAAAAGGTTAGAATTGCCAGAATGGGACAATCGAGATACATTGTCTTCCAATAAAACATGATGACATGTAGCAATAGTTGGATAAATATGTGTGACATCTTTTGATAGTTTGACTATTTTAGGAAAGAAATAGAAACAGTGAGAAAGTCAAAAGGCAAAACGCACACATTTGCAACTTTAAGATTTAAAGGTGCACAATGTAACTTTTCTGGCTGCTTGTCTCCAGGGAGATGGTATATTTTTTGCCCGTTATGTTCACACAGTAAACTTATGTATCTCCATGGAGATAAGCAGGGACAGATCTGTGGCGTGGCATGCATATGAAATGGCTTTGAGAATATTTTCACAAATGAAACCGTAAAAAGGAACATTTTGTTTCGTTAAATATAGAAATCATATTCATACCAGTACACGGATTATACATTCTGTGATATGAATGCTGTGTCACCAAACAAAGAAGCACAATATAATTTTGATTTTAAATATACATATAGATAAAATATATAATCTCGTTACATTTCTGCTTTTCTCCCAATGTTTAGACCTTGTTTTAAGTCTATATGACAGGTCGTTTTTCTAGTGATTACTTAGTTATAGAATAGAATGTGGTAAATCGTTCATATATTTATTACTGAAGTTGTAGTTTGTGAAGAAATTACAAAATAAAATCTTAAATTGAACAGAATCCCTCTGTGTCATCAATAGGGTGACATACCAATAAAAATACAGGGAAATTATTATTTTTATTATGAAAATCTCCAAAACACTCAACTTGAAATGCCAAACATTTCATTCATCAACATTTTTTTCAAATCTTAAATTTCTTCTACACTTAAGCAAATAATCAGGAAAAGAATCAGCTGTTGACATCATATAAATATATATTAAATGAAACACGATAGAATTATCACTTTTTGTTATCTATCAATTTCTAAAGTCCAGCGTTGTTATTGTTATATTTAAGAGACTTTAAGTGCTCGTTGCCTCTCACATTCTGTTTTTTGTAAATTGTATGTTTCAGTGTATGCTTCATGTCTCATAATTTTGAAGATTTCTTAAATTAAAAAAAATAAAGGGACAATATGCATGCAATAGATGCACTTTTCAAATGTGTTTAAATATCCAAGAATACTGACAGTAGCTATGGGCTAATGCTAATGGAATGCTAGCACCGCCTGCTGTATTTTAACATCCAAAGAACAATCAATTTACTCAATTTTATCACTTTACTAAGACTCAGTTGTGATTCAACTTAAATTAGGTGTGCGTAAAATACACATAATTCATAGGAAACGTATTAGAAGAGGGAGAAAGTTTAGATCCCCCATGGTTTCCCCCACCGCAGACCACGCCCCCCTGACATGACACGCTGCCAACTGTATCTGTGTCATATTTGCTGTCCATGTTCAGGAATAAACATTATAAACTTTACAAAAACTGTCAAACCGTAGACAAATAGGTAAAATGTTTAATAAAAATAAAAAATATATTCATGTTCACCACGTTTTAGTGAAATGTGTCGTCTAACCTGTCATATGCACTTTAAGCAAAAGCAAAGCACTTTTAATCAGAATACGCTTTGCCAATATCCTTATTTGAACAAAGCATATTTTATGATAATTAAAATTGGAATTTCCAAAATTCCACTCCAGCTGAACTTTGTGCCAAAAGGAAGTAGCTCCAAAGAGAAAAACAAACAAACGGCAGGAAACTCAAGAGGGCATTTAGAACTGCTTTGGCATCAACATGAGAAAAACACAGCATTTGAATTGATCTTATTCATGCGTGACCTCAGCTTACTATGAACTGCCACAAGACTTTATCATATGTATTAATGTATTAACAAACTCTGCAGCATTTGTGTGCGTGCAGCAATGTGTCTTGATTAGTTGATTAGTTGTTCTACCTCTGTCTTGTTGTACGATGATGCTTTAAACCACTTTGCTACTTCATCATGTTTTTCTGCAGTCGACTGGACTATCAAAGCATTTATGAGACATGCAAGGAAAGTACACGGTGTTTTACGCTTATGCAAGTTGAACAATATAAATAGAAAATGGAAGGAGGTTATGACTTTCAATGACTAACAAATTATTCCAATCATATCACATGTATTAAGAGTTTTCCTGTTCATATAAAAAGGCTAAATAAAATTCCTACTTTATGTAACCATAAACTTTGTAAATGTCTCACTTGAACAAATAAGTGGATTGCAAATACTTTTCAAAATTTTATTAAAAAATAGTTGACCTGCTATTAACAGACTATCAGCCGCCAGTGTATTGTGTTAAACACCAAGGATAAATAATAATGAAAACATAACTAAATGCAAAGCAGCAAAACCATAAGATGCACTTCATGGCACACATTACACCGAAAGATAATCAAGACAAAATCAATTAATATTTTGGCATAACTAAAATAAAACTGCTTAATGCAAGACACCACAGGTAATAGTTATTTTCAAATTTGCCATCTAGAAGTCTATACTATTATTATATTTATGCTAACTTTCATTCTTTTTTTATTACCAGTATCTACTGGAGGCATTTCAGAAAAGTTAAATGTACCCATTTACATTTACTGACTTGCTTTAATAATACAAAATGAAAAGATACACAAAATTTCCAATGTTTGTCAAGCGTTTCCAAAAATGCTAGTAATATTATTAAGACAGTAATTTTCCAAACAAAAGGTTCATTTTCATCTTAAAAAGTTTATATTGGAAGACGATAAATACAGATTAATTCAAATATGCTACAATAAAAATAAAAACTATGTGAATTGGAAAACTACAGCTCTATGCATTATTGAACCAGTGAAGCTACGTCCAGCTGCAATCCCCCAAAGTTCAATAGTTCACCCCCACCACAGAGCGCCCAGAAATCTGGATGTCATCAAATGGGAACAAGGCCAGGATCTGAAAGAAAGGACAAAGCAGCACAGAGTGATTACTGAGCTGAAACAATGGTAGTAGCTGTAGAATCAGGCACAGCGCCTTTAAATATCCCATGTGTTAAATTTACTATATTACTCCCAAAATACTACTACACGTTTTCCTCACTGTAATGCCATTTTCAAACCCTTACATCGTCATTCCCGTCGGCCAGGTCCAGCGGCGTCTCGTCCTCCATGTTTCGAAGCATCTTGTCTGCCCCGGACTGGCACAGCAGGTTGGCGATGGCAGCGTCCTGGCGCCCCACGGCCAGGTGTAGGGGTGTGCAGCCGTTAAACATGAGCGCGTCCACGTTCACGCCCCAACTCAACAGCATCTTCACCAGAGCAACGTCGTGAAGCTCCACCGCCAAGTGCAGAGGGGTCTTTCCACTGGTGCCATCCTGAGGCAGAGGGAAAGACGTGTTAATGTCTAATCACTGAAAAAAGATGTGACAAAATCAATAGTAAAACACTGTATGGAAGGTTTAGTGAAGAGATATCTGGCTAAAAATGTGCATACGCCTGAAAATTGTGTGTGAATACTAGCCATGTGCCTTAAATTTGTGAGAGCGAAGGGTGATATTTTTGCGATATTCAGGCAATATTCATAACAATATTCAGCCAATATTATTCTAATCCAACAGAAATGTGCTAAACTGTCTTAACATTTATTGGTTACAAATGTGAAATGAGGGTAAAATTGCATGTTTTTTTTTTCCTCCTTCATTTTTAATCAGCACTTTCTGCAGGATTTTCTTTTCTAAACCTAAAATATTCAATATTCAAATTTGTCAAATATTCAGAACAAGATTCACAATATTACCTATATTTTGAAAATCTACCCACCTCGACTAAGAACTAGTTAGATATATTCAAATACCTTCTTTCACCATTCAGAGTTTAAAATTGGGTATCCTTAGATTAGGTTTATTTACTGAAGCACAATAATGTAACTTGTTTCAATGCACAATTAGGTCCATTATTATTTTGACAATGACAACAATGTTTTGTTACTTGGTTGGCTAAAGTTATCAAGAATTGTGGCTCGTTTATGGAAAAACAATATCCATGATATTTCTGGGGGTTACAAGTTGAAATCCGAATTATTTGAAACGACGTATACAGTCAAAAGATAACCTGTAGAGCCAGTACAGACGACATATCGTTTGGAAATGTTATTACAAAAAATGTTGCTTTGTGCTTCGTTTTTAACCAGGGAATATCACAACAAACCAGGTGCTCTTCTGTTTCTCTCATTACTGTGGTCTGGGGAAAATCAATTGGTCTTAAATCACTTGATTATTTTTTAAATCTCAGTTATAAATCCAGAAGCATTAAAAATGTAAATACATAAGCGCTGCATGTTGGTATAATCCCTCATTTGTCCTACAAAGTTTAGAGGGTAGTTACCAGGTCAATGTTTAAAAAAAAAAGACGTTTCGACTTCCATCTCAAAGTAATTTTCAATCTTATAGCTGCGTGTTTACAAGAAAAAACTAAATTCACAGGAGGGAATCTTTTTAGAGATGCCTATTACACTTTCAGTTTAGCGCTTTGGTAAATCCCTACTTTACAAACTCACACATTCCTGGAGGTGACAGTGACTGAGGAGCTGTCCTGAGGCAATAACGCTGCCTCAACTGTGCTCTAAAAGAAATTCCATTGTTTTCTGTGACAAATTACAATAAATATTGAATCGGTTATCTTGGGGTCTGGCTAACGCACGAGGTGTGAGTGACCCGCATCTGGGGTACTTTGGGGACTGTTTCTTTCCGCTAATAGAAAGTTATGAGCGTCTGGATGCTCTAATCTAATGTGTCTCTAATTCCGTCTCTCTGAATGTAGTGACTAATGTGGTTGTATCAGTGTCAGACGCCACTGAACCTCGTCAGGATCTGTGATATACTGAGGACGTTTCACAGAAAGCCCTTTTAGCTTTAATGCTAACCAATTTTGGCTTTAAGATTTGGCAATCTAAGGTGAAGACCTTAGTCTGATTTGGATGATTGGTTTAAGAAACCAAACACAAAATGTAAACCCATTTTTGGAGATGGCTTCTTGTTCAACTAACTTAAATGCAAACAAATGTTCCCATATCTCCTGCCTCGAATTCCTACACCTTTAGTACTGAAATGTTCTTCTGCTGCTGAATGAATCCCAGACAGTTCTATGAATTGTTTCCCTCAGGACAATTGTGAACCTTGAAGCATGTGTTTTGCATGTGTCAACCACCACTATTAAAACCCAGAAAGGAAATTCATTGTAGTGGTCAACCACAACGTTTCCCCTTTTCGTCTTTTTTGTTAATTTAAGTAGTGTCTCAGGTGTATCGTCTCTATTATCGAATGTTCTTTCATAAACTGTAAGTTGTGCGCTGCAATGGAATGTGAAAGTTAATATTGGGAATTCACCAAAACTGTGGCTGTTAACTAACCTGAATATTCAGTTCAGCACCTTTTTTCCTCAGAAGGTTCAAGACTTCGTGATTTCCGAACAAAGCAGCCAAGTGTAGACAAGCCAGACCTAGGAGGAATACAATGACTATGACTACAATGACTACAAGGTGCACCTGCAACTTTACTGGTCCGCCACCTGCTTTTTGTCCAGAGAGAACCCTACAATACAGCATTCAAGTATTCATCTCCATGGAGGTGAACAAGAAGGTGCCACCACTAGGCCAAGCTACAATTCAGATCTGTGGAGTGGGGAGGTGAGCCTACTCACAGTAAGATGTTTTGTGAGAAAAGTTCCCAAATCAACAGTAAGACTATCTTGTAGAGAAATTTAATGTCATATTGTGGAGCACTACAGGCAAAGTAGTATTATCTCTGTGGAGACAAGCAGGAAGCAGACCTAAAAAGTCACACAAAAAAATATGGTAGAAAAATAAATAAATTTGGATATTCCTTTTTGCGATTTCTTCAGAATCAGATTGTATGTAGTTATTTCAGTATTAAAAAAAATACACAGGCGCAAGGGAGTGCAGTACCTCTCCAGTTGTGTGTCCCCAGCACTGGGGCCAGTTTGTTGGACGACAGGTGTTGGGTCATGTGACTGACGCACTGGGTCTGGCCGTGCTGACAGGCGACGTGCAGAGCCGTGTTCCCATCCCTGTCCTGGAGCTGCAGACAGGCCCCGTGCTCCACCAGGCTCTGCACCACCTCCACCTGGTTCAGGTACACAGCCAGGTGCAGCGGGCTCTGGAAACACACAACACACAGAACATCTGCTTTGACACAGGAAACGTCTGATATGGATGCTTTTCAGCCGATAACTATGATCGGTGTCAAGGATGTCACAGTATTTTAGTGTTATGATTATTGATAATAGAAAAAACTTTGAAATCATTAAGTCTAGCTTTATGAAATCAAACTTTATGAATGAAAATGAATGACATTGTTACATAAACAGTCCTTTATATGTAGTTTGGCTTTTTTGGAGTATAGACTGAACTGAAATGTCTCATTGTTCTTACGATTATATAGTGACCTAATTAATCACAATTATCTGAATAATCTTCACATTCCTAGAGGCTGATAACCATTATTTGATGATTGTAGTCAAGTTCATAAATCAACTTTTCACATTTGTTGTGCTTTTTGTAACGATTGTGAAAACATTCAGCCAACTATTGGCTTCATTGCTCTTCTATTTTAACTCTCTAGTCGGTTTAAAAGACACATCTGAGGCACTCATGACGAACTGGGAATAACACATGAGCACACAGAGACTGAGACAGCTTAGAAACAAAATGCTGAATATCAACGAAACATTCGATATCAGACTGATATATGAAAGAAATCCCACATAATCAGCCATTATAGATTTTTCATACCTCATTTTTATGTGACCAACTTTATCAAATAAAACTTTATGATTTCATTCTCCCTATTTTGCTTATTTACATTTAAGACTACTTCACTGATATATTCAAATAGACAAAAGTACAAAAAGAAAAACTGATTAATTAGGCATGTTCAGTATATAATAACTGCTTAAAAGCACGGGGTACTTTCTCAGGACTGGGGCATTCTTTGGGTTGTTTTGGCTCTGACAGATTCTGCACTTTGCTTCCTACTCGTCTGTCATCTGGAAGGACAGGAATAACCACCACCAGGACACACTTCAGGGCTGATATGTCTGCTGGAGGTAAAGGAGGGGAATTTCCAAAGCACTGTCCCATTACATAAAAATTAGTACCGGCGGTGCCTAAAGAACTGGTCCAGAAGAAGGACGAGTTGAGAATAAAGAGGAACTACTACTGCTACTGCAGTTCTCTGGAAGCATAGGTTATAAATACAGCATGTGTTTGAGGGCTTTGGGGAAGTTACCAAGAACTGAAAACCTGTGGTGTGTTAATTTTATAAGAAGTAAAATGGTCAGAGTAATAGTGTTTACAAGAAATCTCTGTCAACAGGAACCAAGAATGTAAGGAAGGAGATGGAAAAAACAAACAAATAAGAGTTGTATACATTTTCCAATAGATCAGGAATTGTTCTTGCAAAATTAGAAAATTATGTGGACAAAACAAGCTAATATATATTAATAATTTAAATTTAAAAGGTGCACTGAAAAACATTTGTGGCGGAAGATACACCAAGGGCTTGTGTCCAGATATTATTGAAGAATGTGGCATTAAACATATCCATCTAGTATTAATTTAAATGTATTTTTTGTTTAATATATACAGTATATTTTCTAATGGAAATATAGATCTATATAGAGTTTACAAGAAAAAAAGTACCAAATAAACCCAGTGGCTGGTGTACAGTATATTTTTTAATCAAAAAATATTTTTAAAAAGAAAAAAAAAATGACCCATGCTGCATCGCTTGAGTAAATACTAAGCTTTTATATAAAGTTTGCAGCACTATCTGATACAGAATGTGCGCTCTGTCACTTATTCACCGAGTCAAACTCTTTTAGCAGCACTACATACTATGAGCTGCTTTAGACTGGACTTACCTGATACAAGTTGTTCTGGATGTCCAGCACTTCTTTTGGGAAGATGTCTATGAGCTGCTTGGCAAACATTTCATCTTCGTGGATGATCGCTAGGTGCAAGATTCTGCAGAAATATTATAAAAAATAAAATCACAAACTTGCACAACATCTGTAGGCTCTGATCATTTTGACATTGAGCAATCAAAACTGACAAGAGCGCATTTCACAGAGCTTGACAGAAAATGTTGCATCATCATTTTCCTCGGTATTCATCTCAAAAGATTAGAAATACACACTGAACGGCAAAAGTTAGGGCTGGGGGAAGTAGGTTGAGCAATAACTGTGAGATGAACCGATAAAGAGGTTTATATTTCTGGCTTGTACACACAACAAATGATAAACAAAACCTCAGAACAGACAAAAGGCAGTCCTCAAATTAGGGCTAGATGATATTACAAAAAGATGTAAATTTACTTTCAACATTAATTTCCTGAACCTAAATGAGACGTTTAATCATTGCCATTAAAGAAAAAAAAAAGTCAAATGTAATCCTCCAGAGTTTGATTTTCACTCCACACCACATGCTTTTACTGACAGGCTGTGAAAATGTCGATTAAACAGACTGAAGCTGATCAGTGACAATGAGAAATGACAGAATCTTAATCTTAGAATCACAAATCATAGTTGACCAATAGCTTACTATTATATTCTTGAGGTAAACAGACATCTATATATGTGTGAACTGTTTCTCTGGTGTAGTTATGTTTATGTCAAATGAAAAGGGGGCACAACATTTTCGCATGCGCACAGCCAGACAGCGTGGGACTTCAACCTTCCCACAAAAGTAAAATGTTTGAGACCACTTCCTTTGAAAGGTCTTTGTGTGCGTTTAAAACAGTACTGTATATTCAAATATCAAACCACCATGTTTATCTGTGTTGTTGAAATAATTTCTATCTATCTGTGTGATTAACCCTAAAAGTAGCTCACCCAAACCAGAGTTGTATTTACATTGATCATGTTTGAAAAATCCTGTCTGTGTAGACCCTCCGTCGTCCAGGTAGGTTCCATAAAAAAGAAAATGAAATTCTGTCAACTATAACTTTTTTCATGACGTTTGCAACTTTTTTTTCTTCTTTACTTTTGCCCAAGCAACTCAATTTAATTTGATTTTTCAATGCATTGTCCTGTATCTCCGCCCACTGCTGTAGTTATTTGCTAGAGTTTAATGAAAAAAAAAAGTATACTCCACCATACATGTAGGGTCCAAAAATGTAATGTCAGCTCTGTAGTTTTTAACAGGAAGTACATTTTCTCACTTCTATAATCAAGCCTTTTTCGATCAATATTGTCATTAAAGGTATGTTATATAGTTTATTGTATCGTCTATTAGTGCATTCGTTTTTCTAAGTATTGGAAAAATGTATAATATAATAATATATAATATAATGTCATCTTTAACATTAACTAATTGTACAAGTAATTAATAGTGATGCATTGATACAAGTGCATCAATGCAGTGCTCAAAAATTAAAAAAATCTAATACTGGATCAGGTTTTAGTTCAGGGTCATGTGAGGGTTTGGCAGATCAATGAATATCGTTAACTGGCAACATTGAACATCTGCACTCAGGGGCGATGGACTGGGGGGTAAAGGGACCCGGGGCAGGGAAGGGCCCTCAAAAGCATGTGACTGTTTTTTCCTCAGTTGCATTTTTCAGTGGTTTAATCTATTTTTGTTGTAATAAAATGCATTGCGGTTGAGTAAAGTCCTTGAGAGACTAAATGTGCATGACATTTGAGGGCCCCATCACCATTTTAATAAAGAGAAAATCATTGCTCACAAATTTATGTCAGACTGTTTCTGAAACTAGTGATTACAATTTGCAGTAGGTGTATTTTCTTATAGTAATAATACGTTTTGAGTTCTTTGTGAAATTGGTCTAGTAGTTGTTGCAAATACAAACATTACTTCATAATATGGCAACGCTCAGGTGTATATTCTAGTAATAGTGAATGAAAAAATACCAATACTAACTGAATTTGTTGGAATAAATAAATCAAATACAACATTATGTATTAGGGGTCTGCCATAAAGGTTTGTACCTGGGCCCCAGAATTTGGTCCTACGTCCCTGTCTGCACTTACATCTATGCGATACAGATGAAGAGTTACTTACTAACAACTTAAATGTAAAAATGTATGTCGTACATTGATTATCAATTAACTTGACATAACTACATGTCAGTAACACAACATTGGAAATATTGACATGTAATAAAACTAAACAAGGTTCATGTTGCATTACTTTACCCTATAGTTTTTTCATTGTTGAAGAACTGCTGAAGAGATCAATGGACTTGTTCTGCAGCTTTTTTATCTAAAATAATCTGTGATTATTTTGGAGCGGGAGACTTCCCAGTTCTTATGAATAAGGGCTCAAAAAGTTTCTAAAGTTAGTGTGAGACAGTGAAACCACGGTGCCCTGAAAATTCAGACGGAAATAAAAGCAGGTCACACACATTTGAGTCGCACAACAACACTAGGCATACGCATTATTGGCTGGATTTTGACGTAATATATTGACAAAAGTCAACAAGGAAAGGATTAAAGGAAGGAAAAGGAAAAATATATCAAACTTATCAGGGTTACTCCACTTATGACAGAATGTAATACTATTTATATGTATAAAAGAGGCATGTCATTGCTCAAATGTATTTTTAGAAAAAGTTTTCGTAATCTCAATTGTAAGCTTACAGGATGGTTATGTGGTAATAATTAGTTTATGGTATGAATTCCTGTGTTGCATAAAATACTGAGTTGCACCTATAACTTTTGAGGTGAACTAGTTATACTTGTACAACAGAGGAGGGAAACTCTGACACAGATGGAGCAGAGCAGTGACTAGATCAACACTTGTGTAATCTGTAAATGTCAAACATTGCACCAGCGCTCTGTGTCTGAGGAAGACAGCAGCAGGGAGTGAATGAACGTTGGTGAACTGTAAATGAGGAGGTAGTTAATGCAGATTTTGCTTATTATTATGAAACAGTCTAACAGCTAGAAGGTCCTGGGTTTTGACTCCTGGCCGACTTGGGTCAATTCTGTGTGGAGTTTGCACGTTCTCTCTATGTCTCTGCTTGGGTTTTCTCGGGGTGCTCCGTATTCCTATACCATTAAAAACATGTAAAATGGGCTCTGAGGCCAGGACTCTCGTGAACATTAGATTCCTTTTTCCTCTTCTTCACTTACACAAGTGAAATAAAGTTTGATTAAATAAATATTGTATCTGTAAATAAATATTGTATCTGTATCTATTTTTACAGTTTTGAAAAAAAGTTCATGAACCCGATTTTTTGTATGTAATGAAGTAAAATCTGTGTTGCCCTAGTACAGATACACTGTAAAAGGATCTATTTGGGTGAAAATGAGGCCACAGCGCTTTCTCTGAATCAATTTAAAGAGCGTTTTATTCTACGAGAAGCAGGAAGTTCATCGTTAACATGCTAATGTTTGTTAGCTTTACCATGACAGCAAATCCAGCTCTGGACTGCATTAGATAAGTGGGCGATACATGTGGACTGTTGCAAAGACTTTAAAATAAACTTGTTCTGTTTTTCATGTTTCAAAACGGTAAAAATCAGGTATAGCACCTTCAAGTAATAGAATATCCAAGGCAAGCCCCCACCCCAGAAAAAGTCTTGCTAAACCTGTAGTTTAGGCTTCTACAAACAAATGTTGTGACTGAACTGATTTTCTCTCCATTGTGCAGCACATCTCAAAGTAAAAAAATGTGTATTCCATGTGTAAAGTATTCCCATAACATGCATAATTGAACTTGCAACAGTGGAATTCCCTGTGTGCAACTGGTTTCCTTTACAACTCAGTTACTATGGTACTTCCTTGTCGTTTTGTTATACAAATATTAATATCTCCACCTCTATCCTTTCCAGCCGGACTTGTTTGTTGGCAGGACCAACTTATATGTGCAGCCGACAGCATGTGCTTTGTGCCTCCTTCTGCTTGGGGAAGTCCGAGCTTTGCGAGCTTCTTTCACTTCTGTTTTCTGCATAAAAGCGCTGTATCCACATTCACAACACTGGCAAAAGTTCAGTGCAGACCTATGGCAAAGAGTCAGTATCACATCGCAATGAAATCCCCTTAAAAACCAGCTCAGGGAGTGAGATAAACATGCAGCCAGTACAGGCCAGTGTACAGTTTGAGAGGAGCAGTGATTCATGGTCATTCAATGTGGAGAGGAAAGTCAATAGCCTATGCATAAAGTAAATGGGAACAAGTTATACAAGTAGGGGATTTACTATGTGCAAGTGCAGAAAACAGAGGTGTAATAATAAGAGGATAGAAAATGTTGCTTTGTGGGTTTGATAAAGTCAGTTGTGAAAATAAACTGTAGATAGACGGATCAGGAATCAGAGGGTCGCTCAAGATTTAACATGAAAGATTTTGATTTATAATTTGAAGTTATTGTTTGCACAAAGTCTGATTTTTTTTTTTTGGACAGGATTGCTATGGCGTGGAAGTTGAGGTGAAGGTTGGTTAAGGACGAGGTGTAACAACCACATACGTGCAATGCCTTATAAACCACTGAATCACCAAAAACACACAAAATCTGATATTTTCAAAGGATAGAGCACAAAAATTCAACAAACTAAATCATATTGAAATGAGCGAGATGAATGTTCAAATCTCTTAACATTGTCATAAAACTCTGAGTGGATAGAAAATACGTCAGGCTCTGTGTAGTTGGCTGCAGTGTCATGAGTCTGAAACCAGTACTCATCCCCATGTCTCGTCTAATGAGCTTACCTTAAAAAGTTAGGCCTACTCAAGAAAATTGCAACTGGGTAAATATTACTAGGGCTGTGCAATAAATCGTATATATAATTTGGATTTCAATTATTACTCTATTCAGTTAGAAAAATGCTGTAATCAAAAATACAATAACTGCAAAATTACAAGTGCACCCCTTTTGCCACTCAAAACTTGGAGTAAAGGCACTTTTCTACAACATTACTGACAAGATATATTCATTCTATACTTTCTCTACATTTTAATTTTGAAAATATAGAAGTCATTTGTTGAAATAATCCTGATTTCAGTTTTGAGCTAAATAATCGTGACAATAATTATTGCCATAATCGAGCTGCATCGTGAGTACCTCTGCATAATAGTGCCAAGTTTGGCTGTTGCTTGCTTTGTGTTTTTAGTGTTTTTAGTATCTGTAGAAGCTCCACAGTCTCAGAGCTCTAGGCCTTACAAGCAAATACAGTACACACATGCAAAATTATACTTACAATATTATAATTTTGTATCACCCTCAAAAATGTATGAATATCATGAACAATATTATAGCCATAACCCAGCCCATCTAATATAAAATCAATGGCTATACAGTAAAACTGGGTTACTTTTAAGTTTGCCATTACCACAAAAGGACTGAGGAATGTAAAGAAAGACAAAGTACACTCATGGATAGACTTGCTCTGCAGTAGAGTCAGCGGGCAAAAGGAACTAGCTATAATAGGTATATGTATAGGGTGGTGTAGACTAAGGCTGTCAGAGTGTGCAAACTACAAGGATAAAAAGGCATAAAACAGTCTAATTATGTTCATAGAGTAAATAATAGAGCAAATCTTACGTGTCTCCATCTTCCGTGATCGATGTGAGCGGGTTCTCCTCCTCTTGGGGGCCCTCTGGGTCTAATGTGCAGCTCTGTACGATGTCCCCCAGACTGTCCACTGTGATGGACGACGAGTCGTACGCCGAGTCCAGGCGCTCATCCACGGAGACACACTTGTCCCTGGGTCCGCTGAAGTCGGAGCTCACATCGCGGGGTTCCTCGGACTTGTACATGGATCGATAAGAGTCGATGCCCGAGTCCATGCGGCTCTCCTCCAGCGGGTCATGCTTGCCACCTCCACCGCAGCTCATGGTGACTCCTGCCCCGTCCCTGGGCGCTTACAGGCGGCAGCTGGGCTCGTGGCCGCTCGGTGCACCTTGGTAAAACTTATCCCAAGCTTTCATGCCAATCACCACAGTACATTACCTCTAAAAGCGCAGTCATAAGACGTTTAGTGAACACTTTAGCCTCAGTGGGAGCGAAGAGAGTTGAAAGAGCGTGGATATCCGGTGCGTGCAGTGCGCTCTCAGGCCACAGAGCAGATGAGCACTGTCTGAAACGCGATAAGCGCAGAGACATGTGAAAGGCAAAGCTGTTTTTGTGCACAGGGGAATCCCCAAAGCGCGTGCACGCACGTACACACGCCACGTTTGAATTGGCCCAACGTCAAGGCCAAAAGTCAATGGCGTTTCAAATTAAAAGCATGGATTATGAATTGCAAAAAGGCTTGTAAGTAATACGTTTAAAGGAGCACTAACTTTCCTGGTCCACCACTTGCTTGTCTCCATGGAGATGTTATTGCTTGGCCTTAAATGTTCCACAGAAAGGCATTAAACATATGCATGTTCATGAGGAGCAGATGATGCCATCAAGCAAGTTCCACGTTAGAGCTGTGGAGAGGCGACCCCACTCACAGTAGTAATGCATATTTTAAAGGCATGTTTGAGCAACAAAACTAAAGTAATTGTATAAATGCAAGTCAGAACTGTGTAATGTGATTCTATGGAACATTCTAGACAAAGCAATAACAACTATGGAGGAAAGCAGATTGTGACTGGAGCCTATCTCAGTGACTTTGGGCCTTAGGATGAGTACACCCTGGATAGGGGCCAACATGTCGTAAGTCTAACACAGAGACATAGACATGGACAAACATGCACTCACACAATCACTCACTAGGGGCATTTTAGAATTACCCATCGACCTGCGGGACGGTGGGGGAGAGGGCATGCAGACTCCACTCAGAGAGATCATGTGATGTAGGTCTGGTCTGGGAATCAAACCCATTATCTCTTTATTCTCTTTATTTTATACATCTGGAAACAAATATGCTTTTTAACCTCACCTGGTGAAATGCTTTACTCTTTACTGCACTCGCATTCCAGGTAAATATGAATCATGACAATGGCATCAATAAATCTCTCTTAAATTAAACATGCATGATGGTCGACTCATGTCAACCAGCACCAGCACAAAAAACAAAAAAAAGCATGCATACATGGTAACAGGCTGAGATCTGGGATTAACCACTATAGGCTATTAAAATTATGTATGTATATCTGTACATCAGAGACACAAATATTTTGACATTGTTAACTTTTTCATTTAATTTGACAGTGTTGCTAAATTCGAGTTGAATTTTTTGCTTTTTGATTAACTTGCACATCCCTCTATCTAGTCTTCTTTCTTGCCCTTTGAGAAAACAACTTATAAGGTTTATCCTTATTTCTAACATTGCAAGGATTCTACCATAACCCATCTATCCTCTCCAGTTCCCTCCAAAGAGTTTGAAAAGCTTGTTGTGGTCAGTCCAGAGCTGAAGAGGCCAAACCAAAAGCCCATAACTGTGCCAGGGACAGCCATCTGTTGTCATGTGTTTGTTTATGCCTTCCGCTGCCTGCCGTCCTATGTTCAGGCATAGGCCATAAACAGGACTGAGAGCCAGGAAAACTACCTTTATGTGAATGGCTAATGTCGGAATGGGCATCCCATATCATTGTTATAGCCAGTTGGAGCAACCAAAGACAAAGACAGAGTGTACAGCAATAATCCGGGAGCCAGCCTCCTCCTCTACATTTTTTTGCTACAATCTGTAAACCTCAAGTCATTATAAGTTCGGGGTCTTATGTTTCAACTCGGCCCTGTTCAGTCCCAGGACAACAAAAAGTACTTAGGAGCCTTATAGAATTTTGGTTTAAAAAGTGGTGCTGTATAGTTACATGCAGTGACTATACAAAATACTCAAATAATGAGCATTACAGTAATATGACCCAAAGACCCAAACCCCGTAATGGCCCGAGGTATAGGCAACAAATGAAAACAATGAAATAGTATCAAAAAATTGCGGAGGAAGGGTTTGAATATAATATTGCGAATAAATTCTGCTTCTTAAAGTTATGATTTAAAAATGTAACAAACAAACAAAAATATAATTGTTGGAAGATTCCTTTAACATCTTATGCATCTTTGTTTTACATTGCTTTTATTTTCTAGTTGACATTTTGTAAAGCATGTTTAAAGTTATATGGTCAAAAGACACAGTAAAAAGGGTGCAGCAGCTGTCTAATAAAACAGTCCAATATGCTGTGATGCCCCCATGTGACACAAGGAAGTATGCACGTTATTTTGTTGCTATGGTCACTTGTACAATTGAAACAGCAATGTAACAACAACCACGTGGCTTATTTAACATTTATTTTGTTAACGGGTCCCTGCTGGCATTAAGGTTATTAAAAACAAAAAACTAACTTTTGTGTTTGTATATATATATATATATATATATATATATATATATACTATATATATATATATATATATATATATATATATATATATATATATATATACACATACTATATAATATACTATATATTATACTATACTATTATATATATATATTTTTTTTTTATTTTAATGCAAAATGTTAAAAAGATATAAAGCATAATGTCTATCAACACTGTTCTACAAAATTGCTAATCCAATACTGAACACGAATTTAAATGGGACAAGACAAGATACCAACTGTAGAATCAAGGTCTAAAGCAGAACTGAGGATTAAATCAAAATCAAACCAAGCCTAAAATAGTATTCAGAATTAAACAAGTTAAACAAATAAATAAATAATATTTTGGAAGATGGGTCTTGGGCCGAATATTTTTGCTCTTCTTTGACGATTTTTATTTAGAACCACTGTAGCAAAGGTGTAGTATTTAGACTTACAAAAACCTGCTTTGGCCGTAAGTTAAAGCTGGAATAGTCCTATTATAGACCTGGTTAAGGACTGGTGGTACTCGGAGAAACTTTTCTTTTCTTTGGTGGTACCCTGAGTGTCATGCACGTTCAATGCGATAAAGCTTTTAATAAAAGAGTGTTTAAAAGAATATTTAACACATATTACTTTTAATACATGTATTGGCAAATAATTTAATAAACAAAGATGATTTGATATGCACTTTTTATTTTTTAATAAATGTTTTTTTTAATTGTCTATTAAATAGATTTGTAAAAATTTGACCAATTCATTTACAAATTATTTGAGGCAAACCTTTTGCAACTTGTACTTGAATATCAAAAATTAACTAAAGAGCTCTCTGATTTACAAGTTGCTTGGATTTGTAAATGCATTAAGTAATTTTACTAAATCTACTTTTAAATACTTAATCATAGGATTTATATAGCGCCTTTCAGATACTGAAAGGGCTTTACAGTGCATTATTTATTCACTCCTTACTCGGTGGTGGTAATGTACTAATAACCACAGCTGCCCTGCAGACTGACAGAAATAGGCCCTACAAACTCCCTTAATAAAAGCTTAATGCAAAATCAACATTTTGTGAGCTTTTAACCTTCTATCAGTGTAACTTGTATCTCAAAAATAAACTATTTATTTTTTGTTTCATCTGTGCATGAATTAGTTTTAATCATTTGAAACGGTAGTCAACATCTGTTCCCACCGTGCCGACAAACGTGATGTAGTGCTGTGGTGACCATCCTCCAGTGTGGTCCTTAAATTTAAATTTGAAAAGTCTATTCAAACGTGCCCAGAAGAAGCAGTAGCACTATATCTGCAGACACCGCTCTTTGTTGGAAAAAAAAAGTTATTTTCCTCAACATTGATACCACACAGCTTGTATTTGGCGGGAGGAAAGAGACACATATCAGCGGGGAACACGAGAGAGAAGCCAAGACAGCAAGCTAAAGCTAGTCTGTCTCTGGGTAAGTGCGCTGATTCAAGAAATGCTTATTTAATAACTTTTAGCACAAAATATTACCATAAAGGTAGACTATGAAACGGGAAACATAGCAAAATATGGGACCTTTAAAGCTTACCTGATTTTCACATCGTGAAAGGAGGAATCTATGTAACCCGGCCGTGCCTACAGCATTCACAAACCCTAATTTTCCACATGCATTGATCTTAAGCATGTGCAAAGAGGAGCTTTTTTCAGACACCCCTAACCCTAACTCAAGTGAAACTGGGGTGAACCCCCCAAGTGCAGCCAATCAGAGAGCAGCGTTTGGCTCTTATTTCTTGATAAGAATATTGCTTGACAAGGAATAAAATACTTTAATATTAGATGCAGACAGCGTACAACAGCCTGATTTTGTCACAAAGTGCCATTTACAATATAGAGCAAACACAAAATGTACTTTTTTTTTTACACAAATAAGGCCAGGTACCCCAGCTTTAACGGGGCACTCAGGGTCCTCCATAGCCATTGGTGTAGTCCCTATAAGACAAAAGTGGAAGCCTGATTGGATTACAAAGTGATCAAATCATATGGTCGCTCCCTTGAAGTCAGGTGACCTTTTGGCCGCGGGCCATAGATTTCCGGTTATATTTATTAATAAATTTGAAATCCATTTCAAACTCAGCCTTTTGATTATACACCACATTATTAAATGATATGCTCTGGACGCAAGGTCGAAGGGCTGAATCCATCCCAGAAAGACTGGGGGAGGGCTCCAGCTCAGCGCCGCCTCTCCTCGCGCCACCTCGCTGTTGTGATTTGCTCCAACGAGGATGTGTGTGTTTTATTTACATGCGCCGATAACGCGTGCTCGCCTTTGTCCAAACTGCCCTGCTTGGCTGCTTCACGGCTCTACGGATTTCTGCTGCGCGCACTGGCCATCCGAGAGATCTACAGCTCCTGAGTGGCGCCTTTGGGCTTTACTACCACTGCAACCAAGTCAACTGCATCCGTGAAGGCGCCTGTCTCCCCTGTCTCAGCTTTTCTGTGCGTCTTGAGGAATAGCACAATGGATGATGGGCACTTTATTTGCGCCCGGTCCATTAAGACGTGTCCGCTCGGATGATACGTAAAGGGAACCTCGGTGTGTCTATGGAAAACCCCCACCATTTGAAACTGAGCCGCAATAATGTCCCCAGCCTCAGCAGCTCCAGCCAGCGAGAGCAGCACCATCACTGTCCCCGGAGAAGAGCCGGAGAGCCCACGGGAGGAGGTAAGACATGACGCTACAGAACTTCATCATGCTAAATTCACTTATCTGAGTTTGACCACTGGAGGACATCATTTTGCTTGCTCCACTGAAAGATATTATTTCATTCACGTCTCTTTTGGAAATTATTTATACATAAGAATTAAAGTCAGGAAGTGCTCCTTTGTGATTTTCGAGTCCATACTCCTTGGCGAGACTTTTGCAGTTCTTTTGCTACAAAGTATGTTGACCATGCAGCTAATTTGTCTTATCAAAATGTTCCACTCCCCATAATTACCAGCAGAGGGCCTTAGACAACTAATCCAAATAGCATCCAAAATCTTCCATGCGTGCAACATTTTTGAAAATCATTTTACTTACATTAGACTACATTGTGCAACTATGACTCGCAAAAATGCTGTGTGGAAAACATAATAATTAATATTCTAAGAGTTTTGGACTGATTATGTAAGACTTTTGAGTTTTACCACCCATAAGTCTAAAAGCAGCACCAAAGTTAACGGACACTTTCTCTGATGCAGAAAGACCCATTACATAAAAACTCTCTTGTGTAACTTGTCCATAATTTATATGCTGTAGGATGTCTGTGCCATTTTTTTTTCATGTTGCCATAATCTGAAGCATATTTTTAGCCATAGGAATCTTGTTTTTCTTTTCTTTTTTTGTCTTGTTTTGTTTGTGGGCCTCGTATTCTACTGTTATATGGTGATACAAACAAAGAAATACAGCTTCACAGTACAAGCACTGTAAAGTTTCACTTATTCAGTATTTGAAAAAAAAAAACAACAACTATTAGCTAATGTAAGTGATCCACCCATGTATATCCAGCCTAATATTGGCCACTTGCATTTCAAATCCCCCACATCCAAATTAAAATACAGTATAGTATAGTAGGTGATGCAGGGTACTTCAGTCACTCTCATAAATAAAATTGTAGTTATAGTTGTAATAAGAGGTGGTATCTTAAATGTTGTTTTGGAGATATATGCTACATTTGAGTTTCAAGTATATTGTTCATAATAAAAAAAATGCTGGGAAAAGAGCTGATTAGAAAGGGGGTAAAAAACAAAAAAAATTATGTTGTAAACTTAGAAATACATTTAGCTTATTCTGCGTGGGTCATTTCAGTCATTTCATGTTTGTCTGATACTTATAAAGACATGTTTTGACGCATTAATTTTTGTCAGTGTCACGCACACGTAGTTGTAATCACTCTTTTATTAACTGCATGAGTTTACAGGCCTAAATGTCATGTTTTGGGATATCAGGATAGAATAGAATACATTCCTAGTCTCATCTCCTCCAGACTCCCTCCCTGCTGCTAAAACACACAGTGAATTACATGTAATATTATATTGCTAAAGCTTATATCAGTGGGTTAATGCTCTTCCTCCAGCACCAGGTTGGTCTCTCAATGGGGAATTTGTGTGCTAATCCATCTGGCTCTGCAGGGTGTAGCCTTTGGTTGGTAAGGAACCAGCGCCCTGTGGCTGAGGTGGGGGAGATAATTGGGAAGAAAACATTTATTATTTATGCTCCCTGTCCCTTGAACACAGAGCTGTTCAATTCAATACTGCCATGTATGGTTGACTTGACATTTGAGGTCACATACAAACCCGACCACAATCACATGATGCTTTTGTTGTTGTTTTTTTAAGACATTTTCTTTACAGGGGCCAAGCCTTAGATTTAGTGGCCTACACTTGCTGATGTTGTCTACCCAAACACAAGCTGGACACATATGTGATAAAACCCCAAATGCTATCTTGTTGATTCATAATGTTTGCTAACAATTCCTTAAATGCATTTTCAAAATAATAATTATTATTGCATATTACTAATTTCTACTCCAACACTACTGCCCTCAGATTGTTGTCATGCTGTGCTAATTTTCCGGAGTTAATTTTGCATTAGTGCAGTACCATGCTTCCCAGGTTTAGGCTCCCTGCCAGGGTTAGAGCTGTGATCCCAGGAGGTGTGACGCGTTTGATTCACGCTCTAAGCCCGAGTCTGCCCTGAGGTGATAAAGGATGGCACCAACCAGCTGTAGAATCCACTGAGGAAACAGCTCCTTTATCTGCATGGCTTCATCGTAAATGTGGGCTCCAGACCTTCACCTATCAAGTCGAATCCTTATTGGTAGACAGACAAATTAATGCGTTTACTTACAATTTGGTGCCCTTCAGACAAACAGGATGTATAAGCTACATGCAAGAACTTCTTCACCAGCCTCGGATAAACATTCATATGATTTGCTGATCATATAATTACCAGAGAAAAATTGGCCTAATGTAAAATTGATGTATTCTGAATCCAAATATTTATTTTTAATTTTTAGATTAAAACTGACCACACAGCCTGAGACACGCAGCTGGTTCATCTCATGCATAAAGAATGATAAAGCACTTAAAACACTGAATTTTTCTGTAAATATTTAATATGCACAAGGCAGTGTGTTTGAACTGTTTCTAAGTTTATCCCTAAGGTGCTTGGTTGCTTTCCAGTTCATAAATAAGATGCTCAGTTAAAGGTGCTAAAGCGATGTGTTTAATTTGCAGCCTATTCCCGGAGCTCATGTGTTGTGTTGTGTGTTGCAGCAGCGGCCGGTGAAGCAGTCCCTGTCCAAGTGTCTGTGTCAAGAGAGTCACTGGAAATGCTTGCTCCTGTCACTGCTCATGTACGCCTGTGTGGGGGCCATGGCCTGGTGCCAGCTCACCACAGTCACACGCCTCTCCTTCGACAGCGCCTACAAGGGAAAGTCCATGATGTACCACGACAGCCCCTGCTCCAACGGATACATCTACATCCCCCTGGCTTTTCTGGTCATGCTCTATGTGGTGTACTTAGTGGAGTGCTGGCACTGCCACACCAGGAACCAGCTGCAGTACAAGGTGGATGTGGACAACGTGACCGAGCGCATCCAGAGGATGCAGCAGGCCACCCCCTGTATCTGGTGGAAGGCCATCAGTTATCACTATGTACGCAGGACCCGACAGGTGACCCGCTATCGCAACGGAGACGCCTACACCACCACACAGGTGTACCACGAGAGGGTCAACACCCATGTGGCAGAGGCAGAGTTCGACTATGGAAACTGTGGGGTCAAAGACATCTCCAAGAAGTTGCTGGGTTTGGAAAGCTTCCCCATCACGCGACTGAGGTTCACCAAGTGCTTCAGTTTTGCCAACGTGGAGTCAGAGAACTCCTACCTCACACAGAGGGCTCGCTTCTTCACTGAGAACGAGGGTTTAGACGACTATATGGAGGCGCGAGAGGGCATGCACTTGAAGAATGTGGACTTTAGGGAGTATATGATTTCCTTTTCAGATCCCACCCATCTCCCATGGTACGCCACTCACTCCACCTTCTGGGTGGCAGCTGCTCTGACCCTGTCATGGCCCCTGAGGGTCCTGATGGAGTACCGGACAGTCTGTGCACACTACCATGTGGAGAAGCTCTTTGGCTTTGACTATGTCCCCAGCTCGCCCTCAGAGGAGAGGCCATACTGCAGGCATATCCCGCGGGTCAACACCATTGACAGCACAGAGCTGGAGTGGCACATCCGCTCCAACCAGCAGCTGGTACCCAGTTACTCAGAGGCCGTGCTCATGGACCTGTCCCAGCTGTCCGAGGGAGGCTACAGCAGTTACAGACAAAGCTGTGAGCGGTGCCAGCGCGCTGTCAGTAGCTCCTCCATCTTCTCCCGCAGTGCCCTCAGCATCTGCACCACGCCTCGCCTGCCCTTCAGCTCCAGTCGCCTGTCTCTGGGGCGGCTCCACAGCTCTAGGAGGAGCTGTCTGTGGCGGAGCAGCGGGAGTCTGAACCAGGCCTGTCCCACAGAGAGCACTCGTCTGTCAGAGCCCACGCCTCAAGAGGAAAGCCCTCCAGACTACCAGGACGCACTCTACTTTCCTGTGCTCATTGTGCACCGCAATGAAGGCTGCCTCAACCACGACCACCGCGCCCTGCACAGGAACGGCTCTTGTGTGGAGACGTCACTATGACACACACCGGAGAAGGGATGGACATGAAAGAGAGATTTCAGTGAGAAATTAGTTGTTTCAAATTTACGGGTGTAAAATACTGAGGTGTATGCATCTTATATATGGGTATCCAGACATGTTAAAAATTAAATCTGGATTTCTTTGAGAATTTGAATAATGAGGATAAAAACTAACTTACTAACTAAATTACACAAAGCAGCTTTTCTTCTCTTGATAAAGGTAAATCTTGCATTTAAACGTCTGCTTTGTAAATCTTTATAAATGAGCCTGAGGTAGTTTCCTCAAAAGGGAAGACACTTTTGATAAAAATAAACATGTGATATAGCAGCTTGGTTGCGATGACATTATACTTCCTGGCTTTCTAAAAATAGAGGCAGAGGTTATGAATAATTGAGTGCAGGGGGCTAAAGGATACAAACTTCCTACTGAATCTGTAATCCTGCAAACTGTATTTAAAACAGCTATTTTTTTATTTAACGTTTGTATTTTTGTTATTTTATGCTAATATTTTTTTAAATATCAGGCTACCTCTTTATTTAAGTGCCTTCTCTGAACTATAGCAAGCATTTAATCCAAGCATTTTGCCGTTTCACCAAATCACTACACTGCAGTTCACAAGCAACGCAATGGGACTTGTCTTGTTTTTCATTGGACAAATGGTCAATTTGTGAGTCTTTTAGCTGGATGTGGGCTGCTGCTGATGCGTATCAAGGAGAACAGGCCATCAAAGACGCCCAAAATAGGAGAAGGCCTGGATTCACTACTGATACTGTCACATGGAATAATATGACAGGATTAACTGTAGTGACTAGGGCTGCACAATAGAAGGATGTGATATGCATATAATGTAGAATAAGTACATACCATCTATAATATATAATGAACAAAATTTTGATATTGCAATTTAAATACACAACAATGTAATTCATTTGTATTTATAAATAAACAGAGTATTTCAAGTCCTGTTCAAAAATTCAAATCCAACTATATGTATATATAAAAGACATTTGTATTTGTGCAAAATGGATAGTGTTTTCACACAATAGTTGGAAAAACAATAATTTTACAATATTGTGTAGCCCTAATCATCAGCTTAAAGAGATCTTAGAGTTGTAACTGACACGACGTGACTATTTCAATGAAACATCAACCAAAATGATGATTTTCTTTTCCCCATCTGCATGGCTTTGAAGCTCATTCTTACATTAAGTCCTCACAGACTCCTCTCCGTTGCAGTGAAACTTACACGGATCATTGGCAGATAGGTTTTCTGCTATTTAACACTAGCTAAGTTCAAAGCCATTGGATTTCCAAGAATAGTAAATATGTGGAGCGGGATGGCAGTCACACTGTCTGCATTTGTTCCTGTTACAGCTGTCATTCACTCTAATGAGAGAATACATCCGGGCCAATCAGCCTTAACTCATTAATGCACTGCAGTGAATCACTTAAAAGGGACATATTATGTTTTATTTTGACTTGTTCAGCATCTTTGCATTGAAATTTCACATTTAAAATGAAAAACTGAATTAAAAAATAAATACATATAAAGGTTCTCTTTCAGTTGTAATTATAATTTGATTAGGTCTTGGAGGCCCTCTGCTGGTAACATTGGGGAGTAAGCATTTTAAAAGCAGCATGGATATTATCAACATGACACTAACTGATAGAGGTTTTGTAGTAAAGGAAACTTTGATGCTGGAAATATCTTAGCTGGTGACGACATATCGACGTCTGGTGAAGAAGTCTTAAAACACGCAGAACTCCAGAACTCTTTCTGACTCCTCTGTGAGTAAAGACTTAATGGCCCTCTTTGGAAATCACATTAATTGTTTCATGATAAAATGGCATTGCTCACTCATATGTATATTGTAATGAAATGTGAAATGTCACCAGTGGCTTATGGTAGGAACTTTTTGACAGGCCATTTTTTATATTGAATTTGGGGTATTTTTAGAGAAATGGATGACTGCACTGTTAATTGTTTAAATAGAACCAAAAAAAAAAAAAAATAGAAGAACGTTACTAGAAAGTCAGATATTAGTGGCAAAGCTGGTGTTCCCTACAGATCTGATTTTAAATGTACTAACTTAAACATTTATTATTTTTGGTAAATTATTTTACCCCATTTTACTATAATGTAAAAGTAAAAACTAATCAGACATTTAAATTATTTAAAGCTAGCTCTAAATATAAAATTAACCTCCTCATGATCCATTTTAGATCCCTAGACACCAGCTGGGAATCAGATTTCAGTATTCTCTGTAGCACTGTAGAAATGACTTATCCTCTTTTGAAATTGTTTTTCATCTTGTGGGTTTTATAAGGCTTTGTTGAAATTAAACATTTTAGTACCAATAAAATGCCTTATATTCAACAGAGTATGTCAATGTAAGAGGCTAAATAAATGCAACTTCTCACTATACATTTTGTCAAGTCTTTTCCCCCCTGTTTTTAGCATGTTTTAAGAATGTTGTTATGAATATTCTCTAGGTATTTGTTATTTATATCTGGTATGCACTGCAGCCCTCCATTCATCCAGGCTTGTCATCAGCTATTGCAATAAACATACTACCATAAAACCATAAACATACTACTACTGCTGCTTAGTAAAGTTTCAAACTCAATTTTGACATTATGGAAAAGGATACCGACTTCAATACCTCAATAATAAAAACAAATTTCTTTTAGACAATAGAGTGGAATTTTCAACAACAGAAAAAAATCGTTTGGTCTTTTACTTGACTATTCTAAAACTATGGATGTGATTTTTTTCAGTAACAACTTCAAAGGAGAATTTAGCTTTGATACTAGCTTCAGTGGTGATTAGTGTCTGTATATCAGTTTTTTTGACATCTCTAAGTGGTACAGCGCTCGCCCACTGACACAAAGCTCAGTAGTTTGATCCCTACCGGCCCCCTGTAGTTGTGTCCTTTAACTTCCTAGAGAACATAGAAAAGAGCTTAATATAAATGTCTACCTTTCAAAAGTATTTTAGACCTGTTAAATAGTATAAATGTGTGTTTTTATGATTGTCGAGTTACTGCCTTTGACTCAGTGGTCTTGTCTTTGTCCATGAGATGCTCGCTCCTCATTGGTCCACACCACCTCCTTTATGAAGTCGATGTCGTCCTCCTCCATGTTGGTCAGATCCAGGACAAACTTGATCACAGTGGTGTTTTTGGACATGGCCATCCGCAAAGCTTTACCTCCTTTCTGCAAACAAAGTTACATTTCATTATGTGTTTATTTTGCCTTTGTTGCTAAGGATGACAGAAATAGTGCTCATTACTTCAACTACGCCTGTCACAATGACACATTTTGAAGTGCAATGTATTGTTACAGAAAATATCATGATAAACGATAATATTGAAACTGCTTTTTGCCACTGATAGAACAACTATAAAACAGGATAATCTCAGTAAACCCTTTTCTAAATGTGTACAATATCCAATAAAAAGATGAGTGCCAACAAATAAATAGCAAAATGAAACACTACAGTAGTTTAGTTAGAGTAATACATGAGTTATAGATGTTGATTATTCAACATTCTGAAGCTCAAAACTTAATAGACTTGAAAAAAATTAAGTAAAAGCACACACAATGAATACTGAGACTGAAAAACCACTACTATTGTTAAATATAATGCAGAATGAACTTTAAACAATAAATCACACACCTGCGTAATCTAGTGGCTGTAGAAAAGCCATCTGAAATGTGTGTTTTTAGAAAAACTAAGCTTTCCAGTTTCCTGTGCATCAATTATAGTTGACGTTGACATGGAATTAAATAAATGGCCAACTGACAGAGAGAGTATATTGCTGGGTTTAAGGACAGTACAGACAACCCTTTGACTTCTCATAGGACGACAATGTCTTTTTTTAAATATTGTGTTGCCCCTGCAGGGAAGCTTACTCTCCATCCTTTCATGAGCAGTGCGTGACGGCAGAGCAGCCCTTTCTTCCGAGTACTTACGGTAACTGGAGAGTTACATTAGAGCCTACATGCTTTACACACACACACACAAAAATCCCATAAAGTCTGGACATCAAACCAGAGACCTTCTTACCCTACTATTTGTTTATTGAAGGACAGAGATATTGATCGTACTGTGTGTATTGTGTTTCTGCTGTGTTGGGGTTTTTTGATTCTTTTAATGGTCAGATTGACAGTATTACAGCTTTCAGTTTGCCACCACATTTTTCACACGCTACTATAAATAATTAAAAAGCCTATTTGCTTCTACATCTGAACATACTTAAGCATGGCTGTGTTTTAGATGACACATGCTACCTTTAATTGAAACTGGCACCAGTTTTTATATGAAGATGTGATTGGATTTTCTGGAGTCTAAAATGTTAAAACTTTGACTTTTTCTAGTGAAAAAGTAAATTGTAAAAACTACAGCTAAAATCTTATCGTGCTACAAAACAATAATAAAAAATTGACCATGTGTACAAAGAAAATTTATACGATTTTGAGTCACAAAAAATATTGTTCCAGCAATTATTACCCTGTTATTGCTGCGTAAAGTGACTGAACCTGATCCTTTCTATTGACATGGTTTTATATTGTTCCTATTATCATTACAAATTGTGGCCCGATAGCACATTACTGCCATTGTCCATGTGCAAGACACTCAGACCATTGAGCACTCCACTAACATCATTACTCACCATTCCCAGCTGGCCGTGGAAGAGATTGATGCTGCGCAGGGTGTGATTGTGAACGAGCACGTTGGAGAGCGAGATGGCGGTCTGCTCGGCCACATCATTCGCCGACAAGTTCAGAGCCTTCAGCGAGGAGTTCTTCAGCAGAGCCCTCACGATGGCCACACCTCCTTCGTCCCCCACGCGGTTCACGCCCAGGTTTAGCTCCTCTAAAGTCGAGTTCCTGGACAGAGCGTGGGCGATGGCTCCGGCCCCATGCTCTTGGATCTTGTTGCAGTAGAGTGTGAGGGTCCTGAGCTTACTCCGGCAGAGCAGTTTGCCGATGGCTCTGGCTCCACTGTCTTCAATGTAATTGTAACTGAAGTCCAGCTCCGTTAATGATGGGTGGTCCAGTAAGTGTTTAACCAGAAGTCTGCACTGTGTGTCACCTACGTTGCTCTGATAAAGGTGCAGAACCTACAAAAATACAAAAATGAGTTCCATAATTTACATGTATGTATAGACTTCAAAAAAGGAAAATAAATCTGTTATAATTTGTTATAACTAAGTGTGGGCGATATTGACAAAAATGAATACCTCCACTTGGAGCATCCTGGTATTCAAACGATATTATCTCAGTCCAACAGACAAATGAGACAAATGAGAAATGTGTGTAAATGAATTACAAAAATATGACCTTATTCTCTTTTTTGAGAGTTTACAACATAAATTGTAAACTCTCCAAAAAGAGTTTGCATTTTTTAAATTCAGCTCTTTTTGTAGCATTTTTTCCCCTGTAGAAATGATATACTCAATAATCAAATTTTACATATCTTCAAAACAACATTCACAATATTATAAAAAATCGTAAATATTGTCCACCTCTAATTATGATTACAAATATAACTTGATTTACATCGCCTACAAATATTTGGCTTTCCGAGATCTAAATAAACTGTATTGTAAGACTACACTGCATTTTACACAACTGCTCTGAAATTATATATCATATTTTAAAAAAAGACTATTAATTTTGTATTTCACCTTAAGAGTCTTGCAGGACTCAACAGCCTGAGCGAGTGTCTCACAGTCTCTGTGCGTCATCTGAAACATCTCTCTTTGATAGTTCATGCCACACTGCTTGACTCTGTACATCAGGTGAAGCTCTTCCAGGTTAACAAGTTTTTCTAACAGGATATTAAAATAAAAATGGTCTAGAGGTGGTTTGGAATCTTCTTCGTGGACACTAGTCAGCTCTTCTTCCTTCTGGAGTTTTTGAATCGGCAACAGTAGCTCCTCAATACTCAGCCTTTTCACATAATCCCTACACAAAGGCACCATTTCAAGGATGGTTTTTGGCTCTGTCTTTCCAGGGAGGAACGCTTCAATTAGGTTCTCCAAGTAGCGCTCAAAAAACAGTCTTTTCCAACTCAGGCCGTGGTCGGATACATCACAACTGTCCCAGAGTTCCTTGCATCGCCGCTGCCAATACATGCCATCAGGAATCAGGTTGGCTGTGACTGTCAGGGGCGAGTGCAGTGTCAGCTTCTCCTGGATGAAGTTCTGCTCAGACAGACTCAGTTCTTCATATATGGGTTTGACTGTAAAAAATATAAAGAAAAAAAGTAAAGTTATTTATATTTCAGAGCATGTTTACAATAGGAATGAAAATATGTCATCATTGGCGGTTTACATGCACACCAAATATCTAATCATTACCCGAGTCAACAGATTATTGAAATTATTCTTAAACAGTGGGTACATTTACTTAACTAAAGATAACTAGAATATATGTTTACAGGCACAAAATAAGTTGGACACTGTTGTATCTGGAGACAAATTACAATGGGTCTTAAAATAACTAGTCTTTAAAAATTTCTCCCTCTTTTTGTCTTTTCCACATTATTTTACCCTTTTTACATGTTTCTTCTTTCTCATTTCAGTAATCTAATTACTCCAGAAATAATGAACAGACTTTTTGTCTCCATGTAAACATAACCAATTATATCAATGAACACAATCATCATGAAAAGTTCTTTTTTTCACTTTACTAGTTCTTTACTTATATTGATGCTATTTAAAAACTTGATATTGTTATTGGCAAATTACCGTACCGTCATCTGTGACATAAACAATTATTTAACGCTACGTGGCTGAAGTAAAATAAATCATGTAATAGTTCTATTACATTTATATAATAATACTAGTAATATTTTTCATTGGGAATTGTATTTATGATAATTTTTATAATAATGAAAAGAAAAGGTTAATTTGGGGTTTCTTTACCTTCAATGTTTTTCATGATGGCTTGCAGACAGAGCTTGGACAGAAAGGGCACTTGTTCCAGGGACCAGCTCGGGTCCTCAGCGACGATCCGTCTTCTGCTTGTATGGTTCATTTTCAGTGCTAAAAAAGAAAACTTTAACTAACTTAGATAACGTTACCAGAAATAGTGACACATGATATGGTTTGAGTGTTAGACTGAGTATGAATGTTATAATGTTATGTATTTAATTTTGGTTGTGTCATTTTTGACAAATTAATATGAAAAATAACTCTTCAGCCAGCAAATAGCTAGCGTTAGCTTTAGCGTTATTTTTTCGTTGTTGCTAAAGCTACAACCCAAAAGACTCCGTTTGTAATCATTTGTCTCTGATCTCAAAGAAAACATGAAATTAGGACGATCAGAATATGTAGTGTGTATTAAAGACTTGTTACAAATTTTCTTACCGTTTAATTTTAATCTAAACACACGAAAGTTCACAAAGTTTATTACACGGAGAAAAGACGTCACCATGGAAACCGTAAACATTCACGGAGCGGTCTTGTGTCGGAAATTTAAGTGATCAGTAAAAAAAAAAACAAATAAACAAAAGGAAAAAAGGTAAAAATAAAAATTAAAAAAAATTAAAAAGAAAGAAAAAAAAGTGAAATGTAAAATAAGATAAACAAGAACAAGCTAACATGCAGTGGGTAGTAAAGAGTACTTTGAAAATTGTACTCAAGTAAGAGCTGTTTCTTCAACATAATAGTGCTCAAGTAAAAGTAGGCCACAAAGTAGTTAGCGTAAAAAAGTAGTCAAAAAAATAAGACTCATTCAGTAACTATACAGCTATATAAAACATTAAATAATGCGCTAAATCTGGATTGCCAAAAGACAAAAAATAAATAAATAAACAATAATAATAACATAATAACAACAACAATAATAATCATTTAATTAAAAATCAAATAAAAACTTTTACTCAAGTAAAAGCATGGTCTGAGAACTCTCCCAGAAGTACAGTTTTCTTAAATAGTTACTTCTGTACCACATCTGCAAATGTGTTTCAACCTGGAGAGACTCAAATGAAGATGACATGTGTTGGAAGATAATGCACAAAATACAACTAGAATTAAAATAAAGGATTTAATAATTTTATATACTGATAAATATATCGGACCTCAGCAGGGAATAATGAGCAATGCGCAAGAGGTGCAGAGCAGGGTATAATTGGAATCAATCATAAATTAGACTTTGCAAATACAGTATGGTGCTGAGGTGCAGAGATGGCGCTGGAGTACTGAATAAATGGGCAGAGGTCTGAGTTTAAAATAGCTAGACTGAGTGGTGATAAGCTCTACTTCGCATTAGCTTTATGTGTGCAAAACTAAAACAGGTTAGAGAAAATTGCAAATAACAATTTAGAAATGTGCACATAGAATCTGCTGCATTGCTAATCATAAAACATTGTGTGTTTTGGAGTGGATTCTAAAATCAGCTAAATGGGTCTACTTTGGGTTTTGTTTCATTATGGTTGATTTTTACAGAAGGGTGGAGCTGCCACTGCCTTGAGCTTCATGCTGTGAACAACATTTGGGTTTTCAAAAACACAGATGGACCCACATTTGCTGAAGAGGAAGCAGGTGTAGTCAGGGGGCAAGAGACAAAGGTGAACACAGACAGAAGGAGGAATCACTCCATTTTGGAAATCTGTCTAATTTTCAAATTGTTGTAGTGCTGTTGATATTGTAGGCCAGTGATTCCCAGCCTTTGTTGTCTCAACCCTTTAATGAATACATCCTATATCATGTACCAGTGCTTCTTTAGCCATAATAAATCTAATGACAATTACATTGCCATTACATTCTTCTATTGTCTTTTCATAATACCGATGTCTAAAATTATCTGAAATAATTAAAACATCATTAATGATCTAAAACCTACTACAAAAAAAACATTTATGTTGAAATCAATTCCACCTTTTTAACTAATTAATCTACCCCCTGGTAAGTGCTCGTGTACCCCAGGTTAGGAGCAGCTGCATAAGCTACTCTAAGTAGAAATCATATGTCATATCATATATGAGCTGTATTATTATTATTATCTTAATTACAATTTGAGTATGCAAGTACATTTTAAAAGTAAAAAGTTTAAATGTAGGCAGAGAAAATCTTTTGATGCAGCTTTTGTATCTTTATGCCAAACAGGCAATAGCTCATTGCTGTTACTTTCAAAGTAAAGTATAAAGTAAATAATGCATATAATGCACAGCAAATTATATTTTGACTAGGCAAGTTTGTTGGAAGAACAATTTGAAAAAAAAAAAAAAAACTCACTTAATTTCTATCAATATTGCAGAGGTTCAAATAGTTGAAAACTGTATATTTTTGGGTGTGATTCTTTCGAATGGCCTTAGCTGGCATTCATTCACACATGCAATTGTTAAAAAGACGCAACAGCTACTTTTCTTCATCAGAATGAGAATGAGAAGTTTTATTGCCATCATGGTCAGAGAACAAAATTCACAAAATTGGAACTTGCTTTAGCAGTAAGGTGCTAAAATATGGGCATGTAAAATAAAATATGTGTAAGAATAAAAAGATAAGCTTAAATACAATATACTATATATACAGCAAGATCACAACAACAGTGCCAACTAGCAGTGCAAATAGATGTGTTGTTGACATGAATTTGACGTAAACTGAAAGCTTTTACTCCAAACAAATAGATTATTTTTCATTGTGCTATTGAAAGTGTCCTCACAGGAGGAACAATATAATAATAATAATAATATAATAATAACAACACAGAGCCTGACACAGGTGCTGTTGCTTAGACCACTTGGCCACCTGGCAAACAAACGAGGAATGGATACAGTGGCTTTCATTGAATACTTTCCAAAAACATTTTTAAGTTTTTGCGTCCATGATTTCGGTTGTGTGGGAAGAGTCGTGGAGTGCATGAAGAGCAATGAAAGATAAATGAGGGCTTCCTGTGGCTCAGAGAATAGACTTTGTCCTTGTATTTAAGTCTCTCCACAGCCAAGCACCAAAGTACATCTCTGACATGTTAGTGCCATATGACCCATCTCACACTCTGAGGACCTCAGGAACCGGCCTCCTGCTGGTGCCAGAGTCAGGACTAAACATGGGGAATCAGCGTTTCAGTTTTTTGCAGCTAAAATCTGGAACAATCTTCCTGAAGATGTGACAGGCCTCTGTTCTGATAATCCAGGGTAAAAACAGTTCTGTTATGTTGTGCGTAGGACCGACGTTTTAAAAAATGTTTCTGTAAGTCTTCACGTGTTTTTTTATTTTAATGCAATTTTCCCTGTTATGCAAAGCACGTTTAATTGCCTTATGTACGAATTGTGCTCTATAATAAACTTGCCCTGCTTTGCTTAGATGTCTTGTTGGGCTGGTGACAAGTGTAGGAGAAATATAGCAGTATTGACAGCTATAGTAGTTGTGTTCACACCAGTTCACGCTGCGGCTCAGTTTGTTGACGAGCACAGTTGCAGTTTAGTTGTTTCTGCAGCCCCCAAGTGGCCAAAAATATACACATTTACAATTCGATTAATTTAATTGGAGGGGCTAAACAAATGTGTTATTATGAATATACGTTATCATATTAATTTTGTTGTTTTATTTATATAGTGCTTTACAAACAGGGCAAAAAAGCGCTATATACAGAAAGTCAAATGCTACAGTAGAGCATTATTCACTTTTCCACAAACCAAAGTCAAAGAAAAGCAAGCAGGGTGACGTGTCTTGCCCAAGGATAAACTACTATGTGCTAAAATACTGTTGCTACTCCTAACTTTTTTTTTTTCTTTCAAAAACTAATGTCTTTCCAGCTTTTAACATCTGTTTTCCTCCAAGAGAAAAAAGTTACGCCCAGCTCTTGTATTGCATATTACAAAAGTCTTAACAGGCAGAAAATAACCTTGCAGCAAAGTAGAGAGGAGGCTTACGGTAAAGGATCCTCTGGTGAGTGAGAGTGAGGACCATTAGTGTGAGTCCTGTCTGAACAGTCAAGGCCAAGCAGTCGTTTGGTTTGACGAATGTGGCGTTACGCAGAACTGGGAGCACCCTCTGCTGTCACAAAGATATTAATGTCATAAGCCTGAGCATGACATGGCATAAATCATTCACTTCAGATAAATGGACCACTGCCTTAATGCCCTATAGTCTCGCATACACACTTCACCTCAGCAAAGGAGAAGGAGTAAAGCCAGTATAATAGTATAATATATTACTGGAATACACAGGAATTAGAAACAACATAATATTGTTTGTGATTATGTTGAAATAAAATAGATCAACAGAGGCCAAGGACTTTTGTTCCTGAAGTAAAATTCATTCATTTTCCTCATAAAAAAATTAATATTAAGAGTTTTAGAGGCACAACAGAAAAACAGTAATAACAATGGTGCAATTATATTAAATATCATAACTTCAAAATACAACAAATCGCTCTTTCAGAAAAATATTTTAATTATAATAGTGTGTTTTATGGTCATTAGTTACCACACTGTACAGCTGATAAGTCCACCAAAACCTTTAAACTAATAATATTTACTTTTTTTGGAGATGTATGTGCGAAAAAATAATTGTATTTCTGGAGTCAGACATCCCCATCCATTACTGCGTGCCGTTTCAAAGTATAAAAATTGTTTTCATCATATTGTCATTTTTAATTCATAATTGTAGCACAACACACACCACTCTCACCTTTCATCTCATTGACGAGCTCCTGCCTTCAGGTCTTCATCTTCAGACTCCACTGTGCGGTCGATGTGGTTGTCCAGGGCCAGGCGTCTGGGACTCGAGGGCCTGTTTCCAGTGAGACATTCATCTGTCTTCTTGCTTCACTGTTTGATGTTGAATATTATAGCTTTTGAATGGGTAACAGGAAGCTGAAACCCACAAATTACTGTTAACAAAGCTGTCCACGTGTGATCCCCCAGTCGTCCAGGTTAGTTCTAAGCCACTCAAAGTCACTAACCACACCTTTGAGGAGAGTGACGCTCAAATCCTGGAAAAGGAGAAGACATGGTCTGAGTCAAGTAGGCTATTTGTCAGGAATGACAAACCATCTTTGAAGAGAATGGAAGTCTAGGGGCATGAATAATTACCGGTATGATAAATATGACTTATATGACAGGTCACACCTTAGCATAGTTCAACAGATTGGCCTGCTCCTTTACTGTAAACAACTGTTTTGTGTTAGTGTAAGTGTATTTGCTCCTGACCAGTGACAGTGACTCGCCAGTTCTCTGTCAGAGGAAATGAAGAAGCTACTCGGATGAGTGGCAACTCTTAAAACATTTGTCCAGTTGACAGATTTCAATTTTCTTTTGCTTCAATAAGATGCAATTCACTGTCACTCTCCATCTTCTTGTTGTTTAAAAGCACACTGTAGTCTGGAAATAATCGGAGGACGTTTGGGAATATTGGTTGGGAAATAATTGTATAATCCACATGGTTAACAAACCACTCGACCAATTATTAATGGGATACAAATTGTTGTTATTGTAATGTGTTTTTATGGCACAGGATAAAATCTGGAAGCGCACTTAGCCCGCATTAGTACTCTGCACCTGTGTTTTTGAAGACTTAAGTCTGCAGTAAACATTATTTCACATAAGAGCCTGTGCACTTTAGGCCAATAAAGCAACAATCTCGTGACATTTCATTTAGCCGGGGTTAGCATTGCGCCGCTTTTTAAAGAGTGAGCTGGAGATCTGTCATAGACTCACGCTCCTCCAGCAGGGCACTGTGCGCGCTCCACGGTCCTCCTCCTGTTGCAGTTTGCGCGGGCGCAGCCGGGTAATAAACCGTGCGCACCTCTGGCTCACGCTCCGGCTCCGGGCGGGACTTCCTCTTCTCGCGGATGCGTCCTTCGGTGCAGAGCTGTAGCAGGGCTTGGTCTGGGTGTCACCGGGCTGTGTGAGTGCGTGTGTGTGTGCGTGTGTGTGTGAGTGGACCGTGGAGATCCCGGGCACCGCTGCGGCCGTCGCTGCCTCTGGAGTCCGCTGTGACTGAGCACAAACGTGGCGATGCCCTGAGAGCTGCTGCCCCGCGAGCCCCGCGTGCGCCGCCTGCCAAAATGTCTGATGTCAACAAGACTGTCCAGAAATGGCACGCCAGTTTCCGAAAAGCCACGGACTTTGACTCGTGGGGACAGTTAGTGGAGGCTATAGATGAGTATCAAATGTAAGTGATGTTCAACATGTGTGCCGTCTTTTACGCGCGGCAGCTACGCCCTCGGCGCCGCTTCTTTTCTGCTCTAACCTTCTTTGAGAGTCGTTTTCAGATGAGCTGCATGTTTCTTCTGAACAACTTTGCCTCTCGAGTGTGTGTCAGTAAATAAAGCCTGCGCATCCATGACGTGATGTGGCAGTGACCGCATAGAGGAGCGAGTGTACCAAGCGCTGCAGCCCATCCCTGTGCACACACTTCGGGCTCTTGTTTCACGAGCTCAGGGGCCTGACATGGGAAACCTTCTCCGTGGATGTGGATGCAGGAGTTGTGTGGTGTGTCCACTGTGTCATGCAGCGCAGAATTAGGCCAGTATTTCTCTGAGGATTGAGAAACAGTCCGCCACACCCTCCTGATGTTCTGGGTGGGTTTTCAGCTGGCTCAAGAATGCTGCTCTCATACAAGACCACTGTCCTCACTATTGTGTGAAACTGGAATCAAGCCCACCACCTAATGTTTAGTTGTTACACGGCTATTAAATGTGCTTGCCGTTTTCAGTTTGGACGCAAGGGGGAGTGCATACCCTTTTAGTAGTTTTTACACTTGTTTTATTTTTTTGTTTTGTTTTTTTTTAGCCTGGCAAGACAACTGCAGAAAGAGGTCCAAGCAACTAATTCAACAGATTTCAATGAAGAACAGAAGGTAAGAGTTTATTAACAGTGTATGACTCACATTAAACCTGTATTGGTCTGGACAATAAGCCCAGTCAGTGTCATTTTATAACTTATTGAATTAGTAAAGTGTGTGTGTGTTTTGACAGAAAACTTTGGGCAAAATTGCGACATGTCTGGAAATGAGAAGTGCCAGTTTACAGGTTGGTTTTATAATGTAACGGAACACAAAAATTAGTTTGGAAAGTCTGCTGCTCTCACTGAACTGTTGACATAGAATTTGAGGGCAGATTAGATATTGCACGGTTTAATATTAACTATTGAGGAACTTCCTGGAGAAAGGGAAAAGTGTCAATACACAATCAAGAAAAACAGATTTTAAAATGTTCTTCCTGTTAGTAAGAACCGCTAGATCATTTCATTTTTGTATCTGTTCTATTCATCTTAATTTACTTTTGTACAGGAGTCGCCTCACATGGCTTCTTAAAACAGTTAGAAAATCTGTATCTTTTTCAGTAAAATGTGTTTTTCTGTTCTATTGTAGTGCAGTACACAGACAAAAGAGGAATTCAAGCTGGAAGATCTGAAGAGATTGGAAAATAGTAAGTTTGCATAATCTAATCTGGTTAATAAACGCAAATGATGTTCTCTTCCCTTGATGTCAGTGTTGATTATTTTTCAGTTATTACAAACATCTTGACCTACAACAAAGAGTTCCCCTTTGACGTGCAGCCAGTGCCATCTCGGTAAATATGTATTATAGATTATATAAACATGAACTAATTGTAATCATCACCAAAGCTTATGTTACAATATGTCACAAGAATTAACAGCATTATCCTAAATGTTGAGTCTGATTTTACCTCATTCTATAATTTATTTGGAACATTGGAGTAACAATATTGTGTTTTAGGCTCAGAAGAACAATTTAATAAAACATACATTCCTTTATCTACATGTCATTCTGCGGTAAAGAAAATAAAAATAAATAAAAGCTTCAAAAAACAAACTTGCAACAAAAAATATTGATAGACTCTCAGATAAAAGGAGGAAATTCAAGTGTCAGCAGCACAGAGACAACTAGAACTTGAAAGTGTGTTAGCGGAAACAACCCGTCCGAATTGTAAAGGAGATTGTGTTGTGTTGGCAGAAAAATCCTGGCCCCTGGAGAAGAGGAGAACCTGGAGCTGGAGGAAGAGGACGCAGCGGCAGGACATGGCTCCACAGACACCTTCTCTCCTCGCGCCCCAGGTATGACACCCTCACCCCCTCGTGATGTGTGACTCTGTGTGACTCACTGTGTGTGACTCTGTGTGTGACTCTGTGTGTGTGACTCTGTGTGACTCTCTGTGTGACTCTCTTTGTGACTCTGTGTGTGACTCTGTGTGACTCTCTGTGTGTGACTCTGTGTGACTCTCTGTGTGACTCTGTGTGACTCTCTGTGTGACTCTGTGTGACTCTGTGTGTGACTCTGTGTGACTCTCTGTGACTCTCTGTGTGACTCTGTGTGACTCTGTGTGTGACTCTGTGTGTGACTCTGTGTGACTCTGTGTGACTCTCTGTGTGACTCTGTGTGTGACTCTCTGTGACTCTGTGTGTGACTCTCTGTGACTCTGTGTGTGACTCTGTGTGTGACTCTGTGTGACTCTGTGTGTGACTCTGTGTGACTCTGTGTGACTCTGTGTGACTCTGTGTGACTCTGTGTGACTCTCTGTGTGTGACTCTGTGTGACTCTCTGTGTGTGACTCTGTGTGTGACTCTCTGTGTGACTCTGTGTGTGACTCTGTGTGACTCTGTGTGTGACTCTGTGTGACTCTGTGTGACTCTCTGTGTGACTCTGTTTGACTCTGTGTGACTCTGTGTGTGACTCTGTGCGACTCTGTGTGACTCTCTGTGTGTGACTGTGTGTGACTGTGTGTGACTCTGTGTGACTCTCTGTGTGACTCTCTTTGTGACTCTGTGTGTGACTCTGTGTGACTCTGTGTGTAACTGTGTGTGACTCTCTGTGACTCTCTGTGTGACTCTGTGTGACTCTCTGTGTGACTCTGTGCGACTCTGTGTGTAACTCTGTGTGACTCTCTGTGACTCTCTGTGTGACTCTGTGTGACTCTCTGTGTGACTCTGTGTGTGACTCTGTGTGACTCTGTGTGACTCTGTGTGACTCTGTGTGTGACTCTCTGTGTGACTCTGTGTGTGTGACTCTCTGTGTGTGACTCTGTGTGTGTGACTCTGTGTGACTCTGTGTGTGACTCTGTGTGACTCTGTGTGACTCTGTGTGACTCTGTGTGACTCTCTGTGTGTGACTCTGTGTGTGACTCTCTGTGTGACTCTGTGTGACTCTGTGTGACTCTGTGTGTGACTCTGTGTGACTCTGTGTGACTCTCTGTGTGACTCTGTATGACTCTGTGTGACTCTGTGTGTGACTCTGTGTGACTCTCTGACTCTCTGTGTGACTCTGTGTGACTCTGTGTGACTCTGTGTGTGACTCTGTGTGACTGTGTGTGACTCTCTATGTGACTCTGTGTGACTCTCTGTGTGACTCTCTGTGTGTGACTCTGTGTGATTCTGTGTGACTCTGTGTGTGACTCTCTGTGTGACTCTCTGTGTGACTCTGTGTGACTCTCTGTGTGACTCTCTGTGTGACTCTCTGTGTGACTCTGTGTGACTCTGTGTGTGACTCTGTGTGACTCTCTGTGTGACTCTGTGTGTGACTCTGTGCGACTCTGTGTGACTCTCTGTGTGTGACTGTGTGTGACTGTGTGTGACTCTCTGTGACTCTCTGTGTGACTCTGTGTGACTCTCTGTGCGACTCTGTGCGACTCTGTGTGACTCTCTGTGTGTGACTGTGTGTGACTCTCTGTATGACTCTGTGTGTGACTCTGTGTGACTCTGTGTGTGACTCTGTGTGACTCTGTGTGTGACTCTGTGTGACTCTGTGTATGACTCTGTGTGACTCTGTGTGTGACTGTGTGTGACTGTGTGTGACTGTGTGTGACTCTGTGTGACTGTGTGTGACTCTCTGTGTGACTCTCTGTGTGTGACTCTGTGTGATTCTGTGCGACTCTGTGTGACTCTCTGTGTGACTCTGTGTGACTGTGTGTGACTCTCTGTGTGATTCTCTGTGTGTGACTCTGTGTGATTCTGTGTGACTCTGTGTGACTCTGTGCGACTCTGTGTGACTCTCTGTGTGACTCTGTGTGACTCTGTGCAACTCTGTGTGACTCTCTGACTCTCTGTGTGTGACTCTGTGTATGACTCTGTGTGACTCTCTGACTCTCTGTGTGTGACTCTGTGTATGACTCTGTGTGACTCTGTGTGTGATTCTGTGTGACTCTCTGTGTGTGACTCTCTGTGTGACTCTCTGTGTGTGACTCTCTGTGTGACTCTGTGCGACTCTGTGTCTACTGACTCTGTGTGACTCTGTGTGACTCTGTGTGTGATTCTATGTGACTCTGTGTGACTCTGTGTGACTCTCTGTACGCAGCTGTGGAAATGTAGACCCTTCAAAAGTATGTGAACAAATATATTATAATGTAACTGGAGCCAAAAGTGAAGTGGAACATAATACAAAGTAAAATAATGTAGATAAACACTCACATATGTGAGTGATATCAGAGACATTTACAAATTATACTTTTTGTGAAGCTCAAATACAATTTTGAGACAAGAAGCAGTATTAGTGTTTACAACCATAACCCATCCTTTGTAGGAGAAAAGCAAACTAACTGACGTTTCTACACTGATAATTAATGCTTAGCATTTAAAGGTCCCATATTCTGCTATTTTGCCCTTCACACAGTCTATTCTAAGGGCTTTGTTGATAAAATTTTGCGTTGTGCAATATCCATAACATAACAGTTTCCAAAAAACACCCATTTCTTGGACTGGCCCCCCTCCTTGCAAAAGCAAACGGCTCACTCTGAGATCTGACCCCCGAACAGAGAGCAGGCTGCTCCCCCGCCCAACTCGCGCCTCCCCTAACCCAGCGTGCAAGCCTAGAGCGGAGATAGTGCGCATGCGCCGTGTGCTCCGGTAAACAGCGATACACAAACACGGAATAAACCTTTATCCGTCCTGACGGTGCGTCGTGCTGAGTCCTACGTCCTGGATCTGACCTGGAGTTTGACGTGCTCCAGTACCTCGACGACGGACGTTGCCGTTTGGTAAATAACAAGCTAACTCTTCGATCTGTCGTATCCATCGTGTAATTACTGTGTAGCATTAGCATTAGCTGTTTTTATTCTGCGGCTGCGCGCTTCCCGGAGGCGTGGCTTAAACACCGCGTCATCCATGGGAAGCCGCGTCATCCATGGATGAGCCCCGTCCTGCTGCTCAGTCAGCCGAGGGGGACGGAAAAGACAGTTCTCTAGCGAAAGCATGCGGGAATCAATCAAAAAACCACTTTGGGCACACATACGAGGCCCAAATAGCACTGCAGGAAGGTTAAAACCTCTGAAAAGTCGATTTTGCATGTTATGGGACCTTTAAGTATGATATCAGTTCATCTTTAAAAAAATATGTCATGGTCTATATCACTTTAAAGCAGGCATGTCCAAACTCAGGCCCGGGGGCCAAATGCGGCCCTCAGACCATTTTTTCTTAGCCCTTAGGCTTCCTGGTGAACTGGCCCACATTGTCCTGATAAGTACTATTTACAGCACATTTCAGATTTTCTACAATTCCAACCTAAATAACTAACATTTTGGTGCGGCACAGACCTGATATTAAAATGAAATAATAAAATGAGACTGAATGTAGATGTGGTGCTGCTTAAAACATCAAATAAATGCAGCTTTTTTAAACGTTTCGCGATTGATTTGTGGCCCTCCGCTTGGTCTATATTTCAATTTGTGGCCCTCGATGGAAAAAGTTTGGACAGCCCTGCTTTAAAGAGTCTATCCAGAGTCAATTAATAATTCAATACAAAATATTAGATCTTAAAAGGGTTCAAAAGTCCTCAAAATATCACCTTTAAACAGCCTAAAGCCATGAACAGACAAACCAAAGACACCAGAAGCCGAGTCAATTATCTGTGTTTCCTGGCCTTTGCAGGTACTTTGTTACCACGGTTACCGTCTGAGCCCGGGATGAGCCTCCTCACCATAAAAATCGAAAAGATCGGCTTGAAGGACGCGGGCCAGTGCATTGATCCCTACATAACCATCAGCGTCAAAGGTACAGGCTTTTACATTTTTATTTAATTTTATCATGAGTCTATGAGAGAAAGATAACGAGGCGTCCATTGTGTAGCACAGTTAACGTCAGATAAAACATGTGTGGACCCTTTAATAGTATATAAACAAAAACATTGTAAACTACAAACTGAGGCAAAAGTCAAGTAGAACATGATGTGATTTCAATGGAAAAACTGGGATTAACTTCAAAATATCACAAAATATAAAAACAATCAAAATGGTTTTGTCAAAGTAAAACCACTCAGACGCATGTGAGGGATTCATGATTTATACTGCATTTGTTTATTTGAATTAAATTGTGGATTTTCCTTTTGAATGTTTATACCTGATCATGATGTGAGCTCTTTTCTCTTCTGTTAATGGTTTCAGATGTGAATGGTGTGGATTTGAACCCAGCACAGGACACACCCGTCGCCTCGAGGAAAGAAGACACCTACATTCACTTTAACGTAGACGTGGAGGTGCAGAGACACGTGGAGAAACTACCCAAAGGTAAACTTCATGCATTTTATGGTGTCAAATGATTGAAATAGTATCACAAAATCTCCACAACACAACACAGTAACAGTACTGACATTATTAAATTACAATATCCAAATGCATGCTAATATTAGGGCCCTCACAATCTACAATACAATATCAAATGTAAGATTTTGGAATGGCATTAAAGACTACATGGACCATAATCCATCATTCAGTGCAAATGTTTAAATATATAGATAGTGTTTGTCTGGGCATACCATTCTCTAATTGTTTTGCAGGTGCAGCTATCTTCTTTGAATTCAAGCACTACAAACCAAAAAAGAGGTTCACCAGCACAAAGTGTTTTGCTTTTATGGAAATGGATGAGATCAAACCAGGTCCAATTGTCATTGAACTGTGAGTACGTTCATATTTAGGATGCATTTTTTTCCTTTTGTGGAGGGTAACATAGCATAAACCAAGACTGATTTAAATTCGTAATGATATATTGAGAAACATAAAACATAACTTTATTTTAATTCCATCTTTGTAAATTGTAAAACTGTATATAAATTTACACATCCAAACTGTTCATTTGCACATTTTTCCGTTCCATTTTGTAGGTATAAGAAGCCCACAGACTTCAAGAGGAAGAAACTGCAGCTGTTAACCAAGAAACCCCTGTATCTGCACCTGCACCAGACACTGCACAAGGACAGCTAGGTTCTACTCTTCTTTTACTCACCGTCACCTCATCACGTCCAGCAATAGCAAAAGAACACTAGTTAAAAAGGGATCATATCTCCGACACTCAGCCAAACTCTTTTGTATTCAGTTCATTTTGCCTCAGAGTACACCCCTTCTGTTGCAAGAAGGATTTTAAATATTCACTTCATCTCCGGTCTTCCACAGCGCAATGTGATCAAACATTAAAGGTGCTTTGAGCCTCGTTTTTTGGCTTAATCTGTGTTTTGATGAATCCAGTTAAACATGTGGAGTTGCCGAGTCATAGAGTTTAGGCAACTACTTACAATACAATATATCCTAAATTAATAACAACTAACACTAAATGACAAGTTAAAGGTGCGCTGGTATTTCAGTCGAGATACAATAGAAGGTCATGTTATGTTAAATTAACTTGGACATTTAACTACATTATAACGTTCGCTCAGCCAAAACTTACCCAGAGTTTCAGTCACACAGTCCCTGGACTCATTCTGATCTATTTAGTGATTCGATAACACCGCTCGTTTTCTATTGCCATCACTTATTTGTCAGAGAACACCCCAATGAGCCGTTACACAATGATTTTTAAGACGAATGTTATGTCGTTCTATACACTTCTCACAGTCGCCAGCAGAGGGGGACAAACACATAATTTAAGCTTTCTGAGCAACATGAGAAATAGGTTTTCCCTAAAAATGCAATTTTTGTATTCTTAAATGCACTATTTTCTGTAGTAAAATATAAACTACAGATGCATTGGTGTTAAAGATGGATTTACAAAGACAAAAATAAAAAGTGATCTTAAAAACGTTCCAACTATTGAAGTGAAGATTTATGCTGTCATTGTTTTAACGCGAAATGCACAGATCACGTTGAAAGAAAAAGAAACTTAACTACAAAATAAGGGATCGTACATGTTTGTTTTTTTTTTGCATTAGTAGTACATCGTTTAAATGTACAAAAGAAAATTTTATCATTTCAATAGGCTTTTCATTTATGACTCATTTCATTTCACATTTCAGTTCCCAAAACACTTAAACTTTGATATATGTACACTAAAAAAGTATGATATGATATAATTTGATCAATACAATAATAAAAAATGCACTAATGTCTTGACATTTGTTGCAAATATAACTGGTTGTATTCGAGGGATTTGTCATGTTCATTTCAGCATCACTTTATGAACATTTCCATTTGACAAGTTACTGTTAACTCATGTATTTCTTCAAGCAAAACGTGCAGTTCTCACATGAATGTTGTCCTAAGACTGTATGAAACAATGTCTTGCACTTTTATTTTGGAATTCAAATGTCACCATACACAATGAGATTTTGTTTGTGACTGCATGTTGCCTTTTTTCTGATTTTTAACTAAAACATCTTCATCAATATTTACATTTGTATTTTTGTCCAACTATTGACTGTAAATGAATTGTAAGATACATAAACAGATAATTAAACATTATTGTAATAAGTGAAGCACTATGGAGGGGCAGCAGGTTTGAGTGTTTTGTTTTGTATTTCATAACATTTGCAATGCTATTAATTTTTAATAAAATTTAAATGCCAGTTTTCCAATCCTTTTGCAGGTACGACATGGTGTGTTTTAGCATTAGCAGAAGTTAAACAAGACTTGTTATGTTCAAGGTAGTGTGTTATCTAATTAAAAATAGAGCATATCCCATATTTAGTATAAACTGCATTGTACCTACCACAGATAAATAAACTGACAATGAACCAACCCAGAAATGAGAAAGAAATGTATTGGAACAGAGCAATATCTTTTACTTTCTTTATTATTAAAACTTCTACCAACATAGTAAAATAAGTTATACATCTGGCCATCAAGTTGCACAATTGTTTTACAGTCCATTCTCAAGCAACAATGTTTGGAAAGTATGGTTTTCCTGAAATGCTCGAAGCTAAATCTCCTTTTCACCTTTTTAAAAAATAATTTCCACAGGAAATGACATTAAAACTGCCCCTTTAAAACAAATGCTCTATACAATTTAAAAGATAAAATGAGAATAATATGTGAACGAGTCGTTATTGCACTTGAAGATGTGGTTAAACCCTAATATTTCAGACAAGTCGAGCCCCAAATTGCAATGAATGAAATAATTTTACAGCAAATTCATTTGCACCCATGCTTTAAAGACCGCTGTAAAAAAAGGGGGAGTTGCCCAATAAAAAGCAAACAAAGATTCATCTGGACACCGGCCCAAGAGGACAGGTTTATTTCAAGTGAACATGGGCACAGCACTGTCCCTCTCACAGTGACATGGACCAGGCTCTGTTTAAACAAGGCGTCAGTCTGACCTTTTGTGCCTCTGGCCAGAGCCTCTGCAGGTGTGGGACGGTGAGATGTGGGGGTATGTTCTGAGCTCAAGGGGAGTTCAAGTCCTGTGCCACTGGCTGTAAAGTTAAGGCTCTGCCCCGGCTGGACCCGCAGCATCCGCAGGACTTTCTGGTCCTGGTTTACTGTGAGCACCAGGGTTCTGGAGGGACTCAGGAGGAGGACCATAGGAGCCACTGTGCGGAGGGAGTGAGCCTGAGGGTAAAGCACCTGGAGGGAGAAGGACTCCTGGAGGCAGGTCCATGGGGGGGCTGGCCCGGGGCCCTGGGTAGCGCATGTCGGGGTGGAAGGGTGGATGAGGTCCCATGGGCCCTCGAAGAACTGACAGAAAAATCACATGAATGTCAATGAGCGAGTTGAATAAAACTGAGGATTTAAAGTGTGACACGTACCATGAGGAGGAGGCAGAGGGCCGAAGTGTGGAGGAGGGCGCAAGTGTGGTGGCGGCGGACCCCGGAGGTCCATGGGAACAGGACCAGGTCTGGGCTGAAAAGCATGTCCGTTGGAGGGTCGGGGTCCAAACTCTCCTCCCATTGGCATCCCTGGGTGTCCGTTGGCTGGAAGCGGGGGGCCGTGGTGAGGAGGGAGCATGCCTGGCCCGTGTGGAGGGTATGGCCCAGGACGCATGGGTCTGTATGCTCCAGGGGGAGGCAGCCGGCCTGGTGGCAGCAGGGGCTCATGGGACCCAGGAGGAGGGCCTGGGACTGGGCCTGGAGAGTCTCGGATCGGAGAAGTGAACAAACCAAGACCCTAAACACAAACATGCGTCAAATTCACACAAACCAAAACTCGAGCAGATTCTGTCAGAGGACCCACATGCACGAACCAACACTGACCCGCCTCCGCGCACAAGGTGATCGACAACACAAACACTGCCCAAACATCCAAGAAATATTGTTGAGACCAACTTACACAACATTCAGTTGTATTTAATGACTGTACTTTCTCAAACTTTTGTCATTTGTCTTTCCAGCAGATACACTTCCTGCCGAAAGGTGTCCCATGTTGAGACTGCACAAGATGTGTTTGGGAAGGGCTCAAACCACTGACTCTATGGTGAATGAATGTTTAACCCACTGCACCACTTTTGAACCACAACAACACAGGGAAAAAAAAATTAAATTGTTGATTTTTCATTTGAGGAAGCACAGTATAGAAACAATCTGAACACTGTTATTTTGCATCAGTGAGACCACACTCAAAATCAAGTGAAGCAAGATGTAACTTCTGCCCAAAAGTCCAAGTCCAGTTAATGTGGCTTAAAAACATGTCCACCAGACGGGCAAAGAGGCCTCTGGTGAACAGCTCAGGGGCCTTTGTACTCACAGCCTCGGGGCTCTCGGAGGAGACCGCGCCCTCGGCCTTAATCAGAGCAGGGACACATGAATGAAGAGGACTACAGGAAATTAAAGAACTAAAGACAGCAGCACTTACAGGGGCATCCATGTTGATGGGAGAGGAGTTACGAGGACCCATCATTTCTGCAACAAAAACACAATCAGGTTTGTTTCAAAATTTGCCAAGTTTAGCTGATTAAAATTATTATTATTATAATTATTATATTATTATTTTATTTTTTTACATTTCGCCCTTTACAATTTTTTTATTCTATCTTTTTGATTTTGGTAAGCACTGAGTATTATGTATTAATTGTTTATCACATTGTATATAAGTGCTTTTTTAATGTGGACTGAAATAACCATAACCTCACTTACCCATCCCAGACATGTGCTTGTTGTCAGGGTAACGTCCATGAGGGTCTGACGGCGGTCGGGGGCCTGCAGATCACACAAAACACCATTATTATATTGTAAAAGTAACCAGTGTTTTCTAAATGGAAGATTACAGTATCAGTCTATGGAAAGAGGAGGGATGACATAAGAAACTGAGGACTCTGAAGAAGGCTGCGATGCTACAACGAAGATACAAGAGGCTACAACTTAAAACAGAGAAGCTGAAAAAAAGACATGAAATGAGGGATACAAAAGTAAATCATGTGAAGGAACTTGGATTAGGGAGGAAGTGTCCAGCCAAGAAAGACCTGGAACTCACCATACGGGTCTATTTTGCGACCTACGGGAGCTGAAGGAGGACGCCTGGGTCCCTCGATCATTATAGGAGGAGATGGTGCTCCTCCGCTCACTGGAGACGGCCCATAGGAGTCACCTGTCACAACCAAACCAGCCGATTTACACACAGCAAATCACACTCAACATGCCCAAGGAGGTCTTCAATGTAGGCTTCACTGGGAATGAACTGTTTGAGATTACTCTGAAAACACTTGTTGGAATAAAGTTAGTGAAATTCTTACCCTGACGAGGTCCAGCGAACTGCCCAGAATTTGGTCTGAAGAGAGGAGCCCGCTTTTCGTTCAGCTGAGACGTGAGAACAGTCAGTCTAAGAGAAAAAGATGTTTACTATAATTTTGAATTTAAATAAAACATTTATCCACAGTTCACCTGCAATGACCCGTGGACATAATCAGCTGGCGCTGACGCACAAGAAGCGTCGCCCCTTTGAGATGAGTTTTTATTCACACAGCATATCGGCACAAAAAGCTGCAGCTCACAAGAAAGACATGCACTGTAGACCGTTGAAAAGTGTTTTATAATCTGAAGCGGGACCAAATGTTAACCGCAGCTCAATGGCAAACTAAATGAGAACGGAACTGTTTGTGTTGTAAAAGGCAGAGTTCACAGTGCTGCCTGAGCCACAGGCTGTCCACGCTCTGATATCCAAAACTTAGTCCAAAATATTGTGTGGAGGTTGTTCATGTGCACACAGCAGACAATGGCAAACTACAATATTTATCATATTATTCTGTCACTTGCCCACTAGTTTTGAATTCATTTGTTGGTTAGAATAATGTTAAACTCACTTTTCTCGTAGCTTTGAGGCTTCAACCTTCTCCTGATTCAGAGCTCGTTCAGCATTTCTTGCAGTAATCTACAAACGGATATTTTAAATAGTATGTATTTGGGTTTCATTAAAAAAAAAAAAAAAAAAAGGACAAAGTGACACTTACCCAGTTTGAGTGAGTCTTGTTTTCCTGTTCTTTTATCTACAAAACAGAAACAAATGTAAGTCAAATGTTTGACTTAAATGGTTCTTTAATTGCATCAGTTTGTACCTGCTCCTTGTACATCTCCTCAGTCTTCTTCATCTGCTCCTCCATCTCACTGATGCGCTGTCGAAGAACTCTGACCTGCTCCTCTGCCTCCGTGGCTTTACCTCCCACCTCCGTCAGCATACTCTCCTTACTGCGGCGCTCCATTTCTTCTTTAGTTAGTCTCCTGGGAAAGAAACACACACTTCTTGGATCTGAGCCCCTGATATGTCCACATAAAAGCCTCATGTCGCTGTACATTTGCTTTGTCTTAGTGGTATCCTTCCACCATATCAGGCTAATTAGGTTCTCATTCTGAATGCTCTTACTAAAAACTGCTGGTACAGAAAGAAACATCACAAATATTTTCTCAGACAAATCTTTTACAACTGAACACCCTAAACTTTATGGTCTGCTATTGTACAGCGCCGTTTCTGTTGTTGCAGAATAGATTCAGAATGATAGACAATATAAATGAGGTTATAAAAGGACACAAAAGACACCCATGCCACTTGAGTGAAAGTATCCAAACACTTTCATTGTAAGCCCTGATGAAGACTGTTTGGTCAAAACATGTTGGCTTGGCCATTTATTATACTCCCTCGGTGAGACTTTGACGTTTTTGGAGAGCCTGGATACTTCAGTGTTTTCCAAACAATTTGTTGATCCCTTTGTACAGATCAGTTCTGTTAGGGACTTGTGGTTTCAGAGTTTAATTTCCATTTACTTATTCCTTGGTGTTAAAGATATTGAGATGTTGATGGAGCCTTATAAACTAAAGGTTTAATGTTTAGTCATTCCCGTTGATTTTTAACTCCCTTTTGCTGTATTTTCAAGATTTCAGAGTTTAAAAAGTATGAGAAAAGGTGATTCCTGGTTGCCTGACGAACCAGTCTCTCTACTTTATGTTTAAATGCAGAAGAGTCTGAGACCAAAGCGCATCAAACAACCGTCCAATCACAGCCTATTTATAGCACGAATGCCGAAGATATCTCTTCTTAAACACTCCAATTCAGAACAAAATCTACAACTTCTTTTGCCACATATTTACATAGTTTAGTGTGTCAGTGTAGAAATCTGCTGTTTTTCAGTGTTCAACGCTTAAGATTTTCTTTTTTAGTCATAAGCTACTCTTTGTTCAGAATCGTTCCATCATGTATGAAATGTTTTTGTGGCGTGTTTGGTTGTTCCCTGCGTGCTTTTTTTTACTGCTCAAACTAGTTGCTCCTGGTGGGATTAATAGAGTTGTCTGAATCTGAATGTTTTGACATGAACAGTGCATGTGTTTCTTACTGTTGCAGAGCGCTTTCCTTCTGCTGGTACATCTCCACAATGATTTCATTCTTCTGCTGGAGAATCTTGTACTGGTTTTCCACGAGGCTCTTTTCACTTTTGATGGTGGCTATGGCGTGCTCCAGCTCCTGGTGTTGCTCTGTGAAATTTCCAATTGTTGAGAATCTTAAATACATATTCCTTATTTGAATGGCTTTACAAGTAAAAAGCTAACCGACCTTCTAATGATTTTCTGGCCTTTTCTTCAGCGAGTAGTTTGGACATGAATCTGTCCCGTTCCTCTTCTACAACTGTGAGAGTGGTCTGAACCTGTGAGTAAACATAGAAATATGGATAAACAAAGCTCAAATATTTACACATTTTACACAAGTATATACTGATATCTAATAGTTTTTAAAATTCTTCACAAATAAATTTTAAAGTTTAAAATGTTGGTGCCTTACCCTTGAAACATCCATCATCTGCTTAATTCTGTTCTTTATGGCTGTCGTTTTATCTGTGACAATAGCGTACCAATTAATACATGTGTTTGAATTGCATGCATTTAAAAATATAAGACAATTCTCATCTTACCAACAGACAATTCTCCATTCGCACAAACTTTAGAGTCTCCTTTCTGCACATCACAAGCTTCCAGGTCTGACAGAAGGTCTGACAAAACCTAACCATAGATTCAGAATGATTAATTTAAGTTTATGTAAAAAACAGTGGTCAATTCAAGCAGTGACCGACCTCTATGTTGTGATCTTTCAGGACCAAAGAGTCTTCAAGCTCCTTTTGGGATTTCTGGTAAACTTTAATCTGCTCACTCAGTTCTTTGTGTTTGTCCTCCCAGCTTTTAATAGTAGTCTTAAGCTGCAAGAGAACAATGCCACATTCAAGAAAACAAAAGGAATGTATGGAGAACTTGGAAAACAAAATGTTTAAAAAGAAATTTAAGCTTTGTGTCTTACTGATTTATTTTCTTCTTTTAGGGCTGTGTAATCTTTCTCTAAACTTTTTTGCTGGACATTTCTGGCATCTTCACGGATCTTTGCTTCGTCCAGGAGAACAGTGGTCTGCAACAATAACATTATTAAACTATGTATGTATATTTTTCTAACATTAATTGAAAAAAAAAATAAATACAATAAAAGTTTACCTTTGCCAGTGTTTCTTGTATCTTTTTTCTGCCTTGCTGTAACTTCTCATTGGACTTCTCCAATTTTTCAATCTGTTTGAAGTCAGAATCTATAAACATCGATTGGCAGTACGTGGCAGTAATAAAATGTATTATTTTCAACTTACTCTTGTTACATTTTTCAGAGAGCTTGTCCTTTCTTCTTCTAATTGAGTAAGATATCTTTGCTTTTCCTGAGCCATTTGTTCATTTTGCAGTTCAGCTTCTGATACTCTTTTCTGTCAATAAAAAATAAATGTAAAAAATAAAAAAGCTTACAATGGATCAAAGGGAGGTAAAACACAGTTACATTTCCTTAAGTAACTTTTTGAAGAAACTATACTTTTATTCCAACTTGAGTAATATTTAGTTTAAAGTTACAGTACTCTTACTTGAGTAAAAGCTTTAATTCTAAAGTCTACAATAGACAAACGTTAAATAGGAACTACATTAAACACATAATAAATCATTTAAAATATATTTTAAGTTCAACTGTTCTCAAGTCGTAAAAAGTAGAAAGAAGTAAAAAGGAGTGGCCTAAATAATTACTCAATTAAGAGTAAAAAAAGTATTACTCTTACTTGAGTAATTATTTAGGCCACTCCTTTTTACTTCTACTTAAGTAATATTATTTTTAGAGTAATGTTACTCTTACTTAAGTACATATTTTGACAACTCTACAGCAATGGCAAGGGCAGTAAACAAGTCATAAAATTTGACGGAAAGTCTAAGCTAGAGCAAAAAAAAAAGATATTGTTGAAAAGAGGACATTGTTCCGTAAACGGGGATGTCAAGATTCTTCAATTAAATGATAATAGTGATGATGATTCAGGTCACAATCTAATCATAAGAACTGAAAAATTATATCTGTGACCATTTTAGAGGCAACATTAGTAGTAAATTTAAAACAATTCTTTAACTGCGTTTTTTCTTCTCACAATAATTGCAACTGTAAAAATTTTAATGAGATGGAGAAGGGAATCAAAGGTTGTATAAAATAATCAAACAAAAGTCCACGGTTGATTGTGCTTCATTACTGTATGGACAATGTTTCATTCAGGGCAAGCTTATTACATGGTCTAACAATTTATCAGACAGTTTTATTAATTTTATGCTTTTCAAAATGTAATATTGGATTGTTAAGTGATGACGTCATCACTCTTACTTCAGAGTCCAGTCTGTTCATTATAATGGCATTTTGGTCCTTTTAACCTGCCCTAGGGGTTTAAACAAAGCCGTTTTAAATTTAAACCACAAAAACAATCAGTGAAGTTTGGTCATCCTCCAGAGATCACTTTTAGACATAAGTTCAAATCAAATTGTTTTCCCATTAAAATTTGCCCCTTTAAAAAGCAACTACTATTATTTAGTGTGAAACAGTTTCAGCTCACTAAGAAAACCCCCGTTTCAGCCGTTAGTGTAAATGGAACTCAGAACATTTGGACCCGTGAAGTCACACATAGTAAAAGCAGTCGCGACCACAGTCTACCAGAAACAATCCTAAAAAAATATTAATTTTAGCCACTGAAGTTAACTCAAAGTCTTTTACCTCTAGAGCTCGCATCTTCTTTAGTGCTGTGGTGGCTGATTCTGCAGACTCTTTCTGGTTTTCTTTTAGGAGTTCAGACTTCACAAAACAGAAACAGAAATTAGTTAATATATATATATATGTATGTATGTACACACACACTCTTCAGTGTCAGTGTCTTACCTGTTTTTGTAGATCTGTTATCTTAACCAAGGCCTCATTCTTCTCCTTTTTCAGCAACTCAATTTGCTCATCAAGTTTTTTATGATCCACTTTTCCCATGCAAAATAAAACCAAAAGCACAAATTAGCACTTATTGCTAAAATAAGAAGGTATTTACGTCATACATGGTAAAAATGAGGAAATACATACCAAGATACTCCCTTTTCTTCACCTAGAAAGAAAAAAATCAGTGCAAACAAATTAGATATTTATAATCAAGTCATCAAGCATTTGTTGTCAAATACTAATAGTTTTTCTCTCAAATGATGGGTAATATTCACTGCTGTTTAATAGTTGCATTGATAACATAGCAAAAAAGTGATCATATTTTTTCTTTTTTAATTTGGCCTCGGCTTTCAGTGTAAATGTTGTGGTCCCTTGTGGACTTACAGCCAAAATGGTTCTCCAGAAAAACAGGGTGAAGGTCAGGATCCCGACCACCGCGGTAACCACCACGGCCTCCCAAGGACAACCAAACAGCGTCTGCCCTGGTCTCCACTCATCGGGCAGCAACGCGATCATCTGCACACAAGCACGAACATATCTGGGCATAAAACTAGAAACAAATGTATTTATTTATCTTTTATTTATCTTGTTAAATGTCCAAGTATGTCTAATGTAGAGTGGAATAGCATAGCATGAGCAAGCAAGCTATAGAAAATAGACTCTGATATTATTGTACTCTTTTGTGATACACAACATCAATTTGGTGTCAAGTACTGCATTGGATTGTACAATAGAAGGATACACACAGTATTATTGATTTCAAACCTACCAGTGTTCATTTATGAATGATGAATAATAAGGACCGTTTCCATAGCAATTAATAATTTAAAACAAACTATCCCATCATTTCACAGGTGAAACCCATGAATCAGCAGTAAGACTCAGGTACTTTAATAAAATAAAAATGAAATAGGAGCAAATCCAAGGCCAGTATTCATAATGATTAAATTATATTCAGTCAATTCATTCAGACCCCCAACTGTATCATGTATAAATAGGCCTGTTACAATAAGTAATTTGTAATTGCAATATCTTGCTGCAGAAAAATATCTCTATGCAACTGTCACAATAACTCCAAATAAAATAGCAGAATAATCCCAGTAAACAACAATAACAAAAACACAGTGCATAAAAAGCTGCAAGAAATGCTATGACTTTTATTTAGTATCTATCACTAGTATTTCTGCATCAAACTACAGAGAAATAACAAAACATTCCCCATTCTGCAAGATGTCTGCACGATAAATATCTCAGAGTCTCAGAAGTCATGTTTTAAACCTAACACTACAATAAATCGTTATAGAAATCATCGTGACAGGTTTATGTAATATTACAAAAATCGTGTTGTCTTTAAACTTTAAAAAATAAACCAATAATCTCATCATTTACGGAAGGGATTAACTAACAGACCTCCAAAGACAATAGACGTAGTGCTGCTGGCACCATTGTGCACATAATCAACAGACTACAGTCCATTCATTCAACCTTTATACTGGATTATACTTCGGACATGAGCCTATTGAGTAACACACGGCAAGTTCGTTAATGTTATTGAGCACGGGTCATATGCCTTTTAACACGTCATCCTCTCAGTGGCATTGCATGCTTTATTATTGTAGCCTTTTGCACTTCTTTAACTGCACTTGCACACTCCGTTTACTTACACGCTGCAGCTCCTTGATGAAAAACACGTACACATGATCCTGTTCGAGGACGGGACGGGGTTTGGTGTCGCCGTCCATGCCAAACCCGCTTTAACAGTCCCAAACTAGATTAGCTTTAGCTCAGGTGTTAGCTTCTCTGACAGATGGATGCTAACAAGCCGCTATGCTACGACGGAAGTTTAAGCGGAAGGAAATACTGACATAAATGGTTACTAAATTGTGACAAATAGGTTTGTTGATTTGGAAGATGTAGTTGGCTAGTACTAATTGATAAAAAGGCTAAACAGTTCCCGGTAGCTGTCAAAATAGTAGTATACGAGTGACCGCTAAACCATCAGCTACATTGGAAACGTCAATACGGCTTTAACAAAACGGTAAAGCTGATGATTTGGCCTCGATCGCGCTGGTATTTGCTTTAGTCTTAATAAATAAGCATATCCCAGGGTTGTAAGGCCTGCCGGTTTGCAGAAGAAGCCAGCTCAGTGTGAACTTCAGCCTTCACCGCGACAGTCAACACGAAGGTGCGTTCAAGGCACACGCGGAAAGCGCAGAGGCGTTCAGGGTCCTGGGAACACTTGGAAAATTTCTTAATCGTAACTACAGTACAAATAACGCATTTTACATATTTTAAGCAAGGTTTAATAAGTTAAAACATAAAATAATATACTTATTGTGGCACAGGTAATTTTTAAGGTAGTTTCATTCAGGGAAAAACTGAATCTCCATAAAAACTACAGGAGCATCCTAAGAAAGTAACATTAATACAGATCAATTATTTGTATATAGCTCTGTACGTGTTCCAGTGCCACAGAACTAGATCCTGTGAAACTTCTCATTTATTTATTTAATCTCCTACAACCCCTGAGCAGCTCCGTAATAAATGTATATGGGACATTATAACAGTATATATAAGGTTGATTTCTCAAAACGCATAATCCAAAAATCCATCTGTATTTTTTGTCTGTATATTGACCTTATTTCGGACGTTGCCTTACGCGCCGCCGTCTTGTTTCCGTTGTATTAGTTTACACGGAGCAGACGAGCTCAACAGAAAATAAGTTCTACATGGACTAAAAAGCTGTTTTCAGACCGCCCAGGAAATCGTTGTGTTGTTGACTTGTTGTTGCTCGTGTTCATTAAACATTTTACACAAATCATTCTACTTTATATAACATTTTAGCAGCGAGACTTTTCCCTCGTTCGTCATTAGCTTTAACAGAGTTCTCGTCAAACGGAAGTGTGTTTACAGACGGAAGTGCAGAAAACGGCAGATGTGGGCGGGGCAGAATAAGGTCAATTAATAATTAGTCACCAAAATTACACAAAAAATGTAAACCTCACTTGATGCCTTTTTCAGACATCTTGATTCCCCAATATGTGGCCATTTTTACACACACAAATATTTTTTTCTTCTATTTTTTTTTTTTATTTCTATATGACACTTCATACTAAAAGAAAACTCACTTATGTAAGATCATACAGAAACGTACTCTACATCTTTGTGATTAGTGTTTTCTTGTATGTTTGTGATTACTGCTAAACTAATTTCCTTCAGAATAACAATTAGGTTGATGAGTGTAACGCAAGTAGACATTCAACTCACCACAGCAGCCCACACAGTAGTTTTACTCTTGACCATTGCAGTGATGCACTGCAGATAAACAAGTGCAGTAGAGAAAACTCCCACTTCATCTTCATGAAACTCTGAAGGGGGCTCCATAGACTCCGAGGCTCCTGCAACATGCACAAATAGGGATTTTGAGAAGCATAGCCTACTTTTACTAATTTCTCAAGTTTTCTAAAAAGGTCAAGGGCCAAGATTGATATTACTTTTCATTTCATTTGAAATGGCGAAAGTGACATTTGAGGACGATGTCAGTAACATACTGTAGTGTACAAGGTTTTTGCTTCCTGCCAATACAAGCACAAATTCTTATTCTTATTATAACCATGAGTGTCCTATTGAGATTAAAAGCCTATTTTTCACAGTTTTATGCATTAATTGTTTGAAATATATCAATAATTACTACCATAAACACTTGTTGGGACATATTAGAAGTATTTAGTATTTTATCAAATCAAACGTCCCAACAATATAGCAATTATTACAGAGTTGATCATTAAGTAGTAGACTTTGAATAATTTTCCATCTCTTTATAACTAACCTGAAGGGGAGTCCACTTTCACTCCTAGCCCCATATCCAGCGCGCTCTCCAACGTGGCTTGTGGGACTTTGGTCATTTCATCTCCAGTTCCAAAACTCTGCTGATTGTCTTGGTTCCTGTTAAAGTGCCCACTGTCGTCCTCCACACTGACATCTGGCACAGTGGCATGAACTTGATCCAAAATGATCCCCTCATGTTTTTCAGTGGCAGTGACATGCTCCTCCGGGTGAACGGGTGTGAGTTTATGGTCCTCCTCTGTGGAGTTTTCACTGTCCGTATCTTCAACAGTAACAGGCACATCTTCTTTGACATTATATTGTTGGTCATCTGGAAATACGACAAGACAATATATTAAGTCATTGCAATCAGAATAATTATTTGGGGAATACTATTCAGTTAAATATTCAAGTAAAGTGGTTGTTCAAAATTTGACTTGCATTCTAAAAAGAAATGATATGATGAAATTTGTAGAAGACCCTTTCAGGATAAAAGTTATTATGGGCTAGGGAGATGGGTCAGATTATGATGGTAAAAATTATTTGTTTTCTCTGAAAATTGTCTCTAATAGAAGACGAGACCTGTCTGATAGTTTTGTGCAGTTTTAAATTTCAAAATGGCTTTACATAAACCTGGAGCAAAAAATGCCATTAGTAAAAATGAGGCAAAAAATCCTCAGAAACTGGAAGAAGCCAAAAATGACATCCTCACTTAACAATACACTTTACAAATAAAAGATGAGTACTTCCTTATCAAATTTGCAATGCAGTTATGGAACGTGGTTAGCCTTTGTAAATAATGGCAGCTGCAGTACGGACAACGCCAAAGAACAATAACCAGTTACATCCTGTTATAAAGCATTGCCCACTTCGCTCTTGTCATCTGCATTATGACTAGCACAAAACACTCAACTAAAATAGAGGGCAACAGTCAGAGCGTTAAAGCCTCACTATACCCAATTTTGGAGTAGAGATATTGACAAGTCTAGTATCAATACACAAAGCTGAAGTACATACATTTAATGTACAGGATATTTCATAGTAGCTTTTATTTTTTGTACTACAAGTACACAACAATTAAACTAAGGAAAGCAGAATAACACTATCAGATGAATGTATTCTGAATGCATCGATGTATTCTGCTTTTGCACTGAAAGCGTGATAATGTCTGAAATGTCTGTAATCCAATACATCAACAATCAACTGCTTAAGACAACTTGTACTATTTGAGGTACATAAAGTACCCAAAGTACATCACCTTGATTTTCTTTAATAGCCTTGTAGTAAACATTTCCTTGACTGTTAAGGTGGCCTGCCTCATGTCCTGGCTCAAGCCCCTGGTGCTGGGTTTCTAGTGCTGCAGTTATCTGATCCCTTCACATTCAGGCCATCACTGATACATCACAACAGCACTTCAATTCAATCACATGTCGTTTACGCACTTTGATTTTCAAAGGGAATGCCAAAAATATACTGTACAATATTATTCATGAGCTATTTTTATATAGTTATGTCAATTATTGTTACAATTAATATCTAGCTGAATCTAAAATGAACAGTTTTGTTAGCAAAAAATACTACACAGACCATAATTCTGTGCTCCATTTCAGTGCAAACAATATTGGGATTACCAATGTTATTAAAGTTAACTGGTGATTTGCAATAATTCGCAATTTCACTAAATGCTTCGCAGGGCAGTTATACAATATTGTGTGACTGAACCAATGCTAATCAGCCAATTTGTTGCATAAAAATGTCTTCTAACATAATGAAACTCACCAGGTTCACCATCTTGTGTCCCTTCTGCTAGAGGCACACTGTCGCTGGCTGTGGAGTACTTGTGTCTCAGGCTGAAGGCGAGCTCCTGGAAGTCATCTAGAATCTCCGTCTCCTCATCTATGTTTGAACCAATATGCTGATCATCACTGTATTTCGACTCACGACTATCCAAAATCTTCTCCACCTCATCCAGGATTGAACTTTCACTGGCTTCTAATATGTTTTCTAATGCATTTTCTATCTCCTGTACGCTGCCTATTTGCGACTGACGTGTGGCTTGTAGCTCTGTTTCCAAGTCTTCGAACATGGCTTCCAGTTTGAACAAATTCTTAAGGCCCAAATACCTCTGACAACGCTCCATTTTCTCTTCAGACAAGTGTTCTCTTAAAATGGACAGTCGCATTACATCGTCACTGTAGACTGGTTCAGGCTCAGGCGTGGACTCCACAGGCACTATTTCAGGTGTATGAGTGTCTAAATCTTCGTCTGTTGGTGTTAATGGACCTTCTTCTGGCTCTGGTGTGGAGATTTGAGGCACATTTGGTGATTCAATAGACTGTGTATTGTCAACAGTGTCCATTTGTGATAAAGAAAGTGCATTTTCATCTTCAAGTAGTTCAACTTCTCGCTCTTTAAAATCTGGCTCAGTCTCCTCAATAATCTCCTCCATAATGTCCTCATCTACTGGTTCTTCTTTTACTGATATTGATTGACTATTATTGTCAAAACTTTCTTGGTTTTCATCAGTCAAGTTTTCTTCAAATTTTATTTCATCCTCTTTCTCCACAATATTCAAATCAGGCAAGTCAGCCTTTTCAATTTGCAACGCTTCATGTGAATTTGTCTCAACATCTAATTCTGCTGTATTTTCCACACGCTCTTCAGGCATTACTATATCATGGCTTTCAATGTCATTATTTACATTGGATCCATTTGCCTTTTCATCTAGTTCCACATTTGAGTCACTATCTTGCATTTGAAGATTTTGACCTTGAAGATTGCCATTTTCTTGAGCTGGCAAAGCTTCACCTTGAATGGTTTCCTTCTTATGAACTGTTTCAATTTGTGGCACATCTTCTACTATTTTCAAAGATGTTTTATCATCAGCTCCAACCACCTCACTATGGCTTTCCAATCTCTCGAGTCTTTCAGCCTCGCCACTTGGTTTAGTATGATCTACTTCTTGCAAATGTTCAGGTGCCATATCATGTTCATCTTCTGGTTTTGTTATCAAATTTGGAGCCTGAACTGGCGTAAATTTAACATCTAGTGGTTGTTTGTCAGCTTTTATTTCCTCAAATGTTTTAGGAGGTGGTACAATTTCTTCGTCATCATCATCCTCCTCATCTGAGCTTACATCAGCTTCATGCATAGTTTTCTCTCCTCCTGTCACAACAGAAAAAACAGTGTCTCCAAGTGACGACCACATGCTTTCGTCAGTTTTTTGGTCGTTTTGTTTTTCAACCAAAGAATCTACTGACTTAACATCATCTGTTATCACCGATGGCGTTTCAATTTCTGGTTCTTGCATTTGCATTTCTTCTTCTTCAGGAGTTGTTTTTGCAGTGGTCGTTTCGTCCGTAACGATAGCGTCAAAAGTTGTCCCATAGCTAGTAGTTAGGTCGGGAATTTGTGCGTTTTCAGATTGAGTAACAGATGGCTCGTGAATGTTTTCTGGGTGAAAAGTTTCCACATCTGAATTATGTTGTAACGACTCCTCTTTGGTTTCATTGACTTCCGCAATAACTTCTTCAACAATAGGGTCTTGCAATGTTAGCTGCTCATTGTTATTGTCAGGTGTAGTGTCAAGTACTACTTGCGTTTCAGGGGGTGTTAATTCAATCTCTATTTCAGTCTCATTTGGGGAGGCATTTTGTTCATCTGGGACATCACTATTGTTCTCCTCAGGTGGCTTTGTATCTGTTTGTATAGACTCTGAGACATGGGATGATGTAATATTACTTGGATCTGTACTGCCATCCTTGAGAAAGCCTAACAGATGGTCCACATCATAGCTTTGAAATTTATCAAATCCAGTTTCAAAACAGACAAAATCTGTTTCCTGAAACACAGAGACACAAATTACCATGATTTGTACAGTGGCTATATGTACACATTTATGAACAGTTTGTTTTATGAGCAAAAAATAGGTTAAATAAACCACAATAAGTCCTCACAGCTGATGTTTCTTCATTTTTGATTGTCCTGCACAACAATTTAGGCCCATGTCCCTCGTTCCACTAAGTATAGTATAGAATATCAGTTATTAGCAGTTATTATCTATGAGTTTCCGTACCACTTCATCCCACAACATTCAATGTCTTTTTCTCTACATGCAACTCAAACCCAAGGGCTTGAAAGGTTTGAAATGTGACCTGTAGGCACATTAGCTAAATAGCTACACTATTGTTATAATCATGTTATAAGAACTACCCTATTGTTTGCAATCTACTATCTTCAAACCCTTCAGGAATAAAAGGGCTGATTAATCAACTGTGAGTGCAGATATACGCCATGTGTATATTATAATGACAAGGTCCCATACCTCAGCTGGTACTTCAAATTCTTTCTCTGTATAAATGTGGTTTATTGCAAGAAGATCTTTAGGGAAATACCCAAAGCTACTTCCAACCTAAAAAAAAAATAAAAATGACAAATTATTATTACAAATAACTTACTCTATTATAACTTGTATGTTAACTACTGGCTTCACACAATAAATACTTACACTTCCAGCCCACATGTCTGCCCTTCTGCCGGCAAGTTTGTAGTAAACATATATGGTTTCTGATTTCTTAAAAGAAAGAAATCTACAATCTGGTCCACGGAAATCTTCTAAGGCTTTGCCACGGACCAAGAGCACTGTAAGAAAACAAAAATAGAAAACATAACTTGACCAGTGTTGTCAATATTGAGATGTTTTATTATTACTCTGTATAAAACCATTGACATAGATGCCTAAATTACAAAATAGCTAAACACAATCCCAGCCCATTTGTTTGTTATCAGAGAGTGTATAAAGAATAAAGCTAAACCAAATGTGACTCTAATTTTGGCTGTTTGCACAAATCTGAGGCAAATCTGAACACATAGCTATAGGTTTATTTGGTTTTTTTGTCATATAACAGTTAAAGTCTATGGGTTTTGTTAGGTCCTAATCCTAGCCCAGTTTAACAATATTTGGGGGATGTTAGCTTAACTGCTGTTTGGGTTTTGCAAGAGAACAGTATTTTAATGTGTAAAGACAGCACATTAAGTAAATAACTGAAAACAATGTGGCTAACTAGCATGACCTCAGCAAAGGTGAACAATTGTTTGATGGGGTCAAACTGGGGGGGGCTCTGCAGCTATTTGTGGCTAGCGTTAGCTTAGGGCAACAGGCCGAAAAATACCAGGCAACCGGCCAATACAAACTGCGTCTAAAATGCCCTCAAAACTAATAATGATTACCAATAACATAATGGCAGCATCCCTCCAAGCATCACAGAGGTAAACAGCATCATTACCAGTACAAAGGGTGATTCAGGACAAGATTATCGACCAGTAAAAGCTCAAAAGATAAGGGAGTTTATTGCTAGTAGAGGAGGAGATGGGGGAGATGCATCCTTGTGGAAGTCAGGAACAGACAAACTTACTACTGCATTCCTCGTCTGCGCATCGCTTCAAGTCAGAAAATCGCTTTTCCAAGGCCGCCGTTGATATAAAATTAAATAAAAGTAATAAAAATCCATTTTGGTAGATGTATTTTGCTGCCATGTTGGCACTTGTGTGTGAGTGTGTTGATTGAGCTGCTGCTGTAGTGGAGTGAGCAGAGAGGGAGTAGGAGACACGTCAGCACGGCCTATTCACAAAGCCCTCTGCGTAACGACAACATTTAACGTTACGTAGAAAACATCTCCATGAATTGGATTTGACTAACGCGGCTTGTTAGCTTGTCAAACCAAATTAAGTTATTTAGTTCTTATTTAATAACTCTGGAAAACCGTACAAAATGCAAATGATGGTACAGTGCCTCTGAAAAGGGAACTAACGTTAACGGAAAGTGTGACTTCAGAATTATTTTTATTTATTTATTATTAATAATAATTGCACGTGGAGGGACTGTATCCTATTATATATGCCCCTGAAAAATAAAAAGAATATCAATATTAAATAATATCCTGTAAAGATTTCTATGTCTCATCTCTTCCGTTTCTTTTAACCAATGAAAATGCACCACTACTTTCACTTCCTTGTTGTGGACAAGACAACACATGCCAACTGTCTATGCACACGCCTGATGGAGACACACGAGTACCGTTCAGAAATCAATCTATAAATTAATGTTCATGTTAAATTTAGCTTTAGTATGCTAAATCATTGACTTTTTGTTCTAAACCGAAGACGTTGCTCAATGTGACAAAATGTGCCAAATTGGTAAATGGTAAACAAAGGGAACTCTTCAACCAAGAAGTAAAATCTGTACATTAGAGGTAAGATTTAGTCTCAATTGTTTGTTTGTAATTAATGAGTAGTCTTAGTCGTTCTTTTGCAGGTTTTCCAGATGCTGTTGTCAAATAAATCCCTTATTAGAAAACTGCACTGTGGTTATTATAACTCTGTGTTAACAATATTGCGTTATGTCTGACTATAAATAACTGTTTCAAGTCACCATGGATGATATCGAAAATGAACTCGGACTCCCACAGGAACCAGAAAGTGATTGTTCCTCTGGAGACTCCACTGTAACTGGAAAGAAGGCCAAGTTACCCCTTCCTATTATCCCTTTGCTTAAGAGTACGTAATTAACAAAATGCATCACACAGCTATTTATAAACCCGTGCTGTTATTGTTGACTTATGTTCTTTGTTCTGTAGAGAGACGTGAAAGTGGATTCCATGAGAGTACAAGGTTGTGCCTGGAGCAAATCAGAGAAGCCATGTTGCACCATAGATGGGAAGAGGCTGCAGAGTACATGGAATTTTTCCACCAAATATTGGAGGACAGTACACATAATCACGAAGTGCAGCATAAAGAGGTATGATTAGTCTCTTCTTGTAGGTCTTTAATTTTGTAAACAAGAAATATTCTGCACCCTGTCTCTTGTCCCGCACCTAATAACTTTAAGTCCTCTTTCATTACATCCATACATTTTTAGTCATCCAGAAACGTTTTTTACCATGATTTGCTAATTTAAACATTATAGCTAAAAATAAAATTGTGCTGTAACTCTTTTGCAGCTAATTTGGAGAATGGGGATTGAGATTCTTCACCATCATCCAAAGTCAAAACTGGAGGACTACAATAACATTTATGAACGGATTAAACACTCAGGACTGAAGCAGTACTTGAAGGTGCATTGTCTTTATTTATCATTATTATGTTATTATTGTCTTTAGTTGGTAATTCAATTTCAGATTAAAATGTGAATTAATCAATCTGTGTAAAAATATTTTTAGTTGTGTTTGGAGCAGTCTTTTCACCTACTTCTAATGGGCCACATTCAAGAGGCAAAAAACTCGTTGTCTATTGCTGAAAGTTGGAGACATGGAAAGGAAACAACAGCTCAAATGAAAAAAGCAACACTAATCCAGGCCTATAGGGGTTTACTGGACTATATAATCTGGTGTGAGAAGAAAGAAGGGATCTCCAACACAGGTAGTTTTTATAGTCATTCCATTTGATTTTTGCCTCTTAGGGCTTCTCATGTTATGTTATTTCTGATCTCACTCATTTACCTAGTAAAAAACAGTAGTGTGTTTAAAATGGCAAGTGATATCACAAACCAAATATTTCTTTGAAATTGTAGTACAATGATGAGCAACTACTTATTTTAGTACTTAATTTACCTTGGAGTTTTGAGTTTCCTTTTTTTCCCCTTTCAGATTTTGCAGACACAGAGGAGTCTCAATCTATGCACAACTATTTCAGACAGGCTTCTGTGAATTTGAAAGAGATTTTTAAAAACCCTGGTGTCTGGGACCCCTTTATATTGAGCTATGTCGAGGTAAGAGTGGCACTTTTCAACATATTGCTTATGACGGTTGTAATAGCCGAAATTGGGGTTTCACTCATTCTACATTGCTAAGGTTAACTTTAACTTAGTCGTATCTGGTGTTTGTTCCGCCTGGCCGGAGCCCATCTGACCCAGTTCACTTATTTAGATAAATGTCATCTATGTCATAAGTTAATCTTCCTCCTTGTCTTGATGTAATCTGTTTGTGTTTTTACTATGATGTGATAACTATGTCTCCACCTATGTCTTGTGTATAAAAAGCATGTGTTCTGATTGTTATGTACCTCCGTCGACCAGGGAGAGTCACTATGTCAGGGAAAGGCGACTATTCACTCTGGTACCAGTGAATAAACCAACTCATTGATCAGACTCACTCTCTCTGCATTTTTATTGTTTAACTTGTTTTAAGGAAATCCACAACTGCAATTCTCCCGTAACACGGTGTATGTTATAAATTTGAAACTTCTTTGAATTATTTAAAAAGAAAACAATAGTGTGAAGCAAAAGAAGGTTGAATTTTCTCAGTTGGATAAAAAAAATTCATTCACTCATTTGAGAGAATTCAACCTTCTGTTGGAATGGACACTATCTGGACGACTGTGGGATTACATAGACAGGAATGGTGTAATTCTAATGCGTTAAATATGAGCCATATCCCCCAAATATATACATTTTTATATCCAATAAAGATTTATTGTACCTACTAGGCCTATATTTTTTCTTCACTGTGTCGCTGTTGGCAGTAAATGTTTACTCTCATATTCACTCAATTTGAAAATGGAACATTATATTCTTGCCTTATTCCTGTATGTACGATTATTTTCCAGATGTTGGAGTTTTATGATGACCAAGAGGAGGCTCTGAAGGTTCTGAATGACTACGCCTATGACAATGCTTTTCCACCTAATCCCAATGCACACCTCTATCTCTACCAGTATCTGAAAAGGCACGATGCACCACCCAAAAAGCTCATAAAAGTGCTCAAAGTACAAAACGATTATTCATCATGATTATGTATGACATTTACTCTTACTTATTTATAAGGTTAATCCTGTTTGTTTTGTGTTTAGATCCTTCATTCTTTAGTCCCAAGCCATGTACTGATGATGGAGTACTGCTCTCTTCTGCTTCAATCAGGTAAAACATTTCCTGGCTACTCAAGCCGTAACTTCAGGCTCAATGCAGGAAACACAATTTCCAGAATTTCTTTAGGCAGACACAGCATACATTGACTATCATTAATTGATGATAATTAATCAAACATTTTTACATTTATGAATAACATTAATGTTGTTCATTGTTTTAACGTTTGAAGATAAAACAAAGAAGGCGTTGGGAGTCACTGTGGACATGCTGGACTACGGTTGCTGGACGAAGAACCTGGAAATATGGAATAACCTAAAATTAATAATTGAAAAACTACAGTCAGAGTAATAAGAATTATACTTATAATTAACTAAATATTTGATTATACTTCTTTACTTTTGCATGTTTATGTTTTATTTTTTCTGCACTGTGTGCTCAAACAGAGAGGACTTTAAGGATACCATGTCTGAGGTTATGTCTGGGAGGATGGACTGGTGGCCCGCTCTTCACTTCACCGCTTTCCATGCTGTACAGGACCAGAGAGAGAACCCAGAACTTTGGAGGCTCAAGGCCTCCCTCGCCAAAGTCCTGTGTCCAGGTAACTGCAGTTTGGGGTCTTAGGGAGGAGCTGCCTCCACGATGTCTAATGTTGTTCTGTTCTGTTAAACAGAGCTGACTCTGAGGTACTGCGAGACTGAAGGAGCCACGTAAGAGGTCATCATTAAAACACACAGACTGATCTCTTATTTTTGTCTGCAACAACATCTATGACGACCAATTCCAAATATGTTGTATTTTAAACAGTGTGCCATAAGTAGGGTAAGAGTTAAACCTCTGCAGCTACAGTGTTGAAGAACATGCAAACTTCACTCAGTGTGCTGACCACTCAAACTAGTTTACAAGTTTAGAGTACATTTTCTCTGATTATCAAAAAATATTCACCTTCTTGCTTTGGCCTTGCTTTGGAGGTTTTAGGATTGACCACCATGTGGTGCTGTTGTTAAATGAATGTGATCATTGTACATAAACCATAAAAAGGTTTATGAGGAGGAGAAATGCACTATACTGTGTCAAGAACTGTATATTTTTATAATATAAATGAATAAAATCCCAGTGATCTGAATAATAGTTTTCTTTCTTAGTTTTTTATTTCATTATTTTTTTTTAACAACAGAACCTCCTAAGTTGAGTTTGTTTGAATGATAGTGTCACATAATGTAATGTAAATTGTCAAGCTGACAGAATAAGTTATTGCACAACAGGTCAGGGAGGATCGGGTCAGAAAAAGAAATTTTTTTTTGCTTTAAAGAAACCCACCCAGACGCAAGATGTAAAGTCTACACAACAGTTCTCACATGGTCTGGGAGTCTTCTTGCTGTGTTGCAAAAGTGCTGGTCACCATCCTCCCAAGTTCTAGATTATAGTCTTGTCAAGATACAACTCTATTTCGATACTAAGGAACAGGCTATACTCAATACCAATTTCAATACAATGATAATAAAGAGGCACTTTTTTGTTATTAATATACTAGAATCAACGAACTTTCAACACAAAATAACAGTACTGTCTTTATGTTACCATGTTGTCTTATACTAGTGCTGATAAAGCTCAAGGTAATTCTAAAACTGTTCAGGAAAGGTCACTTTTTTAGTATCTAATATCGAAACTTATTCAAAATAGTATCTAGTTTCTGATTTTCAATACTTTTGACAACCCTTTTGTTAGTACATTTCAAGTGTCATTACTGATAACTCCTTCCACAGGGTTGCACTTGCATGAAAATCGATCTTGCTAATGGTCAAAAGAAAGGGCAACAATTTATGCAGAGCTCAGGTGTTTGAATATGTTAGGATGAAAAGAGAATCTTATTTACTCTACAAAGTTTTCAGTTCAGAATCACATGCATATTTCAAAAGCACGCTCCTTGTTTAAGACCACTGCGGACCGAACCTTAATGACCTGGGAACATCTGCGAAGGTGATTAAGATCCTGATTTTTAAAAAGGTCAGAGCCAGGACTCAGTTACAATGCAGTGACCTCTCCCGCTTGAGTTTGTTGGACATGCACACAGAGAATTACAATTTTCAAACATGTGGTGAAATTCCCAGATTGCTCCAGCAGCTGTGGTGGAGCTACAACAGGGAATTGACTTATGCAATGAATGTAAAATTAACTAAAAATATGCCGGTTTATATAAAAAGGTTGAAGGAAAAGGACTCACCAAATGTCAAATGTGGCACTATTCAAAGTTACTTATATAGCCACAGCTGTCCTCCGGCTGACTGATGAAAACGTGGCTTCCAAATGATAAACAAAAACATAGATATGAACAACACATGCTTAGAAGCTTGGACTTGGTTTATGAAATATGAACTACACCTGTAAGTCCATAATTTATATACTTTATTATTTATTAGTAAATATACTCCACATTTATCACTGCCCTTTGAACAGTGTGACAGGAGTCTGGCTACGGCTGCAGGCAAAATGACTTCATGGAAATCGGGACTCGTGTAAGGAAGGAAAAACTGATGCCAAAAATATCTGCGCTTTCGTTAACACTGCTCAGTTCAAAGTGACACCAGTGTATCTTTGTTTTCTGCTGCTGCTGCAAAAATAACTTTCAATCATTTCTGTTAGATTCTGGGTGCAAGATAAGGTTTGTCACTTATGTAGAGCAGGAAAAAAATCCAATGTAGGCCTGAGCCAAATTATAATGCATTTTTTTGTATATTGTATAGATATTGACTTATATTTCACTTGTACACATTGGTGTTTTATTATTCATGTTTTATTTTTGTACTCGCTACTAATTGTTTTAGCATTATTTTGAGCCACCATGTTCACTCTTATGGATAATAGTCTCTATTATTACGCTATTGCATACTACTAATACCACTACTATTACTACTACTACTATTAACCTACTGCTCATACAAGTGTGGTGGGTGAAGTGTCTTCCCAAGGACACAAAAGCAGAATTCAATCTGTTTAGTCATCAAACATAAAGGCTACCAGCTACACCAAGGCTGAAGTATTTGAGTTAAAACAAGACACTGGATGTAAAACAAGGCTTAGGACCATTTTGTTATTTTAAGCAGTTCTACAAAAGTCTTGGCTTGGACAGAAATGACTTATTTTAGACTAGTTGGAGGGAGGTTGTCAGAGCGTGCAGAGATAAGCAGACTAGAGCAGAGTGTTGTGTAATGTAATGCAAAGCGCTCCAGGCTGCAGTGCTCACCTGAGGCCAACAAACTCAATATGTTTGGTGTGTTTGGTGCGATAAGTGGCAAATCAAAATGGAGTGACTTTGCTGAAAGCTTTCCAACAAGGTGAAGGAGTGAATCTACCATGCACTGCATATGGAGCAATGCACTGTGTATACCAGCACCACGGCTCTACCCCTATCGTCACTATCCCAAACCCTCACTGTCTGCCTTTATCCAAAAACTTTAGGAATCTAAAGCTTTTCATACTTAAAGGTGCTCTATGTAACCTTTCTGGTGGAGGGTACCATCTGGTTCTGCCCATGGAGTTAATTGATTTATTTTGGTCAGGACAGTATGAATGAAGTATGAATGAACATGCAACTCTGGAATTAGCCATGGGCTAGTTTTCTTCCGTTGGTCCTGCATTAACTGTCAAACACACTTTCATTCACACACCTATTGTACATGTTTTAGTGGTAGGGGAAACCTACGCAAACACAGGCAGAACATGCAAACTCCACACAGAAAGGCCCCGGGTCACCCGAGAGTCGAACCCAGGATCTTGCTGTGAAGTGAAAGTGCTGACCGCTGTGCTACCTTGTTGAATAGGGATTGGACAAAAACTGCTACAAGATTCTGCGCATGATGTGGACAAAAAAGGGTCAACGCTGGTGAGAAGCTGTAGTTCCATATGTGCTACAATGATGACAAAAATAAATATAAAATTAAATTAAATTAGTGATGGGAATTGGATCTTGTTCCATCTTTGCCAGAATGTTCTACTGTAAGGCATTAAACTTATCGATCCTGTGTTATTAAAATTATTATTATTATTATTATTCATAGTAATAAATATGTGCTCAAAAACACCTTGAAAAACATGCATAATTACTCTGAACAGGCTTGCCTCTTTTCATATCTGACCTGTAACTTGGCCTGGTGGCGTCACTTGCTCGTCTCTGTGGAGATAGATACGTTTAATTCCATATTGTGGAACACTGTACTTCTCACAGTAGCATTCCTCCACCTGTGTTTGAAAATTTCCAAAATGTTTACCATAATTTAAAATAACCCTTAAACAATTTAAATAAATACATTTTAAACTAAGGTGCAATTGAACTATTATTGTCTATAGTAATTTTATACGAGACAGGATAAATCCCAAAACATTTACTCCAGATTAATTCTGTAGAGGGTGTCAGTTATTTACCATGGTAAATGATGACTATTCTTTTCTTATGAATGAGCACAGTGTGAGTATAAACTATTGGTTTTACTCAACCTGTCATACATTATACATACAATCTCATAATTCATATTTGGGGCGTTGTGGGTATATAATGACTATATTTGAAGTAAACACATCATTTTACCTCTGTTTCCTATTCTTCATGATAGTTCACTGGAGCTGGATAATACATGTTTATACTGCTTTAAACAGCTCAGCACATAGGGATATGATAAAGATGTCATCATGGGCCAACTCTTCATATAAATCTGCTGGAGTTGCTCTGTTGGTAGATACAATTTTACAATAGTTTCCCATATCTTGTTGCTTACTGAAGATTTACTTGGAACCTTGTTAAGATCCAACCATGCAAAATGTAACTTTTGGCATTTATTCGACTGGTCTTAAACTTTTGATCGGGACTGTATCATGTATATTTTGTTATGGCTTTTTGTGGCACCAAGGAGAACTCCAGTAAGCAAATAGGAGTTTATAAACAGAGACTCAAATAGACAGAACATCATGTGATAGTAACTAAAATAAACCTATATCCTCTCCTGCTGCTATGGATGAGGTTAAACTGAAGTAAGCAGATTATCTCATATCACAACTTTCAAACAGATGAGTAACGTCCAAGAATGACATGGAGACATTCTAAAAATACACTGCTTGGATTTCAGCACATATTCACTGTGCCATTGTTTCAGTAAGGTCCTGCAATGTCAGAAGAGTTATTTAAGTCCAGTGTTGCATACATTTTTCATCAAGATCTTATATTGATGATGGAGAGTGTGACCACTGCACAAAGCCTTCCCCCGCACATCCCAAAGATTCTCATTGTGGTCTGTAGCAGATTCATTTCTGCTTCTCCTCAGATGTTTCCTCTGTTTGACACCTTTTCCATGACTGTTATAGAAATGAGAAGCCACTTGCTGCATCAGTTGGGTGTAGTGTTGCAGCAATTATCCAATAGGAGACTCCTACCTATTTGCTAAGTTGAATCCAGGTGGCGACTTTTATTTTGGACAGGCAGTGAATGTAATTACTTTGTTCTAACCTAAAAAAAGACATTTTCAGGCACGTTTTAGCACATTTCAGATGGACTGCAATAATATCATATATATCACCTCTCCATCTCTAAATGGGACAGTGTACGGCCCAGAGCTAATATTTACATTTTTGAACCATCAGCTCAACAATATTTTCTTGTTGCTACGGTGACGGTGGGGATGAGTCAGTTCCAGACAAGGCCCAGAGTGCAGGCCTGCTTAGACCCTCACATCAAACTGTTATGGTCAGGAGTAAACCAGACTTCAGCTGTAATATATCACAGCTGCAGGCCTGGTCTTCCAACAGTAAAGACCTCTCTAAATCAACGTTTACCAGGGACACACTCACTGCAGGAGGTATAATACAGAGGCAGAGTGGCTAGCACTCTTGCATCCAGAACACATCCAAACAAAAGTCTCCACAGCTGCTCCTGGTGATGTGGAGGAGCACTGACTCTACTCCAAGCTCCGCCCTGTTGTTTGTTATATGCATGACTCATTCCGGCAACTCAGGAGAAGCTAAAGAAAACACTTAGTTTACTTAGTAGAGGTGGGTAGAGTGGCCAAAAGTAGTCTGCAAGTATACCTCAAATAAAAGAGAGGTAGAATTAGTGTTCCAAGAAATAGTAAATGGTCAAAGTAAAAAAGTATTCGATTAAACTACTAATCAGGTAAGTGTAACTGTCTGGATGCAACATCTGATTATTTAAAGTGAATGTAATTTGAAGGTCAAAATATTAAATAATGCACAATATGGTATTTTCTAAAGGTAAATCATATCTGAAAGAGTAGAGCAGTCAACCTTTATCTATCCAGGTAGGTCGACTGAAAACCAATTCTTATTTACAATGACGATCTATTTATATTGTCACGCTCAGAGTGGGAAAAGAAACACATTTTCTTTTTTTCATAAAATTAAATTAATAAAAGGTTAATGACTATCCACTTCTGTTACTTAGATAAGCAGCTTAGACAGTGATGGTATAGACAAGACACTTAGTCAGAATAAACAACCATCTTCAGCATCTTGAGAATCAAAACACTCTCTCTCTAACAGGTTCTGACGAGACAGATTGTGTGCTGTAAACAGGCGGCAGCTCAGGGTCCGCAGTGGCCTGTTTTCTGTGGATCTGGCGATGTCTCTCAGTTGTTTTTCGTCATGTACTTCAAGCTGCTCGGTCTGCAGTGGCCCATCTGTGCTGCTCGCTGTCTGAGGACGTTCTACACATTTCTAACCCTTTCCTTTTCAAAAAGACAGGAGAACAGCAGATGGAAAGAAAGACTTGTGCGTTGTAAGCAAAGAGCAATTAATAAATGGGCCTTTGGTTAAAGATGCAAAATAACAATCTGATACAATAAGGAGATTATAGAGGGCATTGTTGTAAAGAAAAATACATTTCTTGAAGTATTTGATGATGAAGTATTTGCCAGTTGGGTTGGCTAGTTAAAGGTGATCTATTTTACATTTCTGGTGCCGGTATAATACTTGCTTGTCTCAATGGAGATGTTGTTTTTTATACCTTTGATGTTCCACATTATCACTTTAAACGTTTCTATAAAGATTTTATTCAGTCACAGGTGTTTTTATTGGTAAATGAAAAGCATGCATTCTCACTGTGAGCGGGGTCGACTCTCCACAGATCTGACCTGTAACTAGGCGTGGTGGAATCACCTGTTTAAGTTTAATAGTGTGTAACATTCCAGGCAAATTACTTATATCGTCATACAGACAAGCAAGTGGAAAAAGTTACATGATGCACCTTTAAAGAAACTGCAGGACTAAACAGTACTTTTTTTTGTAATGGAAGTTTGGCACTGTCACACAAAAAACAAAACACACAGAGAATGAACAACAAAACAAAAGTGTTGCTGATATAATCGTCCATATAATGTCTGATGTTGGCGAATATAGGTATTTTCAAATTAAGAGCGAAGGGGATTTTTCAAATATTATAAATGAAAAATTTTATTTGAGCCCAGTCTTTAACAGTCCATTTCTTTATGAAAGCCTTTTCCATCGACCAAGAATGTTTATTTTAAATAGATTTAAATAATTTTAAAATATTTGTTTTTTCTTTGGATATATATTAATTAATAATACCATTGCAAAGGTGACATAAAATGTGTAAATAGGGTCAACATTTAATTTGTTTTTTTTACTAGTTGTATTCTACTTCATGAATTTGTTGAGATGATTTGACAGTACCAATAATCTGATCTGGAAAGTGATAAATAATTAACGGTTAGTTTGCAGCTGTCTGAGAAGTACAAGTAATAGTTGAAGAACTATCTTTTAAAAAGTGTAATCTTCACAGTCATATAATGTAGCGTGTGGTTGACATTTTGACTTGTGTTTGTACTGAATACCCTCCTACGTCTATGTATGAGACATGATGTGTGCTGGTTTGAGGTCACCTGAGGTCGTGCCTGTACCTACACTGTGTTGTATTATAGAGTGTGGAGCAGAGGAAGTGGTCTGCGAGCGTTAGTCACACTTTCCATCCTCAGCCTGATTGAACACTGCATCAGTCAGAGCATATCTCCTATGTGTGTCTGATATATAGAACGTCAGATTTTCCATAAGATGACTTTTATTAAGATCTCACTGAATATCTTATGATTAAATGTGGGTAGAAATCAGTTACATATGTATTCATTTAGTCAACATTTTTTAATCCGTTTTACAAGTTAAATGAAACATGCAGTTTCAGTACATTTATGAAATATTCAAATTGGAATAAAATACAAAGTAGATTATCTTAATAATATCTAATATATACTAAATATTAATTTACAACTAATTAACAAGAACTGATTTCTGGATTTTGTTTTTGGGCTAATCTATACCATGAAATATATAAATGTCTAGAAATCCTTAATTTTGTTGTTGTGATTGTTTGTAAATTGTACAGAACTGTTGTTTTGTTTTCTTGTTCAGTGAACTTGTTTGTATGGGGACTTTTATGTCATTCTCATTATTTGAGCAGCCACACTGGTCAGACTGGTTTCATTTGTGTAACTGCTCCAGTCATTCTTGAATAAAAAAAAAACAAACTTTAGTTAGGCCTCGTTAAGTTGCCATAAATTTTCTAATAGCAATCCCTGAGAGGTGGCACGAGAAAGGCCCAGTCAGGTGCACAGATATTCTCTGATTTTTAAAATGTTTTTATTGATCTTTATTGGTCAGTGTGTAATCAGGTTTCTCTGTTATTTGTTGAATGAGGATTTTGACAGTCTCTTGGCCTGGACACACTTGACTTGAAAAAACCTCTTAAATACAGGTTGGATAAAATAACATAATGACACTCAATGAGGAAAACACAGAAACAGCTTTTGCAAAATGTCCACACATGTCTTTACAAAGAGTTGCTTGTCCACTTCTTTATATCACAATGAAACCGGAGCGACTGGAAACCCAATCTGCTGTGGCTTTGATCAGCTGTGTCCATTATAAATACCTGCACAAACACTAAGAATAGAGTGAGGATACGTGCCCTACATTGTTTCAGACTTGCCAATGGGAATACACACACAGATTAAGTTGTGTTTGCTGCTCTATGCCAAACGGACCCTTTCACCTCCGCTGGCTTTTGGACAACTCAACAACTCAAGCAAAAAAGTGAAGAGGCAAACTATATATATATGTGTGTGTGTGTGTGTGTGTGTGTGTGTGTGTGTGTGTGTGTGTGTGTGTGTGTGTGTGTGTGTGTGTGTGTGTGTGTGTGTGTGTGTGTGTGTGTGTGTGTGTGTGTGTGTGTGTGTGTGTGTGTGTGTGTGTGTGTGTGTGTGTGTGTGTGTGTGTGTGTGTGTGTGTGTGTGTGTGTGTGTGTGTGTGTGTGTGCATGTGTGTGTATATAGATATAGATATACATATATCCATACTGTAAAGATGGGACAGAATTTGGGAAAACATCTCCCCACAAAATTGGTGGTGGTGGTGAAGAAGAAGAGATGGGGAGGTTGAGGTGGGTATGATATTTGTGCTGCTGCGGTGGAGATAAGGTGCTATGAGGCATAATATTGGAGACTCGTGAACTTAAATAGTAGCTAGAGAGGTGCTTGACTGAGAGGCAATGGTTGCAGGCTGTAACTGGATGACATATAAAAATTAAGAAGATATTCTGGTAGCTATTGCAACAGACATTTACTACAGATTTCTTGGTATATTTTGTCAGGTTATTCTTCCTTTCTCTGCTTACACAAAAGGTCAACCAAATAGTATTCAATGGGCTGAATAGGTGCGACTAAGTTCTCAAAAATGTTGCTATGACTCAGAGAGAGAAGTTACATAAAGGAATGGATGTAGGTTAAGCTAACAAAAGGAGACACTTCCAGATTCACAGATTACATGTATCGTACACTGTCATGACAACTGCAATCAGAATATATCAAGAGGCTGCAGGTTAACTATAGAACCTAGTGATTAAATAAAACGGAGCTGAAAATGTTTCACGTGAGTAAGATCATGTTGAAGCATTTTTATTTTAAAGAGCAGATTATAATCATTATAATTTATGTCTAAAAACGTCAAAATGCCACTGGATCCAGAAGTAGGAGTGTTGATTTACATAGTTAATACGTACATGGCTTGCAAATATTCACATTTCCATTTCCCATAATTAACCTTGTCATGTCGTAATAAGAACCCAGGTTCCTGGACCGACTGTGTTTGGAGTTTGCATGTAATTCCTGTGTATGGATATAGGAGGGTTCCTTCTTAGTAACTGGTTTCCCCCATCGACCCAAAACAAGCACAGCAGGGTAACGCTCAAGCTAGGTTTCTTATGACCAATACCCTGGCTCAGATTCACCGACTTTAGCCTTGTTTCCATGGGTTTGCTTTAGAGCAGATTGGTACGGTCTGAAAGTGTTTCCACTGACTTAAGTAGGGCCGTTTGAAGGGTCAAAGACCTTTAGCTTTGTTTGGTTCCAGGTCTGTTTTAGCTAGGGAGGAGCAAAATGACTGGATAAGAGAGAACGCAGTATCAGGCAAAAACAAGACAGCAAAAAGCAGATACAAACAGATTTATGATTTTTTTCATTTATTCCAAACAACGCTGATTTGATCTTGTAATAAACCGCCATATTTCCAGTGATGGATATATCTTTGCACTTATATCTTATATCCTTTCTATCTATCATTCCACTTAAACTTGATAAATGTATTTCTTGGTCAACTATTTATCCTTTTTAGCTTCAGTATTTCCTCAAATCTTTTTCCTTGTCTCGTGATTGGCTCTCAGTGACATCATCCGTGGATTTTGGGGCGGGGCGTGTCGGCCGTGGCCCCGCCCCCTGCAGCCTCTCCGACTCTCGCCGCCCTCCCCGTTTGGAGCACGTCCCCATCCTACTGTACTCCCTCACATCCATGTAGCGCTGCATTGGCTCACTACACCGCCAATCCGTCTACCCAGCGCAACGGAGGCTGGCACGCGTCCCCCAGATCACTTCAGGATACCAAAACTACTAAATAATGCTACCTTTTACGCAGTGACTGAATGGGGACTTCATCGTTAACGCGCGGACACCGTAAAACCGTCTTTACCAGTCCACGGCAGCACTAGGCTACACTCCGGTAAGATTGCACACACGAAATGCCAACTTTGGGACCGTGCAGCGCGCTCACCAAAACGTGGGTCTCCAGCTTTACGCAGCCGAACAGAATTAAATCATGCAACATTTATAAGAAACTACTCAAGACATTTTGTGCCATTATACGTTACAACTTGGACACAGGTATAGTTTAGCGTGTCTTATAACATATGCCATTACGAGGCCATCCCTGCATCAATTTAAAGTTTGAATACGCATGTCAAATCAAATCAAATCAAATCAATTTATTTTTATAATGCCCAAAATCACAACAACAGTTGCCTCGATGCATGTCGATGCATGTCTTTGTTGTAGCCTATTAAAATTGTCGATGTTTGGCAGCGGTGGCCGGTGTCTATCGTATCCAAGAAAGCTAAAATCTCGGACATTACATTCGGCTCACGTCCTCATGCCGGGTTTCTTGAATGAATTTGCCATCAATGATTTGTACCTCTCTAGCTCCCCAAACCGCTGCGCTTTTTACATAACACGCCAGATGACATGCCTTTTAAGCTGGAACAAGCTCCCAGCCATTCATAAATAAAAAAGAAATTGCCAAGGGGCTTTCTTTGCTGATTTTTTTAAAAGAACTGCAGCGTGTAGCATTGATGCAGTGGGTTTGATATAGTTTTGGTTGAGCTGCTTATTACATTACGTTATTGCATATTATTGCTTGTATGATTCACGTTACGCGCACGGTCACACGCCGTTTTGGACATGGGCTTATTGATGACTAGTCGTTTCATAAAAGGGCCACTATGTCACATAATTTGGCCATCAATCATGGGTGTTGCCCTGCGGGTGTTGACACTAATATTTAGCTTCATGGCAGTTGACCACTTTGCATGTTCAACAAATTAGACAAGCTTTTTTGTCTATGCTTGCTGGTTGTTCAAACTTGATTAACCAGATGGCTAGGTTTTTGCATGGACCTTTGAATCTATTCTCAACATTAATTTGGGTAGTTTTCATCCTATATGTATACATTGGCAATAGAAGCCTGTAATAGCCTATTTGATCATCCTGTAGATTTACTGTTCACTCATCATCACGCTAATACCATGACAAAACTTAAAGCCCGCTTGAGTGAAGAAGCCCTGGTCTGAGTCCATCTGGACCAATTGTTGCGTGTAATCTCTACTCTCTGTGTCTGCGCTCAAATACAGACTGCACCATGTAATCAGTTTAAGACTGGAATTTGACAGGAGATATGCTGGACAACTTGTTTTGTAATGCATTTGTCCAATTAAAACTACAACTGACAGAACAGTGATGACCTGTTAACCTGTGCTCCTCTCTCTTGCATCAGAGCGGTGTGTTGAGTTCTCCCGGTGTCCCCGCGCAGCCTCCCCATGCCTCCCTCTCCTCTGGACGACAGGATTGTGGTGGCGCTGCCCAGGCCGAGCCGACCTCAGGAGCTAACTCTGTCCCTGGACTCCAGTTACCTGGACGCCTTCAGCAGCGGTGAGCACACGGTCATCAGCACCACAGTGGTGACCATCCGGGCCACGTATATGCCCTCTTCCAAGGGCTCCACGCGCTCTCTGTCGTGTGGATGTAGCAGTGCTAGCTGCTGCTCTGTCACCACTTATGAGCGGGACAGCCCCAGTCTGAGCCACAGCAGCCCCAACCTCTCATACGCCGGGACCCCCAGCCCTCAGCTGCCCCCGCTCCGTAGCCATGAGGCCCGCAGTGTGCCCAGCTTGGCCTCAGGGCTGGCCCCAAGCACCCCAAAGGCCCTGCCAAGGGCCCTGCCCACATCCCTGCCCAAGCTGCTGCCCTCTGTGCGCCTCATGCACCCCAACGAACTAGCCAAGAGGCTGAGCTGCTGCCCGCTGGGGCACCCAGTGGGGCCCGTTCCAGTCATCATCGACTGCAGGCCCTTCACGGAGTACAACAAGAGCCACATCCGTGGAGCTGTGCACATCAACTGCTCTGACAAGATGAGCCGGCGTAGGCTGCAGCAGGGCAAGATCACTGTGCTGGACCTGCTGTCCTGCAGGGAGGCCCAGGACTCCTTCAAGGGCTTGTTCTCCAAAGACATCGTGGTGTATGACGACAGCACCATGGACCCACACCGCCTCAGCCCCGCTCAGCCCCTGCATGTGGTTCTCGAGTCCCTGCGCAGGGAGGGCAAGGACCCCATGGTCCTCAAAGGTAAACACAGAAAAACATTTGTTTGTTACACATAGGGCAATCCTTTCATCTTACATTAATAATACACCAGTATATTTCATAAGGCCTTGATTATGTCTTCAATGATTAATAATATAAGTATTTAAAATGTACAACCTCCCCTCAGTAAATCATTCCTTCTTATTCATTTTTACTTTTAATTACATGGTCCACATCATACGTTTACACAAGAACAGACTAGTGCGTCTTGACAGAAGATTCATTGCCATGGCTTTCTCTAGACCTAAATAGGCTTTCCACTTTGAAAAGAAAATAAACTCCTCCATTTTATATGCATTAAGTTGACATCTGGGCACATAAATCATTCAGATACCGTTTAGCTGCAGAAGAAGCTTACCTCTAAAATGAGGCGATATGACTGAGACTCGATTGCTTTAATGTTTGATTGTTCGACATACCATGAAATTATTGTTTGTTTATTATTGAGTCAACTAATTGGAAAATGTATTGTTAGCTCTTAAATTTGACCCAGTTTTGAGTATTTTGTGAAAGGTGTGTTGATTTCATATAATAGGGTTTTTGTTTTGTTTCAGTGTTGGGAGCAAAAGTTTGTGTGTATCTTAATACCATCCTTACCGTTCACGTTTCCTGTACCAGTTTTCATAAACTACACAATTGTACAGCTACTGTACCTCTAATGCTAACCAACTAATGCTGTTACCACTCACTCTGAAATAGTCTAATATTAGTACTTCTTATACTGCTATTTGTCAGATGACAAAGTAGAGCACTCTTCCATCAACCAGACGTTTACAGAGGAATTACTAATGCTATAAGTGATTCGAGTATCTTGAAAGGTGCTATATTTCTAGAGCATTTTTATAAAAAGTACTGCTACAGTGTACTACTAGTACAAAACAAGATTTTGGGCCTTACTTGACTTTATATTGCTTACATTATTTACATTATTATATTTATTTAGTGGTTTGTCATCAGCTCCAGGTGGCTACCAACTTTTATTTTGATTTTTATTTATTTATTTTTTTTTTTTTTACAAAGGACTATCTAAGCAAAGATGGCCTGGGGTTTTGAGGACAAGCTAATTAGCATTTTGAAAGCATTTTGTAGTTATAATAGACTATGCACCATTGGACAGATGATTGAATGGGTAGCTTTAATAGCATGCCAAAATGACAGTATGACAACAGCTACGTGTTGTGCCTCAAAGGGTTTTTGTTTGATCCAAATAAGATTCTATAAAGCAGTAGCAGAAGCAGTGGCTGTGTGGTTAGTGCTCCTTTGGCTAACTAAAATCTCAACCAAAGAGTAGTACCAGAGAATACACCATACTTAAAAGCTCAAAAATGTAATATATGTATATGTATATATGTCTGTGTGTGTACACACATATATACATATATAGAGAGAGAGACAGATAGATAGATATATCTTTTTTTATTTATTTATTTATTTATTTTTTACATTTTTGAGCTTTTGCCATAACATTGTCCCCTTGTCAAAAACATACCTGGAGTTGTATTTTGCTTAATTCACACTAGTTTTATTAATCTGGTTCATTAATCATCTTCAAATCACTCAAGTACATCTCAAATCAGAAACCCAAAAGTCCCTTTGCTATTTGTTAGGTCCAAAAACCATCACAGGACTTGTTCTGAGCAGTTCTGCCCTCAAATTGCATTCACAAGCAGCGTATAGCATAGCAGTCTGATTGTCCAAGGGTTTCAGTTATTTTTTGAGTGCCTAAATACCAAGGTGGATATTGCGATGTAGGTTTTAAAGTATTTTATTTTTTTCAATTGTAGACATTATTTTTAATTAGAAAAGGAGATCAAAAACATGTTTAAAGCCATTTAAACACACAAGGCTGCACTATCTAACCTTTTTGGTGTGGGGTCTAAAACTTGCCTCCCTCCGTGGAGATGCTATTGCTTTGCAGTATGGTATTAAACACATCTATCTTTCATGTTTACAATTACTTGCACCATACTGTGGAGAATTCAAACATAGCATTAACATGGAGCATCGCCATGGAGACAAGCAGGGGTTGTGTCCTCCATCAGAAAAGTCCACCTTCACATAACTTCAGGACTTGGAGGAAATTGTTCCTTTAAACAGAACTTCTCAAGCTTCTCAGTATTAAGATTTGTATCTGAGTGTGACTATGACAGTTGGACACAGTCACTCTGGCACTGGAGATGTTGCTGCTGGACATTCAGTTATGGTCTGTCAACTCACGCCACAGACACTGTAGATACTTTCTAGCACAGCACACATGTGAGCCATACGGAACTGCATATCTCAAATATATAGTTTTCTAAGTTTATGTAGAAGGAAAAGAAGATCCAAAACAAATTCTTTAGTGTACATTTTTGTTGGTTAATCTAATTTTTCAGGATTTGTAAATATTTTTGTTGTTGATATATATTTATCCAAATCTCACCACTGGAATGGTAGCAGATAATTTCTTTAGTGATGAGTGAAAAGAATCATGTCATGTCATATGCTCCAGGATTCGAACCCACAATCTTCTTATTGAGAAGCAGGAGCTCTAGCTCTACCACCATGCACTGTGTCCTTATCTTGTCTAAAACAAGGACAAATAACGCTAAATTAGTTCTAAAATTGTAGTAAAATGTCTATGGCTGTACTATTGACCTTTTGATGTTTAGTTTACCCATATCTTTATTAGTTGACAAATAATTTTATTGGATTTAAAAATAATTTATATGGACAGCAGCTAAGGAGAGGAGTAGGGCTGCAATGACTGGCCTATACAGACTCTAAAACATATATGAACAGACCTTTTATAACAAAGACAGCATTATTAAATGAAAATGTCAAAACAATCTCTAATTTTCATAAATATTCTCTATCTAGAAGCCTTCACTCACCAAATTTTAACTTTTATTTGGTTGATAATGTATTTAAAACTCAAAATCTCGCTGTACAGTAAAAATAATTGTTTGCCCTTTAACTAAACGGAAGAATAATCGCTGACTAGTTGATAAAATAATCATGAGTGACCACCCCAGAGAAGAGTGAGCTGAATGTTGCTACTAGTAGTAGTAGTACCATATCTTCATTCAACCAAGACATTCTTTTGTCAGATACAGCCCTAAAAAAAATGTTATAAAAGGTGACTAAACCATGTCTAAAGTGACGCAAACAGGACTGAAACATGAATGTGATTGAGAACTGTAATAATCTCACATTAAGTTAACTTTTTTTTTATTCTGTTGTTATTTCCTGCTGTGCGACCATCAGGATGAAGTACCAAGGCCAGTGTCCACTGACATCAGCCACCACTGGGAACAATACGGTCATATGTGTGTCACTAGCCTTCACCAAAAATAGAGCCCAGTGGCATCATGGGTAATCGTGGCCAACAGGTGCGAGCGGGTGGGTTATTTGCAGAAGTGCAGATATCCACCGGGGGCATCATAAACGTTTTGAGTGCCACTGTTTACCACGGGTTATGAAGGGGATTTCTCATAGCCTCATTTTCGGGTCATAGTATTTCAAATAGGACTGATAACATTGCATTGTGATAAACCGGGATGGAAACTGACTTGACAGCCTACTTTGGCAACTGCTTGTATTCACAAGAAGTACACTTGAGACTAAACAACTGTGAAATCGTTGATTTTCTTTTATTTCCATTGTCTAATACATTACACATGTCACCTGTGACAAAAACAGCCAGATAAAAAAGTACTTTACATTTAGATGTATTTTTGGACAAAGATTGAATTAAAAAGACTTAATTCTGCTTCTAAAATTGTCACAATAACTATTTGTTCAGTTATGATTAAATTGTGACCTGAATGATCAACAATCAACAATTAACCAAATAATCTTGATTTCCATACCTGTGACAAAGTTGTAGTGATATTAATTAGTAGTTGGGATGTCATAAAAGAAATTTGTTTGACGACTATTGTGAGAAAAGAACATTGCGGTTAATTGATTATTTATGATTACATTACACCAAACAACAATAAAATCCTTTTTTCATTCACAATGTTTAAAAAATCACCATTACTTTAGTCTGTGATCAGCTTTATGAAATTAATCTTTCTGAAGTAAAGTTGAAATGACGTGAACTTTACTCTAAAGTCTCAAAAATGGTCAATTAAATATTTTTTAGTTCTTTCTAACTACGTATACTGTAGTCAGTATACAGTCAGTACTGTATCTGTAGTCTTCTCATTAGATGTCTATCTATGTAGTATTATTTTGTGGCGTCAATACATGGATTACAAATTTAGAGTGCTACATCCACCTCTGCATGTGGGTCGTTTGGTAATGTCTAAAATAGTCATATTGACGTTGCACTGAAACCATGATCTGCATGTTCAATACTGTGAGAAGTTTAGTTTTCCACTTTTTAACCTTTAGTGCTGTGGCAGTTTTTAAAAGTTGTACAGACAAAGTTTCAGACTGGATATTAGCAGCGTAAGGCAGACCGTGGAGTGTATTTTTAGCCCTGTAAGATTTAGTGAGAATTGACCCCTTCACCCCAGCAGCTCGGCACAGAATAAACAGGAGTGAAAACACTAGTGAATAAAATAGTCCATATACTGTACATGAGAAATAAAACTTGAGCGAGGTGCAATGCATAGTTTATTGAATGGTAGCGTACCCATAGGTGTTGGTTAGTGACGAAGAGGGGATTGAGTGTCTGAGGAGGCTGATTGTTCTGCTGTTGAGGTGGACATGGGGTGGAACCGAAGATAGCGTGTGTTAGATTTTCTAGTGCTCAAAAAATACCAGGCCAAATATGGCCATATTTTCCTCTACAGTAATAGTAAAAAAAACAATTATGGGAGAGAGCTGTAAAATAACGTAACTTTGCAGTTAGTGGTTTACATTTAGTTCAAGACAATCATCTCTCTCCAGAGCGTCTGTAGAAACCGTACAAATATTAGCTAATCATTTTGAACTCATACCACGGTATTGGGTAAAATTCTACTATTTAGATACTAACAAACCAATAAAAACTGAATTGTCAGATTGACACCAATTTCAAAAAAGGCTATGTATGTTGTGACCAAAGACATAAAAGCTAAAGAGAAATTGCAGGTTGTCTAAAGTATGCAAATGCGTTTTATTTACAGATTTTGTTTACATATGATTGATATACATACACAAATAAATAGAGTTGCAATGATTAATCGACTAATTGTGACTAGTTGACTATAAAAATGTATATTATTAATATTTAATTTATTTTAAAATGGTATATACTGTAGAAATAATCGTCTGACAAGTCGATTAATCAAAAAAATAAGCACTGACTAGTTGATAACTAAAATAATTGTTAGTGACAGCCCGACATATATGCGTTGTGTCAGTATTTTACCTACCACCTTACTTTAACCTCGCTCTGAGTTTGAGTGTACTGGTTGCCACAGAGACCAGATTAATTGAAAATTGTAGCTGAACAATGTGCTTTTATTACACAGAACCTTTGGTTTAGGCATGAGTCACTGCTGCTCTCAAGGTGAATATGTTGGTTTTAATAGGTTTTTACTCACAGCTTTTACATACATGATGTCACATGCAATTGTAAATAATTACTACTTGAATCTTTGGAGATGTTTAACCTGATGGCATATTCAGATAGAGAAAGCTATTAAAGTTTTCATAAATTAGCCTGGCCAAGCAGGATCACATCATCAGCACCACTGCCTAAGAATTACAATACAACCATGAGAAATTTAACTGGTGAAACTAATCTTTTTTTGGGGGGAAGCTATTAAAATTAAATATATATATATATATATATATATATATATATATATATATATATATATATTTTTTTTTTTTTTTTTTAACTTATTTCATTAGTATTTTGCGATATTCATTAATTAATTTTCTATACTGCTTGTTCCCGTTAGGGATCGCAGGTGGGCCTTAGGCGGGGTACGCTCTGGACAGTGGCCAGCTCGTCGCAGGGCTAACACAGAAACATAGACAAGGACAGACAATCATTCACTCTCACATTCATTCTCTAGGGACAATCTAGAGTTGCCAATGTACCTAACACATACATGTCTTTGGACGGTGGGAGGAAGCCGGAGAACCCGGAGAGAACCCACAGTAACACAGGGAGAACATGCACATTCCACCCAGAGAGATCGTGTGATGTTGGTCTGGTCCGGGATTTGAACCCCAGATCTCCTTATTGGGAGGAACTTTAACCACTCTGGCACTGTACACCGCTGTTATATCCATGATTTATTATGTTATATATGTTATAACAATATGTATGATATCTGCAAACAGATAATTGATTTTATGCTTTATACTATATTGGGTGTTAATAAAGCATTAGTACAAGTATGATGAAAGTCTGTCCTATTATATAATAGGACATTTTTATGAAACACCTGCTTGAATGAGAGGCAACTTAACATGCTGAATATGCTCCAAAAAAACCAATCCTCACCACTTTCTGTGTTTTATCCCAGGAGGCCTCAGCTGTTTCCGAATGAGCCATGAGGACCTTTGTGAGCACTCTCTGCACCTGCACGACGGCCTGGACCCCTGCCCCTCCTCATCTGGCCTGACGGGGGCGCTACCTCACTCCCTGCCCTTGCCCCTGCCCTCCACGCCGGACTTTGAGAATGCAGAGCTCACCTCCATCTTGCCCTCTCTGTACCTGGGGAACGAACAGGACGCCCAGGATCTGCGGCTGCTCCAGCGGCTCAACGTGGGTTACATCCTGAACGTGACGACCCACCTGCCCCTCTACCACTACGACACCGGGCTGTTTGTCTACAAGCGCCTCCCCGCCACCGACAGCAACAAGCAGAACCTGCGCCAGTACTTCGAGGAGGCCTTTGAGTTCATAGGTACAGAGCAGACACGTCGTTTGTGCAGTTATCAACTATCTGTTTGGTCTGTTTTTTATCAATGTCAGTGTCAGTGTCTTTCAAAATGTGGTTGGAGTAATCTTCCTACTTTGTTTGGGTTTTATTTTAACTAGGGATGCACCTAATGATTATTTTGCTAATTGATTAGTCTGGTGATTATACTTTCGATTAATCAATTAGTTGTTTAGAATGTGAGATATACGTTGTTTTTTTAAAGACAAAAGAAATATAATGTTGGAAACAAAATTGAGAACGACTGATGCATGCTTCATGTGACATTCTGATGTAATTCCTACTTTGTTAGTTATAAAAACTCGGAGGACAGTTAATATCATCATATTTACAGTTAAACAAAAAGTCTATATATAGTCAATTTATGGGTTCAAAATGATTGCTATGGAAACTAAGAAATGAAAAATCCAGAAAGAAATAAGAAAATTACAGAAGAAAGTGCAACTTTTCTGACAGCTTGGCTAATTCTGAGTAAATAAATGCCTCCTGTGCGTTGGCTTAAAACAGCCTCTCTGAGTATCATCTGGGTAAAGACCTTGAACACAGCGGTGACTCATTCTCAAGCCAAAGTAATAGGCCACGCTGAAATACAATTTTCATTCATTCATCTCCAGGGAAACCAGTAAATTCAAGCTGAACCACTGAACAGCCGCTAAGGTATTACAAAATCTGTGTCTTTCTGATTACAATTAAAAGGAAAATTTGTTTTAATTTAATAGATCTGAGCAACACTGGACTATTTACCCAAGTAAACCATAAAATAAGATTTTAAAAGTTGTAATAATTTGGTACAGTTGCACAGTGTTTGTATTCAAACCTCACAGCAACATTGTCCCGAGTTCAATTTTTTGTTTCAATACATATTTTTTACTTCGCACAGTTAATAGTATTTAAAAAGCATTAACATACACAGATATTGTGAAGGATTTTTACCCTTTTATTCCTCTCATCCCCTTTCAAAATAGATATATTAATGCAATAAATGAAAAAAAAAACATACAAATACATAAATAAATAGAGATTATTATGATGATTTCTAGTAAATAAAAACAGTGAAGATTCCTAAATTTTTTTTTTTTTAAACTACCAAAAGGGAAAAAAGGATAAATGCAAAAGTATGAAAAACAAAACAGTATCTTACATTTTTACAGAGATCAGGCATGCCAGAATTAATATGTAAATATTGTAATAATAAGTCTATTATTTACTTGAGTTCAAGTTTAATACGGTACTGTGGAACATTCACAAGACGCAATAACCTCACCATGGAGACAAGCAGGTGGCGTGCCCTCCACCAGTACGTAGTGTATCTGTAATCACTAAGCCTCTGCCATCCCAGAAAAAAATACAACATCACAAAATACTCTGACCAGTCGTCCCATCCCTGTAAAATACTGAATAACTGACATAATGCTCTTTGGTCACAGAGGAAGCGCAGCAGGCGGGCATGGGCCTCCTGATCCACTGCCAGGCGGGCGTGTCGCGGTCGGCCACCATCGTCATCGCCTACCTGATGAAGCACACCTGGATGACCATGACCGACGCCTACAAGTACGTCAAGACGCGCCGGCCCATCATCTCACCCAACCTCAACTTCATGGGCCAGCTGCTGGAGTTCGAAGAGGACCTCAACAACGGCATCACACCGCGGATCCTAGCGCCAAAGCTAACCGGAGTAGAGACGATTGTTTAAAAATGAGGTTGCGTTCATGTGATGGAGTTTGAAAATGACAGAATTAGTGTTTTTGAGATTCAAAATGAAAATCCACATATTTTGAACTTTTCATTAATGATTGGGCCGACCAGTTTTCTATAATAGCTTTGTAGCGTTTTCTTTTTCCTACAACACACAATGACATCTGTGCATTTTTGGCTGCTGTAGTTATAAAAATGCATTTAACTTTTTGTCTGTTTTTGTTGTAGGCCTAGAAATTAAAACCACCATAAACTACTTCACATTTTACAAATTTGTATCTATTCTCCACAAAACACTCTACACACTATAGAATGTCACTTCATATGAACGCAACCTATAGTAAAAGATGCCCAAACAAAAATAAGTGTCACTTTTTAGACTTTGCAGATAACCCAAAGGCGGACAAAGTGGCCCAAGAAAATTGAAGGAAAAAAACATTTGCCAAAAGATTTCCAATTTCCTAAAGGGCAATTACAGACACAAAAACTCTGTCTGGAGAGTCAGACTTGGAGCGGCCATGGCAGTGCCTGTCTAAAAACAAAAAATATATATACGAGTACTTAATATTTGATGAGTGTATGTTGCTCTATTTTTATACAGGGGTCTACGGGGTTGACCAGCCCGAATTGTGGCTTTTACTGTGCAATAATTTTAAAAGAGTGGAATGCAACTGATCATTTATCTGTATATATCGGTGACTTTTACAGAACACGGCCGGCGCTTTGCTGGTGACATGTTCGGTTGTTGGAGATGTTTGGGGTAGTGGGTGAGGTAAAGGCTGCCTTCATAACTTGCATTTGAATTTGTTTTTATAATGCATTATAATTTTAACAGTGGTATTTGAGTCATCTGTTTCCTGGTAGTCCACTGCTCCTGTCCAGTGGCAAGTAGCATTGGAGGTTGTGTCAAATACAGAAGACATTTTTCCCTCCAGGGACAATAATAAACAATACATTCCCTTTACTTTCTGTATTCATTTGAATAAAAATGATAGAAGATTGAATAACTGAAGATTTAAATGCAAGCTTTGAGGGCGTTCCAATGCCTGTTTTATTCATAATAGAAAACAGTCTCTCGAGCAGCTTATGTTTTGCTGCTTTTGGTTTGATTTTTATCTAATTTTATTCTCAAAATTTAGGCAACTGTCATCTTGTTTTTTGAAGGATGCTTTTCTGTTTTTTCCAGTTCTCACAGATAAACAAAGAGAGCCATACAAGCTTTTATACGCATGGCTGTGGAAGAAAGTACATTTTGAATTATGAATATTTTGAACAGGGCTATAGTAGAGAACAATGGGGAACTTTTTCTGCTTGATTCTCTTTTAATTCTTTACTTGTTCTGTGTAATTTAATGTATTTAATTTTGGACAATTGATAAGATTTGTCTTATCACAAAATGTCACAAAATCATGCAAAAATACAAATTGTAATATGTAATTCATTAGCTCAATGCCTTTCAGTTAATGGCAATGCTAACCTGTGAAGTAATTTCTACAAAACAATTAACTTGTTGAGGTGATAAGAGTAGGCCTACTTTTTGGACAAAAAACAAACAAGACACACATCTACTCAAGTAAAAATGTGTTTGTTTGTTTTTTTAAACGTTAGTCAGAAGACCTGGAGTTTTGCTTAATTCCTACAACAGGTGATTATAATTTTTTTTTTTTTCTTTCTTGTATTTGGTGCTGCCACATGCTGTTAGTGCCTCTATCCAGCTTTCTGACTTCATGGCACTACTGAGCCATTCTACAGATTAAGAGACCATGACTAACCCTGAGTAGAATGCAGAAATTAAAGAGCATTTAATGTAGCTGTGCGGTTAGTAAGTGATTTGCTGAGCTAGCATGCAAAGCGGCCAGAAAGCCCCGAGGTACAGTGTCCATTATGTAACGCTGGTCCCGTGGTATGTTTGAAGCTGGGTCCTGAATTACAAATCAACTTAGCGTAGTTCAGAAGATACGCAGTTATGTTTTGGCATGTCATCAAAATGTAAGACAGAATAGAAGAATTAAAATATTAAGGTCTAATATTATGCTAAATCAAGATTATAAAGATTGTTATATTTTTATTCCTGGTTCATCAAAAGATACCAGGGGAATTTTGTTGTTTCATTCAAGCCTGATTGAGTAATCCGTTATGACACTGTCTCCTTAAAAATAAATAAGCAATTATGTCTATGTAAGCAGTTGACTTGACTCTGTGCTTTTAGAGGCCAAAGGAAGATTCAAAACATAGAATTTGTTCTGATCTTCATTTCTTTCGCTACAAAACACCTCTCTTCCTGTTTGCACGTTGACAATAGCCGTCCTGCTAATTTGACGTTTTAAAAGGCTTCACTCCCAGTTGATTAACTGATTAAATTTAAATGTAACAATTTTAAAGTTTTATAAAACTTTATGCTTCAAAAATAAAAATATGTGAGTTTAAGATAGACGTTGACCTAAAAATATGTACTTCGTGTAAATCTATTAAGTGCAAATCCTCGCTATGCAATTAAAATATAGCAGGCTCTTTTCTTGAAACCACGTGACTGTTTTGTTTTGGAAGAATGACTTTGCAATTTACTCTTTTGAAGTTGAAACAAGTTCTAATGTTGTGTTTAGTTCTTGCTGTTTTATCTCGCTGTCTCACCTGGTGCTCCACAATATTCATGCACATTTGTAGCTTGTGATTTATATTCGTTTGGTGACAAAGACAGAAAAAGAAGCTATGTTTTAAAAGAAGAAACTGTGTGTGGTCTATAGGTTTCTATGTAAAGGTCTAACAAATGTTGTCTTGTATAGGGCTTTGTGTGCTTTTGGCCTGTAAGGGTCACTGGCCATCCATGTGCTGTTTGTGCTATTACTGCTGTGAAGTATTTGGGGATTTGTGTGAATTTCTAAGAAGATTACAAAGAAATGAACACACATATTCAGTTAAAAGGTTTTTGCACAAAATTTGGCCTGAGTTTTGACATACAGGCTTACCTACTATCAAAAAAGTCCAAAAAAAGGACAGAAATGGAATTGTCTAGGCTGAGTTAAAAGTACAGGAAAAATAATGAATAATTGTAAATTAATGTGGCATTGAATCATTATTATAATAAATAAGCAATCAGGTGCAAACTCCATGCTTCCACCATGGATTTGGAATCAAACCTGGGACCTTCTTGTGTACTTGACTTTGCCACTGTAGTTTGGATTAGTTGGTTTACAGCCTGCATGTCTGAACTTAGAGCTAAATAAATGTACACAACTGTAACAGAACAGTAGCTAAAATCTCTATGTAAAGCTTGTTTTGTGCTTGTCATTTTGATTATTTAGTTCACTTTTGTATAATCCCAGACATGCACAATTCTCATAATGGATTCCTGCAGTAATAGCGCACAGGGCAGAGGTGAAAGCAACACAGTAAGCATATATTCTATTTTCTTTGTATGCATATATATTGTTGACTATTTTTGCACTGACTATATGGACAAAAGGATTTATTTTTTTTCCACAAAAGGTGCTATTATATCGGAGGCCTTCTCCCACACCTTTTTGCATGAAAGCTCAAAAGAGAACCCTTGAAAGGACTGACGTCTCTTCTCCTTCTACAACTACTTCTACTTCTACTCCTCCAAATGTTGCCAAAACGAAGCACTGTACTTTTGTAACTTCAACTTGTGAGCTTTGAAATAAACAGGCTTCAAGTTTGGTTTGGTCTCCAGATCTGAATTTTTCTTCCAATTTCAGCAACTTCTACCTTCAAAGAATATTATTTTAATGCAATTTTGGGTATAATTTCTACAATTTTAAAGGTAAATGGTTCCAAATGTACCCCACTTGAAGGCACTCAGAGCGCTTTATAATCTGATTTCCTGATGTTAGATAACGTTATGAGGGAGGAGAGGGTAAAGATGAGGTGGCTGATGGTTCTGAAACTGAAATGGCAAAGCTTAGACCTTGACAGTTGCACCTGTAAGGACAGAGGACACAACTTTTTTTGGATAACTGTAGTTTTGTCCTTTGCTGTCCCCAAGACCCTTTGTAATGCTTTATATATTTAGCAAATACTCAGAAGTGGCTTAATTGTGCACTATGTAACTTTTCTGGTGGGAGGATCCGTCACTTGCTTGTCTCCATGGAGATGTTGTTGCATTGCCTGGAATGCTGGTAATAAATTGCAGTATGTTGCATTTATTCAACTGCAGGTTCTTTGATTGCAAAAATTGAAAAACGTGCTTTCTTACTGTGAGCTGCTTGTCTCCATGGAGATAGACAGTTTAATGCCATTCTCCAGGAAAAACACATCTCAAGGAAAGCAAGCGGCACCCTCTACAAGAAATTGATAACATTTTGCTTAAAACACCTGTAAACAATAACAACAACGTCTCTGTTGTTCTCGGTTATATCCTCGGTGCAACAGCAGCTCCTCCAACATGCAAACTTAGAACATGCACACCCAGCGAGCGTAATCAGCTGTCTGTGTCCTACACGTGTTTGGGACCTATATTTACACTTCACTTTAGTGTCTGGGGAAACTCTGTTATGGGAGGTCATGATTCCACATTGGAACAAGCCTGGAATAGCAGCGTTTAGTGTTGTTTCTAATTGGGAGTGATGAGTGGTAGGTCATATTAATGCTCTCCTATCAGCGGTGTGCGGGCTGAGGGGACAGGAATAGCCCGGCTCTGGACTGAGCTTCATACATGGACGTATTAGGGAAAGAAGAGAAGGAGCGGTGTGGCTGTGGACATTGTAACATCATCAGAGGGGAGTGAGTTAAAGTTGGGTGGGCAGTGGGGTTTAAGACTAAAATCAGTGCTAGCGATAGTGATTGTTACTTGTCATGGTAGTTAGGAGAATCAATTAGCATAGTCATTTTTTGTGATTTCATTTGTTATTCATATAATTATTTTTATTGTATTGTTGAACCACTATGCAAGCATTTTCCAATATGGGTCAATAAAGTCTCAGGGAGGAAAAAATACAATTTGGCCCTAAAGTGAGACTATTTTAGTTCCGATGTGGACTTGGTTTGTTCTAGTCCTTGTTTAGTCCTGGTTCAGTCCAAGGTGAATGATAAGAGTGGACATACCCTAAAAGACTAAAAGGACATTTGCACTAAATTAGGACAATGGCCATGGTGAAATACACAGGTTATCGAACACCTAAGTGCACCTAATTTACAAAATCCTCTGTCAACAAGAAATTGAAAATCCAAAACACAATTTATGATTATAAGAGAAGGTCCCTGCACCAGTAGAGTGACCGCCTCAAACAGTGGTCAGACAACTTGTGCAGTATGGTGGGACAGACATGATCAATTTAGGCTTATGTTAGAGACTACTACTACTACAACTGCTAATGTTTATTTCTTTAAAAAAGAGGAGTTTGAAATAGCAATAGATCACATGATATTGTTTTTTTTTCAAGTTTCATATTACTTTATATCATTCGTGTGGCGCCAGTGAAAAGGGGGAACATTTTCTAAATAAGTGGGAAGAGGGATAGGGGCTTAAAGGGCTGTGCAGAGCAAGAAGGGGCAGGTGTGGCCAAACTATTGTCAGGCACTGTAAGATAATGCTTATGAATCACATGAAGTAGCAGACATTAGTTCAGTCACTGATCCCTTAGTCATACGCAATTATGGTATAGCCACAATCGCCCTGGGGCAGACTGATAACTGTCAATGAGCAGCTATGACCTTTCTGGCCACTTCCAGGCACTTTCTACGTTATCCAGTAAAACATTTTTGTTGCAACGAGTTTGGTGATAATTTAAAGAGCGGGGCGGCAGTAGCTCAGATGGCAGAGTGGTTCGAATCCCACTCCAGACATGGAGTAGTTGAGTGGTCAGATCCTCTGACCTGCAGGTTGGTGGTGCGATTTCAGCTCCTTCAGATGAATACTGCCGTTGTGTCCTTGGGCAAGACACTTAACCCACCTCGCCCTCAGTGTCTGCATACACTGGTCTATGAATGTGTGAGTGAATGGGTGACTGGTTCCTCGATGTAAAGCGCTTTGAGTGCCTTAAAAAATGTAGAAAAGCGCTATATAAATGTGACCATTTACCATTTTACCATTTAAAGACTAAAAACAGTGGAAGATTGCCGGATAAGTGACGTAGATGATCTGAAAATACGTCCCAGACGCAGGAGATTCAGCAGGAAGTGTGTTTGACACCTGAAGGGGGGAAGGATTTTCTAATGAACATTCCTCAAAACAGTGTAAATGTAAATGAATGCCACTTCAAGTATGTTTTTGATGACAGAACATTGTAAAACATGGTTAAAAGCTCGAATAAGTCACTGTGGCAGAATATGTGTCCTTTAAAAAGGTTTGACTTCACCACACCTTTAGTCAAGCTTAGAATCGCATTTGTTTGGATGCCCTTACATTAACCCATTCAGTAGCAACTTGTCAAAGAACACAACAATAATATCATCAAGGAATTTGATGGGTCTATTATTATATATCCTGCGCTTTTTTATGGTTCCAAATTGATTTTATTTGTATTGTTTTCTAAATGTTATGTGAACTCAATGACCCACCATTGTTCATACCAGCTCATCATTTCTTCCCACTGACAGGGAGCTCATGGCCTTCATCCCATATCCATCTACCGTGAGACCAGTCCAGAGCAAGTGTCCAGTGCTGACAGTCTCTAATGCTCCAGCTGAGAAAAGACAAGAGCAAAGACGGGCGAGCAAACAGCCACAAAACAATGAAGAGAGAGAGATCATATCAAACTCTGCTGCCTCTGCAAAGATAACAACCAGCGCTATCTTCTACAATCTGCTGCGTGGTACTGCCGCTGAGCATCGTGGGTAATTTCTAAAGAGCAACGTCTTGTAGGGAGGTGGAGGTGCGGGCCAGAACTCAGCATGCACACTGCCAACCATATGTCCAGGCGCATTTTAGGACACAAGATAATGGCGTGTGAGAAAAACATGTTATGACATAGATGTGACCCTGAAGCTGAAATAACTACATGTTGCTCCTATTTTAAAGCATAGATGAATCAGTATTATATGGAGTGGTTAGCTGGTTAATCTAAGCAAAACAAACAACAGTAGGTTTAATAATGTTGTTGTGGTAACACTTTATAATAACTACAACTACATTGCCTCAATAAAGCAGGAAGGAAGACTTAATTCATAGTGAACAAATAGTTTATTAAGAATTATTCAGGCTACTTAACTTGCTTTGACAAATAATAATAACTGATAACATCTTTATTTTATTGATTGAGAATTAAAACTGTCAGAAAACTATCAGTTGTCTTTAAATTGTCTCTGAATTTTCAATGGCTATCAATCCCTATGTTACTTTTTGGTGACATAGGGAGAGGGATTACGTTTTAGGACTCAGGACTTGCTTCAAATGTAAAAATTTCTTCGCAATCTGCAAATTCACAAATGTAAATGCTGAATAGTTACCACAGGTGCTATCCCACGTCCCAAGTCATAATTAGAATATCATGAAAACCTGTCATATAGACTTTAAGTTGGGCTACCATGGACCATGACGTCTGTTGCTGCAATAAAACTTGTAGTGCTACAGTAATAATATTGTAATGGAAGAAAATAGCACAGTAACTCTTTGGTACCTTACAATTGCCAAGAAATATATGTACTATACTTCCTCATATTGTATTGTCTGCATATCAGGTGATGGCTATGATCAATAAAGTAAAGGTACAAAGTAATTACACATTTACACAGTTACAATTACCAAGCTAAGCCATGCTACCAATTCTAAAACCATACTATTAATTGGCTGTTTGTACGACTTATGTTTCTTAATTTTTAATCCAATTTGTAACTTAAAAATATTTTTTTTCATTATAGCTTTAAAGTGCATATACCAGGCTGTAATTATAACTTATTTTGGATTCCCTCTGTCACTGACACTCAAAACGTTGATTTAAGAAAATAAAGGTGCTGTCATGTACTTTGATTTGTCAAACAATAATAGTGTAAATTATGATTTACAGTATGATTTCTAGCAAATGGTTATGGAACTAAATCTACATATGTCACATCTGCTGTCTATGTCCGACCAGGAAGTAAACTAATAAACTTCACCAAAATTGTTTTCAGGAAAAATCAGAATTAAGTTTACGTAACTACAATTTTGTGACATGTGTTGTCTAACTTGTCACGTGGACTTTAAATTCGTGAGGTGTGTACTTTGAATAATCCAATACAAGCCCATGAGAAAACTGTGTATTGTCTCCTCGGAGTTTGCTGCTGACTCTGAATGAAGCCTTGAGTGAAAATCTCACAGATAAACTGATATGTGCTGCTATAGTAACCATAGCTGCTCCACTCCGACTCTTTTTACAGAAATACATCAAACGAGAAGCAAAATCCAAGCTGGAGCTGCATGGGCTGTAGTCAAGTAAAGCCAAGCATTTATTTCTGCTCCAACTGTGCACGCAAAACTGAACACATCGCTGGACACTGTGGTCACATCACTGACCTAAGGGAGACGGGTTATATAATGTTATCAGATGATGAAATATTCAGCAAGATTACATTGTGAAGAATGTCTGTGCTGCTTTATTCAATGTACAACCAGTTTAATCATTCCTGATCCCAGCAAAGACGTTCAGACTATTTATCTGATGATCTGGGAATAAGCCTTTTATTCGATTACATTAACTCAAGTGATTCACACATCAAAATTGGCACTAAACCCGGAACTAAACTTGGATTAGACCATGACTAAACCAGGACAAGAACAGGACCAAACCAAGTCTACAACAGGACTAAAATGGGATCAAGCCAGCACTAAACCAGGTGTATGAACGCAGCCAAAGAAATTCATTGACCTCTTTTGAATGCTTCTAGATCAAAGTCAATTTCAATCCATCTCCCCAAACTATACATCATTTACTTTATTTTATTTTACTCTATTTACTTTCAAACTGCCATTACACGAATCAACTTCAGGTGTCACGCTCTAACTTCTCATATGAACAGGAGGAGATTCACTGTTGGCTGTTCGACCCCCCACACTGTAATATAATCAGTGGGTTTGAGTGCATTGAGTCAAAGCTGGTGAAGGGGATTTCCCAAAGAGTGCACGGAAAATCTGTGAGGGGGGCAGGAAGAGCTGAGGGGGCTATCATTCCTGTGAGATAAAACAGGCTAAAACCGGGTTCAGGGTTTAGCATGAAAGTAAGGGTTCAGTGGGTAAATTTCGGAATGGTCTTTTGAGCCAATAATGATTTTTGACTTGCTGTTGTTCAGAAAGATAAATCTGATGACCAAACTGAGAATGACACGGACACACAGACTGGAGCACTGTATAAAAAATATTGGTTCCAAATAATGTCTTTTCCATATCAGACCGATACTGATGTCTGGAGAAACCTCTGATGCATTACTAAAATAAATGCTTGCAAATTGTTTAAAACTTGAAATTATTACAGATGTCTATTTCATTTTGCTCTGGAGGTCCCACATTGGTTTTAAGGTTCATTTGGGGGTCCCGGTCTGAAAAGTTTGGAAACCCCTGATCTATGGGACAAAAAAAATTGACGACCCATGAAGTGTCCAGAATTGCGCAAAAAAAACCTGCAGGTTAGCCAAAGAGCAAGATTGTTTATAAAGATATGTGAAGAGGAAAACAAGTGGACGTTAAAAATAACAGTGTAGCTGAAAACAAGTCTGATTTAGCTGCAGAGATACTAACTCCGCATCAATGTGGAGGCGAGTGAGTAGGATGAATGGGAACCCCGTAAAGTTAAAATAAGAAAAGATCTTGCACATTGTCAATTCTTACGAAAGATAATTTATTAATCATACAGCGTTTCAGCCATGTGCTCTTCTTCAGGCAAATGATTAAATTAAATTATATATGACATAAAATGGCTTAGTGGATTTCCAGGTAAAGCTCGCATCCGCATAACTCAGTCATTTGGGATTACCTCACACTATGTTCAGACGAGGATCCCTCTGAAGAAGTTCACTTTAATCTCCAGGATGCCTCTCGTCCTATGCCTATAATTAACTACGTGATCACCTGCTCTATAATAACTATGTGCTGTAAGAGGAACAATCTTTATACCAGAATTCCCCTCTGTGTGAAATGAGCAGATGTGCTAAACTTTACTCTTTACCTTTGCATTCTGACTCTTTTTAGTTTAAAGTTTGCCTTCACCAGGACAGGGAGTGTATATTCATATATTTATCTCAGGTGATGGTGTCTGGTTCCACATTTTCTGACAAATATAAAAAAATACAAGCATAAAGGTAGAAATAAGTTGAAACACAGTTTTAACTTTTCTTTATTTGGGTATCTATCACAGAATGACTCATAAGTCATTCATATAAATACACACTCTCTCCCCTCCATCATCCTGGCCTCTCCACAACATGCTACAACACTCCTTTGACCTATTTTTAAAAGCCTCAGCCACCTCAGCCTCTCCATCTTCTCATCTGATGACTCCATTAAGCACCAACGTGTATATATTTCCGCACTGGCTAATTTATATTTTGAGCATATACACAGTAAGACAATTTAACTAAATATAAAAACATCTTTGCAGCTCTTGCAAAGCTCTTTATGCTCTTGCTCATGTCTTTCTATTTTAGTTGTGTATTTTAGTCACTGTCATCACTGTCATTTTTGTCTGTAGTGAGAAGAGAACTTTGCATATACTTTGTGACTATGAATAACTTGACCTTTGTGTAAACATATGCAGCGTGGATGTATTTTCAGTCTCACACATGCACTGGGTCACACTAACCCACTCTCTCTGTGTATATATCTGACGGTGGGACAGACAGGGTAACCCAATATGGCCAATCACGTCTGTTTCTATGGTGCTTTTTAAAAACAACAGCTGCAAACAGGAATAAACAAGCCATTCAACTCTCCTAATAAGAGCTTGGTAAAAAAGTAAAAGTGTGAAGCTGATAAATTTCAGATTCACCTAAGTTAATGTGAAATCCAATATCGTATTAGTTAAGGGCATAATTTATCAGTTAGTATTACTATTATAACACTTTTCACAAGCCATTGTAAAATATATTAACATTGGCATACCATAGTGTACTACAACTGCAAAAACAATATTACTAATCTAAAATCTGGCCATAATAGTTTTGTTTCTTGACTTACTATTGCTATAGTAATACAAATATGTCTACAAAAAGAGAAAGAGTACGTGTAAACATAAAAACTCACAAAGCATGTAGTAAACAGTATTTGTCCATATTACTATTGCCACACTTTGCCCGTTGTTTTTGCGCAACAGACTTAAGTTCCTGCATCTTTCCATGGAAACTAGAGTGCATTCACAGCCCGACCTTGAATCGACACAAACCACAGACTCAAGTCGTATTTGACAAGTGCACGTGCCGCCTGCTGCATCGTCAATGTTACACAAACAGTATTTAAAACACGCAAAAGCTGGATTTAAAATTTATATAATGTCTATTTTCAATGCTGTTTGACCCAAGCTGATCAATAAGAAAAAATACTGGCAACTGTTACATGAAGAAAAATCTGATGCCTTTTAAAATACAGTGAATCAGGAAGGAAAATGGTCACCTTATTACTTATAATCTAAGAGAGGGGTGTCCAAACTTTTTCCATCGAGGGCCACATATTGAAATATAGATCAAGTGGAGGGCCACAAATCAATCATGAAACGTTAAAAAAACCTGCATTTATCTGATGTTTTAAGCACCACCACATCTACATTCAGTCTCATTGCCTTAATATCAGGTCTGTGTGGCACTAAAATGTTAGTTATTTAGGTTGGAATTGGAGAAAATCTGAAATGTGCTGTAAAAAGTACTTCTCAGGACACAGTGGGCCAGTTCACCAGGAAGACTAAGGGCCAAGAAAAATTGGTCTGAGGGCTGCATTTGGCCCCCGGGCCTTAGTTTGGACATGCCTGATCTAAGAGGTCAGACAAGCCATTGCTTCAGATTGGCTGCCACCTCTCAGAGAAGCTGCAACAGAAACGTTGTAATTCTTCAACATTTTATCAACATGTTTGTTCTGATTGTTCTGATGACAGTATCAACTATGGCAATCCATGAAGAAAGTGAATGGGCTTTAAAATGAACCACAATAGTGTAGAAATAGTATCACTAGTATCTCTTATATAAACCTTTACTATATTTTATTTTAGAGAAACAATGTTCAAACTGTGGACATCTCCAAAACAATATTTATCCATTAATAATATGATCCATATATTTTCCGACAGTGCGGAAACTACAGAACTACCACAGGCGAGCACAGACTAGTATGAACTGCATACTTTATTGATCACAAAGGAAACTTTCTATGGAACTTGTTGCCTTTTGGGTGTTCCATATTAAATAGCACAAACTCCTTGGGGTCGGTCGAGCAGATGGCGTTTGGCTCCAGACTGTAACTCGTCCTCCGTTTGTCAAGACTTCACCTCGCAGTGACCTGTCCACAGCAGGAGGGGGCAGCACAAGAGACAGGACACACCAGGAGAACATCCACAAGGGGAATAAAGATGAATTCCTTAACTTATTAAAGAGTTTCTGGTAAAGTTCTGGTGTCCTGTGGCAGCTGTGTCATAGTTTACCCCCTGTTTAACTGTGATAGGTTAAAGTATGGGCCATGTCGTCAAACTATGGGTCACAGACAGATTAGTCTCAAGACAGTGACCACTGGTAAAGCTGGTCCATACACTGTCAGACAACCATACTGATATAAACTGTTTACATAGTGACAAACCAGCTTTTAACACCTGCGAAAATTACAAAGCCTTTTTCCTAAACTCCAGAAATGATGAGTAGCTGAATCAGGCATTTTTCAGACTGAATCATTTGGAAGAACAGATGAAGGCTTACAGTGACGCTGCCTGAAGCCACAAAGCACTTTGATCAAAAAGAGACGACTGCTGCCCTCTGGTGGGTCTTACGGCAATTGATGTTGAACGTTCTCAACATTTGCAATCTTTGACCAAATAAAAATTACGACATAAATTACATCCATAAAGCTTCATTGAAATTACAAGCAACTTTCAATGTTTAGATAAAAGAAAACTTATGGTAGAGCTAACTTAGGACTGAGTGGACACTAAAGTCAAAGTTTTCACACAGTTCCCAGAGGGGGTTTACATGGAGGAGGCAGATGACACTAATGTTTGGGGAGAGCTGTCACTGGAGCTGATTTAGGGCTGTCTGAATGGGTCATAAAATCCCAAGAGTCTGTGTCTGTGGAATAACGGCTTTTTAACTGACTGTCATCATTTAGTCACTTTTTGCTAGGTTAATTATACATATGATTTGTGTGGTATGATATCTGCCTTGAAATGTATTCTTTGATACTTTACACTTTTTATGTCTTTAATTTATGTTTATGGGAATCAGAAATGCCAGCATCTTTAAAACAGAACGTAGAAATAGTTTTATAATGATGCATTTGAAAATAATGTATGCCTGGATTAGTGTTATATTGTTTATTTTATAGCGTATTTCATTTCAAACCAAGTAAATAAATACGTATTTATTTAGTTGGTTTATGCCCAGCATTGTTGACTACTGGTTGTACCTTGCCACAGTGTCATTGCTTTCCAGTTCCAGTAGAACCCTGCATGTCCACTAGATAGCACTGTTCACTCTTCTTAAGACTGTATAGTTTTCTGTGTATTCCCTCCCTTAAAGAAGATGAACTGCTGTGCTCTGGCCTGGCTTGCCTTAGACTCACTCACTGATTGATTTAACAGGCCCTGGTTCCAAATTAATATCACTGTTCCACTGTTCAGAGCCTATCAGGTCTGTCAGATAGTTTTAACAACTTCTACACCAGTTTTCCATTTAGTTTGAGTTGTTTTCGGACACATTTTTCCAGTTCCCCAGTAGTTTCATGTGTCTTTAGTCATCTGCAAACTCAAGCCTACACTTGCCTAAAATATTTATTCGAATCAGGGAAATTATTTACAAAAGGCCACAGGGGAACAGGAACATGCAGAGAATAGAACAGCTGATTTAAGTTTATATTCAATAGGACTACACTTCATACATGGAAAGTAAGGATTTGGGGGCAGATTTAAACCATATTTATATTTTGTATGTAAAATGTTTTATTTTTGCCTTCTGTATTTAGAGAGAAAACAGTGTTTACAATGTTATTAATAAAATGTTATGTTAATTGTATTAATATAATGGTATTAATAAAAAATAAACTCCTCACTTTTAACTAATGTGTGATGATATGGAAAGTCTAATATATACGGTCATATGTATTAGTCATTATATGGCTACTATTATAGAGGATATATAACACGATGTCGAGAAAATACATCTGGATGGTCAGGCGACGCAGTGAGCAGTTCAAATTCTGAACATTATTTTTCCTTATTGATTCAGACTTCATTGTTTTAACACAATGGAGTCTGAACGTTTATTTTGATATTCTCCATATTCCAGGTTCTTCTTCAAGCGTTAGAAGAATTTTTGGCCACATTTAGGTAAGTATTTTATGTATTTTAATACTTACACACTTACGGGATGTCAGGGTTAATATCTTTAACTCTTATTTGTGATTTTAGATGTCAAAATATAAACAAATTTTACAATATAAATTTAACTAAAGCAACAAAATGTGTTGTTTTTTTTTATCCCCACAAAGATGGTACACAGGTCGTAAAAATACATGACAAACTTGCATTTAAAAAAACAAACAAATAAATAAATACAGCAAATACTATATTACTTTTTAACCATATTATTATATCTTTTCATTTCCAAATGCAGTGTATGTTTTTGAAAAAAATATATCATCACACTATTCAAAAATCACTACCATAAAAAATATATATAATTTAATTTGACAAGATGAAACTGTGAAATTGCTTTTTAAAATAGCATATTGAAACATTATCTTATTCTGCTGCTGCTGCTTTCCTCAACAATCTGTTCCCCACCATCTTTACCCCATCTTCACCAGACTTTCCTACTCTTTAATATCTTTCTGTCAAGGACTTTGGGGTTTTGTTTCCTGGAAATCTTCACCCGCTGTGTAACGACCAAACTTGGGCTTGATCTCGGTGTGTGGCAGTGCTGGCACTGTATTCACAACCATTACTCTCTGCAGTGTTAATGGACTTACTTAACTCCTGGGTCCGCACTGGTGTTTTCCAATCAATGAAAGTGTCAGGGGCTGCAAATCTTGGTGCGGGATAGGCCTGGGGAGTTGGGGGGCGCGGGCGCACCCTGTGGAGAGAGAGAGAGATGAGTAAAGAGGGGAGAGTCAGGCTGGGCCTGGTGGTTTAGACCTGGACCATGAAACCAGGGGCGGCAGTCTAAAACCACTGTGATGGAGGGCTCATTGGGCATCACAACAGCAGAACACACATGCCTGTAGTTACAGTTCAGCACTGGTCTGTGGGCTGGAGGCGAGGAATCATGAAATATCCACTTTGTTTAACAGTGTTTTAGCCATTTGTTTGACATAAATTCAACTAAGACGACTTTCCAAACTTAACTCTGTCGTTAATCACAGTCTGCTTACATCGCTTCTCAATTTCAAAACCACTCTCAATTTAGCCTCTCAGATTAATAGTTACTAAAACTGCATTATTTATATATTATTATTTATTATTTATAGTAACACCATAAACAGTTAAAACTTTTTCCTACCTTATCTGTCAACCAACAACAATATGATATAATAGTACTACCTCAGAAATTACAGAATAAAAGTGAATTTATTGTAATTTATATGTTTATTTTTAGATATTCAGTGTGTATGAATAAATAAAGTACTTTTACTTCTTCTCACTGCCATTGGAGCGAGCCTTGTCGTTTCTTTTTGTTAATGTGTGTACAATTAAAATCATGCTCTTGTAGACATTTCTTTTGTGTTCTGCAATTTATAACTTTTTTGTTGACGACATACAAGTTATACTTTGCTCATATAGTCGAAATAAATATCCAATCGATCAACCAATCACAGTAAACTTTGGTTCTCAACTCTACAATAATTCAAATAAATGCATTCTCTCCCCCTCGATCATCTTGCCCCATAATCTATCAGCATCTGTGTCGCAGCAGCAGAGCCTCTCCAGCGTGTCCTCTTCACCATCAGAGTCTAGGCCCAACGAGGGGTTGTTTTATCAGCAAATCAATCAGTCTATTTCACAACACGGTACCATTCATTGCAGGCCAACAATTGCCTTATGTTTTCCAGTAACATTTTCAACAATTAAAAAGATCACATAATCAAGTTTAGATGTTATAATAATCAAAACAAATTACTTGAATAGAGACGTTAGTAAACTCCTTTCTTGTTTCTTTCCCATAATGCCTTGTGCCATGGCCTTTTGTCAGCCTCATTAACCAGTGTGTGTCGGGGCACGGGGTCAGAGGTCGGGGGTCAAACACAGCTGGTTGAAAACCACAGGATTCTGGCCTCAACTCTCACAACTGAATACTAAAAATAATATGCTCACACACATTATGCTTCTATTTATGTTTTGTAAATATAGCCTGCATGAAGGTAAATTCAATAGAGCGACAAAGACTTCCTCGAAGGAACACACAAGACAATAGATAAGCAAGACAACTTGAACTATTGGTGACAAACAATGTTAAGAAGTCAAATCAAATCAAATCAAATCAATTTATTTTTATAATGCCCAAAATCACAACAACAGTTGCCTCGATGGGCCACAGGTAAAAGCAGTTCAGATAACTGTCCCAGAATGCCCCTGTCCTTTGACCCTCCTTCGCGGCGAGGAAAAACTACAAAAAACCCCATGGGAAAAAGTAGAAACCTCGGGGAGAACCACAGTGAAGGAGAGATCCTACTCCCACGGACGGACAGGCTGCAGATTAACTAGGACTGACGCATCCACTTGGACTGTGGAGCCAGAACCACTCAAGAGGGAGGTGGCTTTAAAGAGTTCCTCCAGGCGGACGAGGAGCAGTCCACCCAGTGTAGAGAGATCCTCCAGCAGGAGATGAGGAACAGTTCATCTAAAGTAGAAGGAGTTCGTCCAGGCAGACGAGGTGTGGCTAATCCAGCTGTCCAGGCGGGTGGCGCATAGATCGTCCAGACAGGTGGGGGTGGGGGGTCGTCACTGGAGCAGCCGCCGCAGTGTCTGAAACAGTCTCCACTCCCCGGGGGAAGTGGAGAGAAAGAGAAACATGTGAACAGCAATGAACAGACTACAGTTGAAGTAATATTAAATATTGTTGATAGATAAAGTAGGAAGAACCAGAGGATAGTGTTCAAGCTGCCATACTTCCCCCAGCAGAATTGCTCCAAGGGCAGCGTAGCTAAAACTGTAGGTTTTTATTTCTGTTCCTAACTGGCCTGACCATAAGCTATTTCAAAGAGGAACGTTTTGAGCCTGGTCTTAAATGTAGAGACTGTGTCGGCCTCTTTTACATGAACAGGGAGCTGGTTCCATAACATAGGAGCTTGGTAGCTAAATGCTAAATGAAGTCAAAGTAGCTTAAGTACAGGCGTTCCTTTACTATAAAAGTGGTACAGTGTAGTGGTTGTCTCCAAAGCTGTTGTTTTAATCAATCAATAAATCAAACTTGATTTATAAAGCACTTTTCATACAAATTGTTGTAACAAAGTGCTTTAAAGCCCATTAAAAACAATTCAACAGCCCACCCAACCACCATCTAATCCTCCCCAAATGAAGCAACCCAACATGTGTGACTGTCTGTACAGTCACACATGTTGAAATGAGTCCAAATGAACCCAGTTGAGAAAGCATCATCAGAGGAGCCGTCTACACTGGGAGCCACAAGTCACACGCAGTCACAGGATGCAGGCCTCAGGGGAGAGATGAGCTGACCGCTGTTCCCAGTGCAGAGGGTCCCTCAGATGAAACACTGGAGAACCTAAGAGTGATAAAATGATTAAGTAAACATTTACAATATGAGTTAAAGCTAAGTCCTAGAGTGTGTTAGCTCTTCCTGTCAGACAGATATCTGAGCCCTTCCTTTACCAGAGCTTTGTCAGAACTGAAGAAGCTGCCCCAGTGGCATTGAAAAGTGGGTCAAATGCAGGGAATGAATTTCCCTCATGAGGCATTAATAAAGTATTCCTTAACCTTAAACTGCTTGGATGAGTGGTGAAACATATTCACTTTTTGTCCAGTTGACAGTAGTCAAACTTCTGTTGCAAATGGACCCTACCTGGACGACGGGGTTACACAGACACTCAGCTGCAGCTGTTCAAATACTTACGATACTTCACTGCATGTTCTGGTACTCATTGATAATCAAAACTACTTAACAAAAGTTTTGAGATAATAATAATTAAAAATATATATTAATAGAACTGCAGTAAAACTGCTGTGCTTGATTTTATTTTACAGTATCATACTGTAAAATCAATTGCAGTCAATAGTGACATAATAAAAGGTATGTAAAGGTGGTGAAAATATGGATACAGTATAGTTTTGTAATTGATTCAGTGCATTGTATTCTAATCTATTTTTATTGTATTATATTTTATAGTGAACCTACATTACAGTAAACACAGCAGCCACCTTCTTGGAAGTTTACATTGTAGGTGTAATTTTGCAGACTTAGCAGATGAAAACATTCCAGTATAGACAGACATGTAACAATGTGATTCATATGAATGCGTCTACAGTTGATTAAAGTATCCTTGAGGAGTCCCATCCATCTCAGGAGTAAATATGAAGTGTTTTCTCCTGGAGTGTTTCCTGTACGTCAGCGCACTCAGATACACAGTCTCAGATACACGGATCAGGAGCGACTGGGCGATCTGTCTTTGTGGGGACTTCCGGTGTAGGATTGTGGAGATCTGAACCAGCGCAGTCATAATCAGCGTAAACAACAGCCTTTTCCTGTTTGTGACCATCATACGAGGAGCAACTTCCTCCCTGCTAATAATGGAGGAGCTAATTTACAGCACTCCACAGGGTCATAAAGACTTACTACGGACAGATATGTTTTTAATATTTGTTTGTAGTAACGAGCTCATGATGTTGGTCAATGGTGTAAACTGGAGCACCTGCTGGGGAAACTCTTACAAAATCAAGGAAAATGCAAACACCACTCAGAAAAGGTTGACTCAAACCCACAAAAAGAAGGGCATCTGGTTCAAACCTCAACAAAGATCATACTGTCATTGTGTCCATGGGCAAGATACTCTAACTTCGGGTAGGTTAGGTTTGTAGTGACAGGACAAAAACTTAAATTATGTTTATCTTATTATCAAATTTTTCTTTAAAATCCTTTTGAAAGTGCACACTTGGACAATGGTCTTAAAAAAAGATTTCTTGGACAGACACAAGTTGTTTTCATCTCTTGACCTCAAAGGAAACAAATATGAGCGCATTAGCGAGACCTGCACGCCCACTGCACTGCTCTGAACAAAGGTAACAGGATTATTTTGGCAGGCGGCTCGTTTATTATTTAGTTTTATGGGACAGCGGAGGGGAGGGGGCGCTTGTTTTGTGATACAGTGCGGCCCTGTTTGGAGCTGGTGAGAAAGGAAGCAGCTCCAGGATCAATACATCCTCTGCGTAGATTTCCAGCGGAGCGTGACGTGCGAATGAGGAAGTTGGGATGCTAGTGGTTTGTTATTGGGCTGATGTAGATTTGGCTCGGAGCCCCTCGCAAACTGATGGATGCATGTTTAATCTTCCTGTCTTTGTCAACACTCCAATACATGTTGAGGATCTTTACATGTGCACTTTGGCCTTTAATAAAGTTTATTAGAGTTGTGAACAATCAAATTTTGAAGAGTTGCACATTCTTAAAAGCTCTTAGTTTGAATGGAGGGAGGGCAGGCTAAAGTCTATGGAAGTCAAGTGGAAAAGTGCAGATGTCCAATAATGGTTTGTGGGAAATTTCTTAGCTTTTAATTAGGTTATCATCATCAAATTGGAAATAGTATCTGTCCGTAAATCACATAATCTTAAGTAATATTGTTTGTGTTCAGAGAGAATGTGACAGAATTGTTAAGTATTTTCTTAAGCAATACCCAAAAAACAATATATATTGGTGAATATATATAGGTGACAGTATCTCTACAGCTTCTATATTTTTTTAAGCACTACAAAATCTGCAGATTACCAAAGGTCTCCATGGAGTTTGTCAAACCTAGTCCTCTGCAAACCTTAAATGCAGCCGATTCTGGTTTTAATACTATGCCCTATGGACTGAAATATGAACAACAAAGAATAATAAATTATTCTCCAAACCCTTCAGCCTTAATAATGGCTGTAATAAATTGTGTGTCTGCAAAAGTGCTTCATGTATTTTTAGGCACAGTAATTGTTGTTTTAATGGTCTATTGTTTGGTATTGTTGTGAACGCGTGGAGCAGGCAACACTGCACAGCCTTTGAAAGTCTATCAGCGTCATTATCCTGGCTCAGAGGAAGTGTGTATTTTCAGAGTAAGCACATTGTGTTCAACACATGTCTTCAAGTGAGCCACTGTTTATAATTCTATAGCTTCATGCACAGATACATGTGGATTATACACATGGAAGAAATATCCCCACTGCACTTACAGTCTATTGGTAAATGTACGAGCAAAGAATGATGTAATAATGCTTTTAAGGCTTGACTGATCAACCAGCCTATTTTGGCACAATTTTACCAATATGGGCGATATTCCACCTGGGCATATCTTGTCTTAAAGCTTGGACACCTAACTGATGTCAGCGTTACAGGCTCCAAGTCTGAAGCTACAAACTCAAGCATAAAGTTACCTTAATCTTTTTTTAGTGTCAGATGTGGAGAGGAGGTAGAATAGTTGCCAAAGTCAGAGGTGTCCAAACTATGGCCCAGGGGCCTAATGCGGGCCTCTCACAGTATTGTTGGCCCGAGGGCTTCTTGCTGTATTGGCCCGAAGGAAATAATAATAGGCAGTCATTTACAGTCATTTATTTTAACTAATTATTTAACATCACACTGTATTGTGACACAGACACTCTGTCAAAGCTGAAAAACACACATCTCAGTGACTCATTGTACTGACCACTGATCTATGGTCCTTCACTATAAATATGTTTTATTATGTGAAAAAAAACAAAACAAAAAAAAACAACAACATTTGGACACATCTCCATAGCCACATGCTGTTGGTCTCAACATACTGCAGTGTTTAACATTAATAGAGGACACTAAATGGTCCATCATTGTCTAATTTTATCATCTATGGTCTTATTCATTAATTCACTGAATGCCCGTTGTATTATCACAAAACACAAAAAGAAACTACAATATTCAAAAGGAAACAGTTTAAACACTGAATAGAGGCAATAAGTGACAACATTTTTATAAAATAGTGCCACCTGTGCCACCATAGTCCCAGCTAAATCTAAGGGAAACTCATGTACATTTTAATATTTTGTAAGATGGTGTACTACAAACAGGAAATATTCCACAACTTTGTTTCACAGAAATGTAAATATGTAGTAACGTAAAGGGCACACTGAATTTGTTAGTCAGTGCTGCACATTTGGTGTGGTAAAGAATTGTGTAACAACTTACTGTCAGTAAACTCTCCATGAGTCACAGAGAATGGCAGAAGTTAGTTTGGCGGCCTTAAAATCTTCAAAATTGTCAGCTAAACCCTGCAATCTAATTCCTCTTTTATTTTAACAACAGTAGTGAAGGTTAGTGCTTCAAATATAAATCGATGATGTAGGGCACAGGTGCTTTTCAAGGATGAAGCCGATGACTAGTGAGGAGCAAAGAGTGAATGAACACACACCATGGAAATTGTGTAAGCGGTAGTGAAGCTAAATTGACATTGACATGAGCCCCGGGTACAGAGCAGCAGGTTAAGTCTCTCCTCTGTCACTAAGCTCTCGCCCGCGCTGTCACAGATCAAGTGTTCAGAGTCAAAGCAAATAGAGACTGTGCGTGTCCCTCGTGTAAATAACGCCAATAAGTCAGATCCAAATACAGATAATTTAGGTGTCAGACCAAATAACTTAATACAAATAATCCCCACACATGATACAAATAAACTAATAAATAAGCATGTAAAATGTGGACTGCTAAACATTAGGTCAATTTCCTCCAAATCACTTTTAGTTAATGAGTTAATTAACGATTATAATATTGATCTTTTAGCTTTAACTGAAACTTGGCTTCAACAAGATGATTATGTCAGACTAAATGAGGCCACCCCACATAGTCATGTTAACTTTCAAGCTGCCAGGAGCTCAGGCCGGGGAGGTGGGGTGGCAGTAATCTCATATTCTAGTTTACTGAGTCCTAACATTAATAAAATTAATAATGAGTCTTGCTCATTTGAAAGCCTTATCCTATCAATCACCTGCCCAAACTGGAAAAAACAAAAAGCTGTTTTGTTCATAATAGTCTATCGACCTCCTGGTCCTTATTAATTGTTCTTAACAGAGTTCTTTGACTTCCTATCAAATAGTATTAAATAGTATTAGACTGGGAAAATATTGTGGTGGTTGGGGATTTCAACATTCACTTGAATTAAAATAATTGCCTCAGTAATGCCTTTAGTCCTTTATTAGATATCATTGGTTTTACTCAAAATGTAAATAAACCAACCCACAGTCACCAGCACACTCTGGACCTGGTTCTAACTTATGGAATAGAGATTAGTGACCCAAATGTCTTCCCCCAAAACCCAATAATGTCAGATCACTTCCTAATTACCTTCCTAATCCTCCCCCTCTAAATCCTGATCAAACCTGGCACAGAGATCTGGAGCTGGGTCCCCGGGCGCTGTACTGCTCCTGAGGAGATGTCCCAGCGGCACTAAAAGATGGGTCAAATGCAGAAGACAAATATCCCCATGGGGGACAATAAAGTATACCTTAACCTTACACAATTTCTACAATCTGTGTTCAGCTAATTTCTGTTCCTCACTGTTTTATTGATATTGTTTGGTCAGGTCAGATAATGTATGCTAATGAATATACTTTGTATGCATGCTGTAAACACAGTGGGTTGTAGCTATGGGCCATTTCCAACAGTATGACTAGAACCACTGCAGCCCCACTTTGGCACTAATGGATTCAATGGATTCCTATCAGACCAGGCCCAACCCTGCTTAGTTTCTGAGGTCAGACGAGATCAGGCAGGGTTTACCACACTTTGCTGGAAATAAATTTCCAGGACTTTTCCAGGACATTTTTAGTTTAGCAATCACTGATGTAGTTAAAGGCTATACACAAAGTTCACAATGATTGTAAATGAATTACACAACAAGGAAAAACACATTATTTAAATGTACAGATCACCAAAAATATTTAGCTAAAATTAGATGGAGATAATGGAAGATGGAAAATAAGGAACACATAAATGTGACACCAAGGTCACGTCTAGCAGGTATGATAAATAGATATATAGTGGGGAGGTTTGAGTTTACCTGGTATGTCCAGAATGATATATGTGTATTTTGATATAGATGCGTATCAGTCTGGTCCCAAAGGCATCGCAAATGTCCACAGAATTAATGAGTGAAGCCCAAAACATATTATTTCACGTGCATCAAAATAAATGAATTTGATTGCACGGTCCTGTTTGAGTTTGACCCGAGGTGGTGGGGGAAGTGTGACCAGATATATTCTTCATAAAGAGTGTGTATTCTGGATCCCAAGCAGTGTTTGAGAGTCCTCCCCCAAGACATTTCGGACAAAACAATTTCTTGCATTTTTGTGGGGTTTAGATTTTTGCTCATTTTAAAGTAATGATGACAGTTTCAATCTCAATTAATTTGATATTCAATAATTCAGCAAAGCAAAGGGTAGAGAAATTTTCAAGGATAAAATATATATTTTCTGGCCTTTTTTGTATTTCCATACGTTTTCCAGGATGTCCAGGATGTGTGAGAATGTATGGCCATGTATTTATTATTATTATTTACACACTGACCATTTTTTGAGAGTTTGTGTAGACAGCAGGGTTTATTGAACATACAGAATAAAATTCATCGCCCTTCCTCCGCATTTCATGGATTTCCTGAGATTTACACATAATTGGATTCTAATTTATTTACATTTATTAATAACTTGATGATACTGTGTTACCATTAGTTAATGTATGTAGACAATGACAATGAACATGGTTGAGAGAGAGACAAACATGTGATCATGTGTGAGCCCAAATATGTTAAAACTTACTCATGTGCAACATACACTTAACTATATCTTCACGTCAAAATGCAATAGGGATCGGTGCAATGCAAGAGTGTGTGCAATAGGGATCAGTGCAATATAAGAGTGTGTGCAATAGGGATCAGTGCAATATAAGGGTGTGTGCAATAGGGATCAGTGCAATATAAGGGTGTGTGCAATAGGGATTAGTGCAATATGGGTATGTGCAATAGGGATCAGTGCAATGTAAGGATGTGTGCAATAGGGATCAGTGCAATTAAGGGTGTGTGTAATAGGACTCCGCAGTAGAAGGGCTTGTGCAATACAGATGTGTCTTAATTGTTGTCTGTGACTCTTCGACGTGTTCTGTTGAATGTTTGTAGTTGTATTAACATGACTAAACCTTGTTTTCCTGTCTCTGTGTAACTGAAGTGTACTGTATGTTCTTATCTTTCTGTTAACCTGCCAGGGGGTCTGCAGATGGAAATTAGCCTTGGGCTATAATCTGGCATATTTACGTTTGTATAAATGTTCATTAATATGCATTGTTCCCCCTTTTCCTTAAATAAAATAAATAAAATAAAAATAACAGTGAACAGTGCATACCTTGAAGTAGCAGTAGGCCTGCAGTAAAAGCAGGTACCTCCAAATGTACTTGGTGTGAGTGTTTGGGGAAATGTCTGGAACAATGACAGGGCAGTAATCTGGAGGAGGACGTCAGAGCTTTGGCCCGGGTCCTGTGCATAGACAAAGAGACACATTTAGACTTTTATTTTGGTTCAGTCTCATTCACATATGTCAACCACAGATTTCAGTCACAACAAACAAAAGAGGCACAAAGCTAATGGATCACAGGGGAGTGATAAGACGAACAGACAGGAGAGGAGCATGAAAGGGAAATGTGTGTCAACTTTAAAGGCTGAAGAAACATATTATTGGTAGTATTAGGAGCAACCTTTTTCCAGGTTTTAATTGCAAGAGATCATCTTAAAGTACAACGTACAGGGTTAAAATGCCAAAGAATAACAGGATATTCCAATGTTATGGAGGACTGATCAAGGCCTACAGGAAGAGAAATCATATTAATAATTAAATGAACGACACAATGAAAATACTATGCAAATAATACACAACTAGCCTATATGGCCTAAATGGCCTATATCTACCGGGTTACTTGCAGTATTTGTAGTGTCATAGGTGTGTATGATGACCAAAAATAATATATTCATGTGAGTGATGTCAGAGCCTGGTTTACAGACCTTTACTATTGTATTTTACATTATTTGTTGTGACAGACACAAATGCAAAATCTTGCTTTTTAGGTTTTACTGGACAAATACTTCTGCCTTCTACTTGCAGAAATGTTGACACCATAAACGTTTTTTCATTTTATCTTCAGATATTTTACTTTACCGCAAATTATGCTTGATGTGAAGCTCATATACAATTTTGAGACAAAAGAATATACAATTGTCTTTGTAATAGAGAAGCAAACTAACTGACTGAATGTATTTCTACCCTTGAAATTAAAAACTGTTGCTTGTTTGTTGTTACAAAGACTGAAACCCATTAATATTTTGATCTGTAATTCAACCACTGAAAATGTGTTTCCTTGAAATTGAAAATAGATTGAAAATAGATGTCATGCTATACCTTATGTTCTTAATTTTCAATCAATGTGCCAGTGAATACTAGCGTGCCTTGAGGTATTGCCAGGTGTGCCTGGAAAGAATTGTAGTTAATGATTCACAATGAATTTAAATTGAATCATTTATGCTTTTGTAGTATCCTGAACCATTTGTACAAAAGAAAGAACATTGAACAGTCAACATATAATCAGATAATGGCATGGACATCATTCGGCACATTATATACCTTATTTTTTTTACAAACCAAGCTCTGATTTGTTAATATTTTACAAGTTTCTGTCTTTTCAACCAGTGTGCCGCGACTCACTGGTTGTCACCTCATCCCTATTTGTGACAATGTATTATATCCAACTGAAATCACACAATACACAATACACACACAATACGACATTAAGAAAATTTGAGTAAAATCTGTGGTTTAAAAGTTGCTACTGCATGTTGTACTGTGCAGCACCACAAGCCTAGATGACTTAACTCATTTTTTGGACATGTAGATGACGACAACTCTCCCACTCAGTGACTCAGTACTTTAGTGAAAAATGCCTGTGTAGTCTCTGAGATATATTTCTATCAATATGAATACGCTCATAAACAGATTATTCCCGGACAAAGTTGGACAGCGCATCTCCTACAAGTCTATAAAATCCCATAAAGCCAATAGAAGCCCTGGAGGTGACCCAAAAGTCTGAGGACATTCTATGAGGCAACGCATGGCTCCGAACGCTCCACAAAATGTCCTAAACCAGCTTTCAATTTGCAGAGCCAAACCTCAACCTTTACAAAAACAAATTTTACAACCACAGACCTTGTTTTCAGACTGTTTTTAGACGTGTCGGTTAGTTCTTAAGCCTCTGATGAAAGTAAGATTAGGGTTAAGGTTAGGCCAAGCTTTCAAAACTTCTTGATAGGTGAAAATTAGAACAAAACCCCATGTCCCTGTTTGGTCAAAACGATCAAGCTACTAAATCTAAACTCTGGGATACATAATTAAACAGACAGGAGTAACCACCGTGGAAGCCATGTTGAGAGCCTTAAGGACATTCTGCAGAAGGTTTGGCTCCAAGAAGATGAATAAGTCTGGGTTAAGAGGGCTGGTTTAAGTACTCTTTAAAGATATGCATATTTAGGCTAAAATGGTGACTTTTAATTTCCCGTATGTGTGCGGGAGTGACTTCTGCCAAATGTAGGAACGTGTGTGTTAATCGAAGCAGATTATTTCAAAATGTCAATTATCATTTTAGAGTTGTATAACAGCCAACCCTCAGTCACTTAAAGCATGTGGTGGTGTGGAGCTGCCTTGCTTGTGTTCATGAAATTATTGTTGTTTTTAATGAAGAAAAAAAGTAATAACAATTTGATGCTTATCTGGAAGCAACTAATATTTAGTTTATTTGAGACAGTTGAACATTTACAGTAAATGCTATTGTATTGTATTGTGAGAGAAAAATTGATACTATCTCAGTTGTTTTGGAAATTTGCAAAATTGTAATATCGATTATATTGTTTATAATTAAAACTATTGAAAAATGACCTAAAAAATATAACATCTCCCTAGTGTAATCTCCCAAAAAAGGTTTTAAGTGCTTTTTCTGAACTTTTGTGGTTTCACAGACACATCCCCATTAATGATGCAATGTATGAAAAGTATTGTCTGATTATTGTTAACAAGAAAATTAAAAAAGATATACATTTTTTTATCAATATCGCCCACCCCTACCAAGTGCATTTCTTATAATGGTTGTAAAAATTCTTTAAAACATATAACTACAATGTTATATATGAGATACTTGGTATTGTGCTTTGCTTTAATTCGTAAAGTACTCATTAATCATTTCATCATCATCACTTCAACACATTATTTATGCTCCATCTCTATCATCTTGTAATGCATTTTACCCTGCTCCTGCGTTCACACAGCTCTACATTATATATGTGCTCGACAGGTTGTCCAAATTAAAAAGACATTAGTTTCAGAAGATAAGCTCAAATCTGTTCCACACGTTTTCTGGGAAGGACGGTTGTAAATTTGGAAACATGCATTATTTTTTTCTGCCTCTGCTGCTTCTTCTCTGCGCTCCAAACTATCCATTATATGACAGTGAATCAGGAGCCTGCTGGTGAACACTCTCTCGAGACCCCTTTACCCCCTTCTTTGGAGCAGGATACAGGAGATTTGGAGGAGCAGAACAGAGCGTCATGTTTGTCAGAGATGACTCAATCCAGAAGCTTGTAACTCTACCATAATCCAACAGGGAGGAAAATAAAAGAAATGTGTCCGTGTGCCCAGGAACATGTTCACTCTATTAGGTACAGCAGTTACAGAAGTAAAATGTAGTTTTTATCATGGCCTGTGAGTGGCGCTGTGGTATTCGTTTGTCCCAGCAAGTTCAACGCTTTTCTTGTCTTCATGTCACTGTGTCAACCCTTTTGTGTTTAACTTTGGATAGAAATGCACTATACTCCTCCTAGTAAAATAATGCAGTAAAAAAATAAGTTAATAGTAAAATATATACATGTTAATAACTAAGTAATGTAGAAAATTGGACCTTGTTCATTTACGGTTAAAGTGAGCCAGAATTCTGTTCAGGAGTACCTTTATAGGATTACTCTTTTGCAGTGGTTCCCAGACTTTCTTGCATACCCCCTGAGGCTTTGAGGACACATCACGTGCCCTTTTCTTTGATACACTTATAAAATATGTTTGTGTAATGCGTCACATAAAAAAAAATAAAACATCTAAAAACTCGTACCACTGTGTACCACACTCTCTGCTACTACTGCATGTATGAATAAATATTGGAGCAATTTTGGAAACAAATTCTAATTCTTCCGACAAGCATTGTGAATGGGATTAGATTTGAAATTGCTCTAACCCAAGCACACATTTCAAACACATCCAGGAGTGTTTGAGAGAAGAGTAGAAGAGAGAAATATGAACAGCTAAACTAATACATGCATTTCAGAACATGTCTATGGAGGTGGTCTATACTTTTCTTTTATTTATTTTTTAACATAAAAGGAAAGAACCTTTTGTTAATTACAGAGAAAATGATGTTACTACTGACTGGGCATAAAACACTTACTTCAAAATGTGAGGAAGGAGAGCTCCAGAGATGAAAATTCTTAAGAGAAATATACAATTTAGACAAGAATTTAGGGCTGAACTATGGCTATGTAAGATGAAAATTTGCAAATTTGCTGTATAGTTGACATACAGCACAGATTTCAGTCACAATCCTCACTTTCTCCTTTGCCCCTCAAGACGCTCAGCCACTTCTCAGTGTTTGGTTTGACCCATGCTCCCACGAGACGTCATGATTAGCTCCACTGTGATGGGATGCTGACAAATGTGTCCAGATATTTCCTGAATCCACAAGAGGAGCAAAAAAAAAAAAAAAAAAAAAAAAAAACTTATGAAAATAGTAATTATATTGGTAACTACAAAATAATATTACAGGTGATAGTAAAAAAAAAGAGATTAAACAACAACAACAACAATTACATTAAATGAAAAAATATAAATAAAAACATATATAAATAAATAGATACATGTCAAAATGAAGTCAATATATAGTGCCCAATTAATACATTTTCAGCTGAAGATTCTTCAAATTGAATGAGGGCAATTCAATCTTGGCTCATGGCATTGGATTGTTACGTCCTTAGTTAAAACACTTCACCCACTTTGCCGAATATGAACGTGTGCATGAGTCATTGAGGTGTCAGTGATTGGTGGTGGTCAAAAGAGCCGATGGCGCAGTTCGGCAGGTTTGCTTCTGACCCTCTACTCCTGGTAAGCTAACCCTAAGCAGCTTACCATCACCGACTGTGGAGTAGATGAATAAAGCAATGTAAGTAAGGCACTTTATTTCAATATCTCAAAAGTTGATATTTAAACATATTTATTATTGGTATAACGTGATTTCATAGCTGTGGCAAGCATATTTTCTTTGAGATCCAGATCAATTTTAGGTTATTGTAAAAGTACAAAACTTGAAGGTACTATATAGATAGGATGAGTAAACATGGGTAGTACATCTATTGTAATAATGTTAGACCCAAGTTTTCCTCAAGTCGAATAAAAAGCGTAAAAGACTTGTGACACAATTCCTTCCAAATATCACAAAATATCCAATTGGTTGAGGCAAAAAGCAAAACAAAATCCAGGAAGCCGCGTATCCTCTTACACGGCTTGTCCATTTTGCCTTGCCACCTGTTGGACATGATCATTACCACAAAGCAAGGACGTGGGGGGCTAAGCTGGCCGCATTTATATCAACACGTTGGGATAAAACTGCCTAATTACTCCCTGAGGTACCGCCGCTATGGGCTGGAGCCTCTGCTTGCATTTGCCCTGGCCTGGAGCACAGCCAGGCTCTTGTGCAGCGCTGCTGAGAGAGGCCATCCCAGCGTTGCTCCCTGTGCGCTGTAATTGCCCTGAGTGGCTTATACACATACCGCGGCACCGGTCCAAGTCAATATTAGAAGGTCAAGGGGAGGTCTAATGGACATGTAACTGTGAGCCTGCTAGTGATAACTGGCCACATAATATAGATTTAATTACAGCTATTGCAAATGTATACACTATGTACTTTCATTATGTATACAGCAAAAATAAAAGTGAGATTCTCTGTGCTAGAGCTTTTTCTTACTCTGAAGTCTGCTTTAGTTCAATTTTACGTTTAAGTTCTAATTGGAAATATTGGATTAGGTCTTGTTTTAATGAGCTCTGGTTAGTTCCTTCTTTAGTTCATATGCAGTTGTAATCCGAGACCTGTCTTACTCCTTGTTTCTCGTTAGAGAATTAGATTAGGGTATTTCAAGGGTATATGGAAGAATGCTACAGGCGGCTCACTTTGGTTCAAAGTTCAAAGCTTCAAAAAGTTTAATTGAACGTCCTTTTGATAAATTATACTTTAAAGGTGCATTACTCTATGTAATTTTTCAAGTGGAGGGTCCCCCACTTGACATGAAATTATGATGTAGCAAATCTTGCAAAATAAGAACCTTTATTATTCACTTAACAGTTCAACAGTTTGCATACATTTACCATCAGCAGTATCTGTATTTCACGCCAAGAAATGGCAAAAATATTTCACTCTAAACACATTGAGGAGGTGACTGTGAAGAGCCTTGTTGGCAAATGCTTAAGTCAAGGACAATTAGGCTTTGATGAATCTGTGATGGAGAGCAAATGTGGGCTAAATGTGAGCAATTTCCACCTGTGCAAAGCTGCCTATTATCATAACACTTTTGATGGCTGCAGCGGGAATGTGCTTGGTGGGAGTGCGGCGCCCCCTAGCTCTCAGGGGACGCAGCATTAATGTCTTAATTAGGACGCCAGGGGAAAGATCCAAAGTACTGCAGGATGACGAGGGACACTGCCATGGGAAACCAGAGCCGATCGTCTTTCCCAGTTCAAGGCTAATTGCGAAAAAGGATCGGACGGCATGTGATAGGACTATGTGAGGTCATCTACTAATATGTGACGCTAATGCAAGATGTCTTTATTAATAACTATTCAAGGGGCAATATCTTCATTTTGTCCTTGTGTTATTAATTTATTTATGATCTAACAGTGTTTTGCAATAGACCTTGTAAGAGTGCTTAAAGTGGACATATTGGTAAACTTCTAAATATTCACAGAAAACTATTTTCAGTACAACTTTAATAAATGTCTAGCAGCCCAAACTTTTTTCCTTGACAGCCCAAAATTGATGTTTAGTTTTGTTATCACTTTAAGAGACTCCATGAGACGAGATGCAGTAACAGTGAACGTGTTTAGACGGCAGAAATGCTCAGAACGAGTCTGGCGATAATTTAAGGACTTAAGACAGCAGAAGATTCTCAGATAAGTGGCGTATGAAATCGGAAAAAACGTCACTGATCGAGGGAGTTCAGCAGGAAGTGTTTTTGAAGAGGAGAGGATTTTTAAACCAACATTCCTCAAAATGGCGTGAAAGCAGCTAAATACAACTCTAGGTATGTTTTTCATGACGGAACATTGTTAGGACATGGTTAAAAGCTCAAAAAAGTCACTGTGGCAGAATACATGTCCTTTAAGGACCAAGTTCGGACAGCCTTCTTCTAACCAATATCATTATGTTACAAATAGTATGTGTAGATTACTAGGCATTTAACCAACAGACCACATTCTTAGGGTAACAAGTTATCAGTTGTCAGTGTTTAGCTTCTTCTTCTTCTGTTTTTTATCCTAGCCCTGATAAAGATCAAAATCATTCTAAAACTGTTCAGAAAAAGTAAGACATTGTCCTATTTGTGTACTTTCCACCCAGTATTGATACCTGCTTAAATGAGTAGCTAGTTTTGATACTATGACAACCCTAATTTCTGATAACAGCATATTGTAATTTACTTTCTGCACTAGAATAAATAAATAATTTGGTAAACATTGAAACCAGGCAGAAATGCATACACATAAGTTAAATTTGGCTCAATAAGTGGTCAACATTTAGTAAAAACACAGGTCAGGTAAAAACACAGGTCAGGTAAGGTAGGGGAACTTTTATTTGGTTTGTTTGTTTTGTCAGGAATGATATCCAATACAACCTGTGCCAAACTAGTAGTATATGAGCCTTTTTCACAAGTATTGGAGAGGTGTGTGGCGCTGCTTTACCAGCCCGTATCACATGACTGCTTACACATTTGTCTGTCAGCGTCGTCGTCCGAGTGGCCTGTTTGTTTCCGGGAATCAATTTGTCCTCGGGATCTTTGATAAAGGCAGCTGAGGCAGATATGATTTCAGCGCTGGACCAAAGACATGCACTTCACCAGCACAAGAGTTCTTATTTACCACGACATGCTCAAGGCTCCTGCTGTATTTTTATAGTGAGTCGTGGCCTATTAGAAATACATGGAGTCGACTTAATAAAGAGCTTCTTAAAATAACATAGGACTCTGATGTAGGACTCACACCTACGCACTTGTTTGCCTTTCAATGAACTCTAATTTGTCTTGGCTCTTGTTACTTTGTTCCTTAGTTTCTCTTTGAAGTGTACCTTCATTATTATTCAGTATGGTTAATTAAATCTTCAGACACACTGCTACACCTGCAGGCACAGATGTCCTGGGCTATTCTGCACAAATGGTCTATCTAAGTGACACCAAGTAACATTGATATTGAATATAATTATATGGCCAATAGAAGCAGCTGTCCATTAAATAATCCAGTTCTCTAAAGCCTCCCCAGAGGTTACAGTAACGCAGATGTAATCTACAAAGTCAACAAAGAATTTCTATTAAATCAAATAAAGCTCTAATCAAATGTACTGCTCCTGCTGACATCATTTTCATGTGCCTTCGGTCGCTGAGGGCCGGCCTTTGAGAAGTGGCTCCACTGCTGTTCTAAAGATCATCCCAAACGACTCCCTGGGTGCTGGGATCACTTTATGGAGTAGTATAAGGCAAGCCGGTCTAATAAAAACACAATAAAAATACAGGTGCTCTTCTCCTCCACAAAGACTTCTGCAGATATTACATAACTTGTATTTATCTTAGACTAATCCAATCATATCTTTGGTGGTGTTTTTCTTTCGTGCAAATGTCTTACTTGTCCATCTCGCAAATGATCTTGAGCTTTGAAGGCATGCTACACGATTTCCACATGAAATAGGAAGGCAGGAGTCCGCCGGGAGACGCTCAATTGAAAGTAAAGCTGTGCCTAATGGACCACAGGATGTGTCTGCAGAATTTAGACGTATCACAATGGCGAAACAGGCTGTTGGTGCCCATTCATATAAAGGGAATGCCTTGTAATGTTCCTGGTCCTTCTGGGATCGTTGCAGAGTAGAAAGGAAAGGGCGAATGGTTTTGACATAACTTTAAATCTGTGTTTAATGTAAAAGTACTTTAAAGCTTATTACTCAAGTAGCAAAATAGTGACGTGGTAGAAGGGTTAAAAACATTTTCTTTTTACACTTATAACTGTATATGTATGTATAAAAGTACTGTATAAATTAAATAAAACCATCAAAATAGCTGATCAAACTATTTTACTAGAAGTGTTATTTGTACTAAATCTATATAAATACTATAGCATTTATATGCGCTGTATATTACAACAATTAGTGCACCAACTGAGCCTAATTTTAGTCATATTATGCAACCGTTTTGGCAAACATAAGCTCCAGCTAGCACTCAAACAGCTGATGTTGATAGTATTAATTATTACTAATTTGTATATTCTATAACTATAATTTGGTCAGTATTTTGATAGGAAAATAAAATATGGAAACAACCACAATGCATATGTCTTACAGCTCTACCACTGAGCCACACGGCAGCACACAAGTAATACATTTGATGGAGCTAATAAAATAGGTCAAATTACTATTATTTCTTCCTCTGTCTGTACGTCTTTTATTTCTTCAACAGCAAACATTATAAAACGATTAAACTCAGTTTAAAAAAAAAATCTAAATCCACAAAGTACTGTTAGTGTTCATCCATATAAAATGAATGATTTGTAATGTTCCTGGTCCGGGGAGGATAGTTGCAAGGTTGAGGGAAGACTTCAGGAAGGGGCGAATGGTTTTGACATAACTTTATTTTAGTGCGCGACAGGTCTCTGCCCTCCCCGCAGTTATATGCTGTATTCCTATGGGCCGTAGGAGGAAGCAGCCCAGTAAATCCCCGCTGCCGGACTTAAAAAAGAAAACGGATCTGAGGACAGGTGAAAAACGGGAAGATAAATACACCATTTGGGCTGTAGCTCTCCGGAGAACCATCACAATATAACGCTGAAGGCATTTGGTTTAAATTTAGGCAGAAAGGAAGCCATACAGTGAAATAACACTTGGTAACTTTCAGGGGCATAATTCATGTGGTCTAAAAACGGGTTTTATAGGACTCAGGACTAGTCTTTGTCCACAGATCGGACCTGGGACTAGAGTATAGAGGCCTCACGATTTCAAATTTGGTTTATTTGAGCTTGTTTTGCGGAAATGGTGCCATCTGGATTTTACATCAAGACCAACCAATTATTATACAATAATTCAAAATAATTAATTTGTGAGTGAGGTAAAATCAAAATGGGGCTGTGTTTACGAATCTCAGTAACTTATACAACCATCTTGCATTTATTCAATTACAAGTATTTTATTGGTAAATAGAGACAAAAACTTGAAATACATTTTGAGTTGGCTCGCCTCATTAACTTTCCGTCACTCGTGCCCTTTCCTGTTATATTGGTCAGATGCTGGAGACATCTAAAGCACTAAAGCACATTAAAATAATTACATTTAACATTTTGTTTCACATTTTACCAGTTTTACCCAAATTTAGCAATTATTGAGGTTTATAATTTTACTTCCTGATTACACTACGTCATTCCAGCTGTTGTTTAGCAACTATATTGTACACTGGGGCAAAGCTCGGCTAATTTACACAATAGTTAATAGTTGACATATAAAAATAATGACAATAGACAAATGTTTAAAGGGTCAGAAAATGTGTTCCTTGTGCATAAATGCTCCTTAAATACAACATATGAATGGGATTCCATGTCTTTCTAGTGTCAAGTTCAAGAACTCAGCGTTACTTCCTGTCATTTTCAACTTTTTCTTTTACTTTTCTTCACAAACTGCCACTTGACTGGTGTATAATTATATGATAATATGATAATATTTACCAGAGGGATTATTCAATCAAACTACATCATAATTAGAGAAACAAAAAAGTCAAAAGCACTTTAATTGTGACAAGGAAACTGAGACCCTGAGATAAGTTTACATATGGGACCAACAGACAAGGGAGGGAGGAGAGACAGAGGAGGAAGCGTTCACTTAGAGCTGGTATAATGGCCTCAGCCGATGTCCTGAGCCGCAGAGGGCGGACTATTTCTTCAGAGGAAGGAGGTGGAGGGGAGTGTGGGGGTCCTAAAGGTAAACAATGAGGATTTTAGCAGAGAAGCTCCCAGAACACTTCCGTAGTCTGTCCATCTGGTTTCATGATCTCAGCTCTATACATTGGTTTGTTCCCCTAAAAAGTACATCATATTACTTTTGAGACCAGAGAACACATCCTGATAACTGACAAATGGTTATCCTCAAAATACAGAATCATACGAATTATGTACTCAAACAATAACTTCAGAATAATATATTGAATTTGGTGTTGGTATCGCTGTGCCTTTTTGGTCTGTTATTTTAGCTCCAAAACGATAATCACGATATTATCCACATTTCAACATATCTTACACCTACCTAACTAAACCCCAATCTAAACCAGAACTAGAACAGGACCAAACTAAGTCTACATCAGATCTAAACTGGGATAAAATCAGAATCAAACCAGGATCAAACCAAGATCAAACCAAGATCAAACCAGGATCAAACCAGGATAAAACCAGGATCAAACCAGGATCAAACCAGGATCAAACCAGGAGTGAATGGAGCCTCTATCTTCCTGTCTAGTGATTTGCTCCTCATGATGCGCTCCCTCTGCTGATGGGACCAACTACTTTAACATGTGACCGATCGGATTCCAAACTAAAGCTGGTGACACTTCTTACATCTGCCATATATTTTTTCACATTTTACACAACTCAACAAACAGCTGCAGCCGATTGCACAAAAACAAATATCAGAAACTTTGATTGTCAATCCCTGCGTCATTACAAGCTCTGCATTATTCTTGACTTAAACCCAATCAGGCCCCCCACACACACACCTACAGCAGGATCAATATTTACATCTCTCTCTAATCATCATGCTTCATTTATTTTTAGCCTATTCAAATAAATAGAGTGGAGTGTATGCAGCTGGCTAATAGATCGGGTAATAAAAGCTCTGAAATAGAAGATTGCTTTAGTATGAGGAATTTCTATCGCACACAGCTGAGCGAGAAGTAGGTCACGAGAAACTGAGCAGGAAGTTATAGATCAACTGTTTTATGATATTTAGGGCATGATGATTTAAAGATACAATAAGAGACATGTGGTGGCTTTGTCAAAATCACTGTCAGAATAATCAACAATAGACTGATATTTGTACTAGAAAGTGCATAACACAAAAGTTTGTAGTTTGCAGTGCTCAATGCAAAAGAATATCTATGTTCAAAGTATGTAAATATACCGTGCAGTGTTAACTTTTTTTGTTGTTGTAGTTTAGCCTTTTAACTAAAAATATTTCTATTGTCATTTAATAATTTTATTATTTTTATTGTGGTTGGATTTGAGGTTCTGGAATTAAAAAGTGCATCTTGGATTTTATTTCCACTTGTTTCATTCATTTATGTCTAGTTTTGATTATTTGATGAATATTTTCAGTATTTTTACTCGACTAAAATATCTACGTTTTGTCAACGTTTTAGTTACTGAAAATGTAAAATGTAATTTTCAATAGTCATTAGGATTACTTTTTTTTTAATTTCGTTTCTATATAATTTTAGTTTGCAAAAATATGACATTGGCAAAAACTATGGCAAATTTAATAAATGTTTTTGAGGTTTGTAAATATGTTATCCTGAAGGTGACAAGTGTCAGTTACAGCTTTAATAAATCCATATGAGCTTGAACATTTGACAATATTGTGCAATCACATTATATCATACTTTTCCCTAAACACTGGAGACCTCCTTCGCTCCACAGACAGCACTGCATATAGATATTTAACAACCTGTCGGACAAGAGCAGAGCTGCTGTAATCCCTGCACACGATGCAAACCAAATGTGCAGAATGAGCATAAAAAGCACCATGAAACCCAAGTGTCTCAGTGTCCGAGCTCCACGCCACATCTGTTTTCCCCTGTTACGACCGGAGCCAGCGCAGAGGTCCGCAGTGATGTGTAACCTCAATAAATATCCCCCCATCCACAGAGACTTACCCCAATTTGTCCAGTGCGCTCATCTGGGAACTAATATTTGGAGACAGCGAGCGGAGAGGGGTCCATCTGAAAGACATCAGTAAACATGTGTGTAAATCCACTGACCCGGGCCGAGGAGCAGGGCAGAAAGTCCCCACTAAAATGGCCCTAAGTGAGGCAGAGGATTATAATAATGGATATGTTCAGGATATTCCCAGTGAAATGATGAGAGCCTGTCCTTTCACCGACCTCAAGACGAATTAGCTGTAGGTCACGGTAGGATAAATGAATTACTGGTGTTACTTGTTAAAGAAAGAATGAATGTATTCGACATATTTCATGTAAGAATTAAAAAAAAAAAAAAGACTTAATTTGTCTCTCCTTTGGGAAATATATTGAAAAAAACTGGGGCACTAATGCAGCACATAAATGACTGGTGTCATGTTTTAATGACAAATATTATGTAAAAATTATACTACTGTACAGTACCAATTTGTCTCTTTTGCAACAAGCAAAATATAGGTGTAATAACTTTCAGATTTGAAAGTTACTCCATGAATATTTGATTACAGTAACAGTTAAACACATTTATATTGGTCTTATCTGGGTGGGAGACAGCTGTGTATTTAGCAGTGACAGGAATATGTAAAGAGGCCATTTCTGTAAATGCTCCATAAAACGCATTTAAAAACTCTTCATGATTTTTATTATTATTGACGAAACATAACTCAGTCAAAACAAATCTGATTTTGTTTTCGCCCGAGGTACCACTTGTTTCCAGTTGAAATGAGAGCACTGTGCACCATTTCACGAAGTGCAGAAATCACAGTAAATTTCCGCTAATGTTTACGCTCTGGGCAGTTGGACTGTGTGTAAAGTGATCTGTTCTGTAAATACTCTCACATTAGGATATATTGGCGGTATTAACTCGAATTACGGGCGCTACTTAGATCCCGCGCACTTATGCTAGCGCCCTGTAGCTGTGACACATTAACACTTAGCCGTAAACACTATTCATAAGAAAGTCATACATCAATAATATCCATCTAATCCGAACGCACTGACAATTTTATTATTCTCGTAAAATGCTTGCGACTGGCCTTAAGCACACTGTATTTTCAGCAGGCGTTTTAAAAAGTCTTATATTACGTCCTATTGAAATGAATGGATTGACTTTTTGTTTGACAAGGGGAATTTTCCTGAGTGCGGCCGTGCCAAGAGCAAGAGGGGGAAAGTCAACTCAATTCAACTATTTGTCAACTCCCTTTAGAAACATTTAATAGTAATAAAATTTATGGCTATGCTTTCCAATAGCTGCTGCCAAAAGAAGAAGTAGTTGAGTCTATCTTTTTACATAAAACGGTTGTAAATGCAGCCATTGTATTTGAGGCAGATTTACGGAGCGAACTTCAAATACGGTCTTGCAATGTTAAAGCTAAATCACGGTAAATAGACTATGATTACTGCCTATAGATGCTTTTATGTAACTATCAATCCACGGGTCTGTCAGTGTGTGCAGTTGGGCCCATAGATAAAATACTATGTATATGGACCAACAGGAAAACAGGCTGGAGGAGGATGACAGTAGCAGACAGGTAAGGAATGAACTGAGGCAGCACTTTTGAGGTGGAATGGACACATGGACAAATCATATGTTAGCAATTAATGAGTAAATTTAGAGTTTTTTAAGGATCTACTATGAATAGATATGGTAACTTTATCTTGATGGTTTTATTAATTCAAGGACTTTACACAACCTGTCCAAAAATAAGGTATAAGGTATAAGCTGCTGCACGGGTGATTGTCTTTTAGCTTCAACACGGCACTTAAACCCAACTGATGCAGAGAGTGGCTTCTCGTTTCTGTAACAATCATGTGGAAATACAGATCCTGTGCTCATGGAAAAGATCAGTTTTAGAAGGGTCAAATCATTGGCATTAAACGGAGAAAAACAGGAGATTGCAGAAACTAATCTACTACATTAACTCCATTGAGAATCTTTGCAATGTGCTGGAGAAGGCTTTGCACATTGGTCACACTCTCATATCATCAGTACAAGATCTTGGTGAAAAATTACTGCAACATTGGAACGAAATACATCTTTTGACATTGCAGAAGCTAATTGAAACAATGGCACAGCGAATGTGTGCTGTTATCAAAGCTAAAGGCGGTCCAATGAAATGAAAAAATGAAAACTGAGGATTTACTCATATCTAGCTAAGACTTCTGTTGTTGGCTTTAACAATTAGTTCGATATTTTTAACAATTCAACTGCGCACACAGTTTCAATTCTACATACTTTATTCAATAATATACCGTGCTATCCTACATCTTTTTGGCTCCAGTCGCTTCCTTCAATCCAAAGTTATGTCAGTCATTTCCAATAGAACACTGTAAAAACGTTGATAAAATCTGTGTAACAATTGACTGAATGACCCTTTGGGGACTGAGGAAAAAGTAATTTCATCACTTCAGGACCATGTGTGATTTTCTCATTCGCTCCATTCTGATTATTTAAACTCATTGCTTCCATGACTTTAGCTTTAATGTAATATGATAAAGCCTATTAGTCATACCATGGACCAGAGTTCAAAGTTAACACATTTATGGGACATTGTAGTATTTTTATAATCATCTTTTCGGTGAATTGAGATAGAAAAAAGAAAAAAAACCAAACTTTATGCCAAAATGAGTTATGGACCATTGAGGAGCCGTAAAATGCTGTGATGAATTTGTATGTACTTTTCTTTTGACTTTTTTTCCAATGCGTTTTTCATCTTGACACGGGGAAGGAAATGCGTTCTGTTTTCTTTGGGATGTGCAATTTTCTGCTCGTCATCCTTTTCATAATCCCCAAAGCAGGATTTAAAAGCGCTTTGGCGGCCATAGTACAGGTCCCGGTAGTCCATAAGTGTACTCAGGATACCAAAAGGGGACGAGGAAAAAAATGGCCGAAAAAGAAGCGTTGGATGTTTCCAGAGAAGTCCTGAGCGAGCGGACATGATTTAGTGTGAACTGCAGCATCCATCAGGCCTGGTGTAATTACAGAGAAAACATCTAGACAGAGGAACAAGGACACTCTGTGTGCACTTGGGCTGGGGCCACACCAATGCACTTTATTCAAGTTAAATAAGCATCAGTGAGCCATGAATTAGATTGAGACACTTAATTATCTTCGGTCATTACCGATAGGGGCCAGAACAACAAATAATAAGGATCATAGAAAGACGTTAGGGTTAGGGGGTTAGGGTTAGGTGTTAGGGGGTAGTTTACTTTAGTTTTGTTTTTAGTATAACTTTTTTAGACAAATTGTTCAGAGGAAAAAATGTGTTGTGACATCTGTTAATTTAAAGTTGATTGATGTTTGTGTTTTAAATGAATCTAATTAACATCTAAAAGTTATGTGGGGAAGATATCACATAATGTACTTATTTGTTTCATACTATCTCTTTGGGCAAGACATTGAGAAAAGAATTACATTTTTATCCACTTCATAGATTATGATGAATGCAATCCAACCATGTTATTTGTTTTCATTTGAGTTAAAATTTGAACCCAGAAGTTGTAAAAGCTATTACATTTAAAACTAATGATCTGAATTCTCATAAACACTAACATTAAAAAGCAACGTATGTATACTGTATAATGTGCCAGTTGTGAAGGCAGAGTGTACTTGACAGTGTGGTCCTCTGTACATCCTGCTCAGTAGCACATGTGTGGATGACATTAGGCCTGGGTCCGACCACAAAAAACCTGCACAATTTATGGAGGAATAAATCCACTGCTTCCTGACATTTAAATCCCGCTCTGATGGTCTGAAGGGTGGCACTCGCAAAACGCTACCATTAAAAATACAGGTTAAAAAAAGAATCCTGGCCTGTGAGGGGGTTGGAGCAAAAAAGGTGAACTCAAGTCACTTCATTGGTGAATAGACAACAACGTATACAAGCAAATTGACTTTAAAGTGGTAATCTGATGAATAATACCAGAATGTAGTCGATGAAGTAGTAAAAAATAGTAATAGTTGGTCAAGTAGAGACAGTTCCAATGATTTTAAATGAGGTAAATTAAGACTATGCCAACCCAATTTTTGATACCTGGTTACTAATCATTCACTTGTCATTCATTTTTGTTTTCACCTTATCTGCTGAATTTGCCGTGGGTGCCGCCCTCCTTTGTAATCCTCCTTTCGGTTGTATTAGTTTACATGGGGCAGCAGATCTCAGCAGCAAATAAGTTCTACATGGACTACAAAGTTGTTTTCAGACTGCTCAGAGAATCGACGAAGCACATGGACACTTTTGCACAAAACAATCTAATTTATACATTATTTTAACAGTGAGACTTTTCCCTCATTTGCCACTTGTGTGAACCAGGTTCCCACTTGAATGGAAGTGCCAATACAATGGAAGTGTGGACCCATAGCAAAAAGAAAGAGGCAAAAATAGGTGGGGCAGAATAAGGTGAAAGTGAGTACAGGTGTGTACAGTGTTATTACTTTGTTTCTTTGGGTCGGGACCTCTGGGAAATACTTCCTAGTAATCCCTCTGTCGATATCATCAATAAGCAATCAAAATGAAGAGAGAATTCACACACAACTGACAGTTTTCTGTTTAGACAGTCGTTTAACAAAATAAAGGTGTTATCAAGTATGGATTTGGCTAAATATGGTTGCTAGGTAAAGTTGTTCTAATTATCTCTACGTATGTCACATGTCTAATTCTCATCCTTACCACACAGAGAGACTGACATTCGTAGTACCACAAATTCACACAGAACAAAATGGGAAACCAGGATTTAGATTCTTTGCGTAATACAAGATCTTGGTGAAAATTGTATGCAACACTGAATAGAAATTCATCTTTTGACACTGCAGAAGTTTGTTGAAACAAAGGATGTGTGCTGTAATCAAAGCTAAAGGCGCTCCAACCAAATATTAGAGAGTGTGACCTTTATATTCTTTTTGGACAGACAGTGTATATACTTATTTTCACTATGTGTTAGTGAAATGTAGACTAACCTAACATATACACTTCATTTTCATTTAAAAGGTCAATTTAAGTACAAAAAATTTGGAAAACAAATCCTCAAAATCAAGGAAGGGATTATTAATCATAAAATCTATACGATTTCTCAAAATCATTAAGTATCTTTTGAGTAAGAAATGTGTGATTTTCCCATGTTACATCCATCCAGTAGTTCCCTCTGAAGTCAAAAGCCCAGCTCACCTTTGGGTTAAACGTCGTCTGTGTTGGCTCCATGGTTTGCCGGCAGCGTCCCTGCTCCATCTGTCCTCTCCCCAGTGGATATGGAGTTATTTGTAGTCCATGCTCTGAGACAGGTGGCTGCAGTGCTGACGGAGATCTGGAGGACATTTGCCCACACACAAGGGCCTCGTACCCGCTGTGGTTTTTTAAATAGTGCTAATATAGAGCAGCATCGGGGTGTCACAACAACAGAGCAAACGTATCAACGACAACAAACAAACTTTTATTACCACAGGAATGGATAGCCATGGCTGCTTACTATAAACAATTGTGTATTTTTACAATCCTATTTTATAAATGGTGCAAGCCATTTGACCAGTTATTAGCAAGCTGTAATATGGCAAGTTACAGGCTTAACATTATTTAGGGTGCACTTCCACCAGTACAGACAGACAAACCAAACCCACCTCTTCAAATTAGGGGCTTGACTGGTACGGAACCAGGACTAGAACAGGATCAAACCAAACTGACATTAGGACTAAACTGGCGTTAAACAGGACCAAATAATTGTGGACGCAAATTCAGGGTAGCAACTGTACCTGTTGCATGTTTTTGTTTTTAACTCTAAATGTTCACAGTCAAAAACCTGCTGTAAATTGAGAGGGCAATGTGAGTGTGTTTGCCCAAGGACACAATGAAGGTACGACCTCAGGCGACATTTGTACTGTTGATCCTCAGGTTGGGGGCCATAAGGTTACCCCATAGTGCTAATGTTCTTCTAGTATTATTATCATTACAGTTAATCTTCAAATATTATTATATGTATTAATAAAATAAAATAATACTGTATTAAAAACATGTTTTGATTCTCTGTTTTCTCGTACAGTGTGTCCAGCCTGGTGCTAACTGCCTGCAGCTGTGGGCTTGTTAGAACACTCATTTAAAGGAGTAATTGTGTTGGTGTTACAAAACATGGGGTGGTCACACAGTTAGCGTTCAAACTGAGAGGAATGTACAATAATCCGCATGGTTCATCTGTAAGCGTTTGACCCGGTAAACTTTTATTTCCTGTCTTCTGTCCCTGTGTTATTGCAGGCCAAATGGCCAAGGTGGTCTACAAAATACACACTGGGGACCGTGGACTAAATGGATATAGGGCAGATGAATGGGTGATGGTAACTTAATGTGTAGAGCTGTTAACTTATAACAGAAAGATTAGTGGTTCAAACTCTGCCTACAGTCAGTGTCTTGTTCAAAGTGTGTCTTTGAACAAGACATTTCACCCATCTTGCCTGCGTGAATGAAGGATAAATTATAAAGAATGGTCTGTTTAGAAGTGCATTATGAAGTTTTTCTGGTGGAGAGTTCAACACCTGCTTGTCCTCATGACAATGTTATTGCTTTGCCTGGACAGTAAGACATGTGAGACATTAACCTCTCTTTTTCCATGAAGATGGCACAAAGCCAAGATACAGGTCAGATCTGTTCTTTATTATCAAAATAGTGTATGTATTTTACAAAATGATCCATTCTTTCAACTTTCAACAAAAGCAGGAGCACAAAATACAATATTGTGCTATGTTATGATACTGGAGCTTCATGTTAGAACCACTCAGTTAAAATTCCCACACTTCACACTTACTGTAACACATTCTTCAGAGTCCATTTCCTCACATTAAGTCATTACACTGTCCCACTCCACCTGCAGGAAAGACTGACACAACAGTAATCAAAGAGCATGGACACACTCGCACCGGGCCAGCTCATGTTTTCAGATCGTTTAGTATTTGAAACGCATTGTTTTATCTTGAAAGAATTATTGTTTAGTCTCAATTATATTTCCTGTCCCTCCCACTGTTCCTCAAACTCTTTACACAAGAGTGTTATTATTAGGATATTGTTATTAAGGACAAAATTGGGGGGTTTGTTTATGGCAGAATACAAAATTACTATTGCAATATCCTTACATGGAGATAAGAAAAAGTTACAGAGTGCACCTTTAAACATTGCATGTATTCTATTTTACTGAGGTTTCTTTTTAGAATTTACAGGAGATATATAATGTAAAACTTCAAAGAGCTTAGCTATATTATAAATGTTTTCTCATTACCCATTTGAAGTTAAGAATTATTCATGCATGTTTGAACAATCTTTATTTTCCAAACTTCCTGTTTTCCCAACCCCTGATACAACTCTTTATATACTTTTTCTCAGATTTTGTGTAGGATTCTTTGTAGGATTCAGCAGTTTTGCATGTCTTCTTTAAAATTGTCACTTTTAATTTCTAATAGGTTTTGTTTTAGGCACAATCTTGTCAATTTTTCTGCAATTTAGCATTGATTTAGTCCTGGTTTAATATTGGGATGGTTTTGATTTCCAAGGTAGTTTTATTTTGTTGTCGCAATAACAGTTTTCAAGTATTGCACTCTTTATATTCTGCAGCTTTAGTTTTGTTGCAGAATATGTAACTCTTTTGCATCTTACTGTTATTCATTTAATATGTAGTACATGATGGCATTATTTTTCCTCATCTCTTATTTCACTCATCCTTCATTGAGGCAAACTAACCAACATTATGGCTGATCACTGAGTCCTGTATATTTAGCAGTGCAGTGAGGCAGAGAGGTGTTGGGCCGCACTCAGAGGGTCAGTGGTTCTACACTGCATAGATCTCACATCCAGAGTAAACTTCAAGCTCCACAGACCAGGTCCAGTGCAGAGACAATAACAGAAATATGTCAGATGTGTGTAGTAAGTAAGTATGTGTTGTAATGCTCTATGTACACAATTGTATGGAAAAGTGTGCCTGCCTTGAAATGTTATGGAGAAGAAGCCAGTGTTACACTTTTGAGAACCTGTTAAGTTGAATTGGAAGATTTTTGGGAGGTCTGGGTCTTCACTTGGCTGCAGATATGGGACCATAGTGGGCAGGTGGAGGTGATTTATGGCTCACTCAGACATTGGAGTGACACAGTGGCAGGTTTACAAGAGCTCTGAGCAGGAGATAATGACTCTTTCACCTCCTTCTCTACAGTGCAGTGAGGAGAAAGATCATGTCAAGAAAATATACCAGCAATCCTTAAAGCTGTGCCAACACAAAAGGATTCAAGTTTAGAAAATAGGAATACACAAATTGACTCAGATAATGGATTGAGTACAGATTCTGTGTCTGTTCATACTTCATCTATCAGCCATCAGACATGTTCACCAACGTCTACCCAGCAAATATGGGCATGCCGTACCTCATTTGAAAACTCAGAAAGACTGCAAGACTCTTGAACAATAAGAGAATGCTTACTTTCCCATGCTCTATGTTTATCTTATTTATTTATTCATTTATTTATAAAAGGGACAATGCATATTAATGAACATATGATTAATATGTAAATATGCCAGAATTTAGCAACAGACTAGTTTCCATCTCTTGTCCCTGGACTGGTTGATGGTGCCATTAAAGATTACACAAAGTGAGACCCATCAGCAGTACAGAAAACATCACAAAAACACATTAGACTACAGACAGTAACTTCACACAGGGTACACACATAACCAAGAGAAGACTGAACATGCAGAGGACAAGACCATGAGTTTACAACTCATTAATCATTCATTTCAAGATACAGTATTAAAAATCTTCAAATCTGTTGTCATGACTATGACTGTCAGAATGTAGCTTTGATTTAATGCCGAGTTACTTTCCATTCTAACTTTTTCTGTCAGGAAAAATCAGGAGCAGATCTTAGTCACTTGATGATCGAAGCACAAACTCCGAATCAGTTTTCAAGCTGATAATCACTTTTTACAGGTGATCGCTAACAGATACTTAACTCAAATGCTTTTGGTTGTAGAGGATCTACTACAAACCTGAAGAGGACATCCACTTTGGAGAGGGAAACATAGATGGAGGAAAGATCCCAACTGAAACCAAGGTATGGGTAGAAGCAATGGGAATGAAAAGGAAAAAAATGTAAAGCAGGGGATAGCATTTGGTTCAAGATGCCAAACAACAAATCAGACATTTTCTTTAGACAAATGATCAAATGTTAGATCCAAAATCTTGCCAGTTTAGTATTCTGGCACATAAAATGTTGTTGATTCCTTGAGCAAGACAGTTCATCGCAATAAACACAATATATTGTTGCAGGGAGGGCATCTACAATTATTGACCATTAATTTGACCACAAACCTTCTTGTCTAAAATACCTCACATTTTTGCCTGTTTGCTCACTCCGCCCCCTCCCTGTGCATCCTGCGGCTAACTTTCCCAAGTGCTATATTAATACCCCGACCCATTGTGACGCAGTTATTTTCATGGCCGGTCCGGAGGAAGTCACGTGGCTCCGATTGGTCCCCAGAGGGCCCCCAAGCCTCTATTAGGCGCGTTGTTTTAACTCGAATAAGCGTCAATGATGTGGAAAGGCAAGAGGAAGTAGCCATCACTGCACCTACTTTGGCAATGGAGCCCGCATATTTTCCCCTGTATTGTATGGGTGGGATTATGCCTTCAGAAAGTGCCTACATATGTGCGCCATTGTACGTTGACCTGCAAGGCATTAAGATTGATAGCAATGGGATCTGGTGGTTAACACAGTGTTTAAGCCCACAGAAAAATCAACAGGAGGAAAGCAGCAGGACTCTCACACACTCAGCGGCTGCATGCAAGAGTGCAGCTAAAATGGATATAACATCAGGAAGAAATATAGACTTACTGGAATAGATTTATAGACGTTTTTGATAGTTAGACTAATATTTCCAAAACTGCATGATAAAAGTAAATCTGAACTGAAAGTAAAAGTGCTGAAAAGAGATAATATTAAAGTATAAGTAAAATAGTCTTGAGTAAAAGTTGAAAGTAACTTCACGCAACAGAAAAATACTATTATTACTGCTATTAACAAACGTTGTTTTTTTTTAAGAAGCCAAATATAATTTAATAATTCTATCCGCAGTACTGATCATCAAAGAATGGATGTAACCACAACACATGGTAGGTTTTTTGATTAGGAAACATATTAATCAGTTTAGCATATTACATGACTGATGATTACAAGAAAAATGTTACTCTAGCTATCTTTTTGAGGTGTAAACAACATTCTAACAAACGCTCACATAGTCAACATAGTCTACAATGAGATAGCAGACCAAAATGTGTCTAGTATTAAGTATTTTGTTCACAATCATTCTTAGCCACGTAAAAACACAAAAAAGAAGAATCAAAGGATGAAACTTTTTTGCGAATGTGAAATACTGATCCTCCAATTTAATTCAGCAGATGTCATTACACGTAGTAAATAAGTTATAAAATTCACAGGTTGCATAGCTAAAAGTAGCATCCTGTCACATGTCTCTGTTCCTTTCCCCAAATTCACTTTAGCACCTGGGTCACTTTAAGGAACCAGGAAGCCATTTGGACTTCTATGGGGACATGTTCAGAGACTTACCGAGGAAGTTCAGGCCATTCCCACCCCAATTACTGTTATATCCCAACAACCCTAATAAAAAGGATTTGTCTGAGTTATGAGAGTGGATTTAGTGACCATTTTCTCAATACAGCCGTCCTTCTCTCACTGCTAACACAGTTGTGGATGGAAGAATCAGATGGGGACAAACGGAGTACTTTTCAGACCTGTTTTTTGACTTGATGTAATAAATACCAGAAATGGGAGAGCTTTATAAGTTGTCACAAATGTACTTTGGATCAGTGACAGGCAGATGGATCCACTGAATACACTTGTGAACTGGGGACAGAGGTCAAACAGGGGTCAATAAGTCAAGCATTCAGCCACATAATGGTGTTTTAAAGACAGAAAATGCAATTACGGTAGGTTGTATTAAGTACAAAATATTAAATGTATTAGGTGAAAAAGGAATTTGAAAAGGTACTTAAAAACATGATCATCAATCAGTCATACATGTTTTATTTAATGTTGATGAAGAAATTAGACTGGATTATTATTGCTTGGGGAACTATCAGTCTTTTTACATGCTCCAGCTAAGGTAAGCAGCTAACTCTACCGACTTTACAGTGCTTTATTCATAATCACGACTAAACAGTGTATTAAAACAGTGTTCATAGCTGTGTTGTGCACAGTTCAAAGACCCTTTGCTGTCTTGCTGCTCCGCATTTAATCTCACAATGAGTTTATAATGGTCTCTAATGGTCTATAATGACCATTCAGTGACCATAAAAAGCACTGTGTTAAAGTAATCGGTTACCCAACTATTGACCTGCATGGTGGATCCTAAGTCCATACACGTTTTTCTGATTATTTCAGTGCTCTAATTGTCACCCTTATGTAGCTCCTCAGTGCACCAGCAGATGCAGTTCTTGTGTATTCTGCTGATCTATTGTATAACAAATGTTATGGCAACTAAGGCCTGAGGTATTTTCCAGGCACAAAATCTTAAAAAATGCCAAGGTTCCCAGATGTATTTAAAGAAACCTTGAATAAAACTTAATATGGGACTTTTAAGCACGAATATTCACATACAAGACATACTTCCAAATGATGTGCTATAAAACCTGTCTCTTTAATCCATAAATACCAAGTGATCCACGTCACTCGACAGATACAGATGTTTGAGCAGAGCATCGGCCACATCTGTGTGTTGTCCACAGTGGAATGATGTAAGAGCGGCCCATCACTTTGCTTATTAATGTCAAAACACCTCGCACATGTGAAAAGTGGACACACAGCTCGACTGCAGGGGCCCTCGTGACCTACTGCTGCTGGTAAAACACACTTTTCACACACCAGCCCCCCTCGTCCTACCCATAGGTTTAACTGTGTCCCCGATGGACTACTGGAGGAAATGGAAGAGCCACATGGAGCAGCAAATCCAGTGGAGAAGTCATAGGTGTGCAATTTTTATCTAATGGAAAGTGCTGAGTTTTCCAAAAGGTATGGTCTGAAAATTATCTGAACAAATATACTTAAGTATTTTAGGACGCAAAATACAGAATGAATTTGGACTGGGTGCTGAATGCTTAAAATTTAAGTGATTAGTATCCAGATCAGATTGTCAAATCCAGTTGTTTGTCAAGTACCTGTCTTACAAGACACCATTTGTGTTTATATTGTCTGTAATTATAAGGCATAACAAGTCTTTTCAAGTTGATCTGTTTTCAAGGTTTAAACATCAAACATTGATATTAATAATGACCAAATAAGGCAGACGACACAGTGCAGAGACTGTGTAGTGTGTGGTGCTCCCAGATGAAAATTTGCACCCGGTACAGTGCATCTTTCCTGTTAAAGTTAGTGTATATTGAGCACTGTCCCTGTCTCATTAAATAAATAAACTAAAACTTAACCAAACTTGCAGCTTATACTTGAACAGGTGCAGTGAGCAGAGACCCAGGCTTGTTTTTTCTTCACGGGCTGCTCAGGAAATCATAAAACAAATATATTACTGGGGGATGGTTTTGGGGGTGCCCTGTGAGCAAACTGAGAGGGGAAATGGATCAACGCCGGGCCACACGGGACACTAAATCAACAGGCTAAAAGGAGAGGTCTGTATGGACTGCGACAGGCCAAGGCCAGAGCCCCTGTCAATGCTAATGTCAAAGCCAGCTGGACCTATAAGGAAATGATTGAGCCGTAACTGTCAATCCCCTCCGAGCCACTAGGGGCTGATGTGTGACAAGCTTCAATGTGTTTTTCACCTGCGTTTCTCTTTCAAGTTGCCCCGGGGACTTGACACTGGAGAATGGATCGTGTTTGGGTCCATGGTTAAAAGTAAAAGCCGGTCCCAGAAGGAGAGGTTTATGGTTGGTATAAAAATGGTCTTAACATTGAATAAACTTTTAGACTTGAGTTTGAGATGTGTGCAGAAATATGAAGAGTAATACTGCAGCTGGACAGACACAGCTGTCAGATATGACACATCAATGGAGAATTTAAGCTGCTAGTATTAGCTTCTGCGACGCAGAAATTTTAATTAGAAATTAAGGACACCCCCAATATTGAAATGTGTTGCTTTGAGAAAAACTTGCTAGGATATCAGGCCAATATATTCTATATTGTTTGCTTATTTTAATGTACACTGTATTCGCCTTATTCCGTAAGTTGCCATGGGTGCCGCCATCTTTTTCTGTTGTATTAGTTTACATTGGGCAGACAAGCTCGACAGATAATAAGTTCTACACGGACAAAAAAAAGCCGTTTTCAGGCTGCCCAGGAAATCGTTGCATTGTTGACTCGTTGTTGCACGTGTACATTAAACATTTTACACAAATCAGTCTACTTTATGTAATGTTTTAGCAGCAAGACTTTTTCCTTCGCCATTTGCGTGAATGGAGCTCTCGTAAAACCGGTGCATTTACAACAGAAGTGTGTTTCTGTGGCAAAAAGAGGCAAAAGTGGGCAGGGCGGAATAATACATTAAGAATAAAGAAAAGTAATTCCTTTTTAGAATTTTTTTCTAACATAAAACAAAAATCAAATGTTTAGAACCGGTGTTAACACATAACATCATGCAATTTATCTAGGTACTCTCTGTTAGGAGATATTGGCCAATCAGACTTTTTTGAGCAATCAGATCATATGATTAATATGAGCTTTCTTTTCCATGGTGACTCAAACAGTCTCTGTACCAGTACAGTCGAGTGTCACTGCGCTGCCCTGCCTCCTCCCCAGCAGCAGCGGCAGCAGCAGCGGCAGCAGCAGCAGCAGCGGCGGCAGCGGTGGCAGTAGGGGACTACACTGATCATTTATGAGGACAACTTGTCAAATAATATCCCCAAAAAATGCATTTATTTCATGAAATGTATGGTATAAAACTATTAACAATTAAACTTTTAACATAGAATATAAAAGGATAAAAGTTAAAAGCCTGCTCAGTTAGAATATAACAGCAGCAGGCCACTATCCATGAAACAGTTTTCTTCCTGCACCTGCGGAGGGAGGCTTAACCCTCTCATTTCCAGAACACAATATCAGTGGAATAGTATTGGCTATGGCTAAGCTATACTGTGTCCTGCACCTGTATTCTTAATAAAGATGAAATGAAAAATGAAATGAAAAAAAAGAAGAAGAAAAAAACACAAAAAAAACCCAAAGAAAAACAAAACAAAACAAAACACTATATTCTTAATGTTTATTTCAATCTTTAGATGTAAATTTTACTTGTTGCTGCCCTATCAAAACCAAGCCAAATATTAAATTTAGAGGTCTTCAGCAATGGACTGTTCTGCTCAATAAATGCACAAAACACGCCTCCTTGTTGAACAGATATTTGTAGAGAAAAACACTTTCTCTGCTACTGCCCTTTCCGCCATCGATTGCCAACTGGGACCAGGTGCTTTCTCCTTAACTGCATGTAACCACAGTTTACAAATTAGAGGCCCTCACACCACCTACTACCACCGTAAGCGTTCTATGGGGCCCTCACACTTAAGGGCCCGTGACCCTGTGAATGGAGCCACATTATGAGCTGAGACACTGGCCGGTCCACTCCAATGTTTGTGATGCCGCGTTTCAACACTTCATATAGAGAAACAGCTGTACTACAAATTAGTGAATTCTCCCTGACATTGACAAATGGGCTGCTTGGATCATGGTCAAGAGCTCCACACAGCAGTCTTCCACATATGCCAGAAAGTCTCTAAAACATATAGGCAGATTAGAAATGTGCTCGGAATATAGGCTACACTGCAAAATGATTCATGAAAAATCTTGTTAATGCTATGAAATTGAGGTCTTGGTTAGTTAAGGTTACACTTCACTTCATTGTCCACATTGGGAAATGTATCCACATTGCAGCGATCGATCAGGATCCATATCCAAAATATTGCAATACTTATATAATGTTATTATCGAATCATAATACATCATGTATCACATTACATATTGTATCAGGCCCTATGTATCATGAATTAATTGTGTAAAAAGCGTATTGTATGATTTTGCAGTAAAGTTGCAATAAATAATGCCAAATGATTCATTATTAACAAGTAAAAGTAAAAAATAATAATCATAATTAAGTTCCTGGTATGAAGAACTAGTTTTAGATATTCTAATGTGTAATAAGCATATGTGATTACACAAGTAAAACTGCCACTGCTACTGATAAATAGTATCTACGCTACATCAATACCTGTCAATACCAGAATACAAATACTGATTTTTTTTCCTTTTCAGGATTTTTTGGCTGTAGGCTTTATTGGACAGGACAGGCGTGAAATGGGGATATGAGGCTGGGGAAGGACATGCAGCAAATTATCAGAGCTGGATTCCAACTCATGACACCGCGGCCTGCTATGCATGCTATCCACTCATCCACCAAGCACTAAAATTGGCACTAAACTTGTGGCTCATGGTCCAAATACTTAGACTGGTAAAATTACATTTAAATTTGTTTTCCTCACTGGACTTAAGACAGCAAGGTAGGAAGTATGTTTTTACAGTGTATTTGAGCAAATACATGTATGACGTTTCTCATGTGTGTGTGAGGCTGAAGACTTCTGCCAAAAGTGCAAATGCAGCGTTGTGCAATATAATCGCTATTGTTGAGAGAGAGCTGTCAAGTGTCAAGTGTCCGGGCCTGTATAAAACGCATATTCAAACGCTGACTGATTTAAAAGCATGTTGAAAACCAAACTGGGGCTGAGCTGTGAGGCTATAAAATACAGCAGCTCTGGTTACCTGCGACTTTGTGAGCAGAAGTGTTCATTTGACATGTTTAAGAAATGATAAAGTGAATGCATTCTGAAAGAGGATTTTATTACTTCTGCTGCTGTGGAATTGAAGCTGTATCCTGGGGCTAAAACATGGACTGTTTAGGAGACAGTTATCATGGCTAAGCAAATACAGCTCCAAAATGTTTATTTAGTTTAAAGGTGCACTGTGTAACTTTTGTGTTAAGTATACACCACCGGCTTATCATGGTGGAGATGTTATTGGTTTGCCTGAAATGTTCCACAGTATGGATTAAAGTTTTTATCTTTCATTCACACAATGTCACATTCAAATACTGAAAAACATGCATTCCTAATGTGAGTGGGGTGTCCTTTGCACAGATTTAACCTGGCCTGGTCGCATCATCTCATCATCTGCAAAGATTTATATTTAGGGCCATATTTTGGAACATTTTAGATAAAGCAATTACATCTCCATGGAAGCAAGCAGGTAATGGACCGTCCTCCAATGCATCTTTAATATTATATCTACTTGATTAGCTAGGTCAAATGGCACAGTAGGCATTCACCCACCAACCAAGCAGCAGTGATTGAAACGACCCGTCCACTGTATGTGTTCTCAGGTAATTGCACACTTCCACAGGAGGAATTACAGGTGATTGTATTTACAGTAGTGCTCAACAAACAAGGGTTCATTCTGAGAAGAGCGTGTTTACGTTTTGTTACTGGCTCCTGGCCCAGTGCTTCATCAGTGAATCAACCATTACTGCCATTACATCTACACTGCTTCTACTTCTACATCTGTTGACTCAAGTTCATTCAAAAAATCTGCAAGGACTGCTACTGCAAGTTCCCAAAGAACAAAACTTAATTGTTAAAGGAACTGTATGTAGCCTACGATGTTATAAAAACATACTAAAATCACAACTGAACCTGAGTTGCAAGTGCATTAACCTGCAAACAGGGGACACATTTTGCTCATAGTTGTGTATTTTTAGTTTATAAAAATATACTACTAAGTTCCTAATTTTTATTTCAATAACACCACATGTGATGTTTCGCCCTTCTGCGGATATGAAAACGTTTTTGATGCACACCTGTTTTATACAGATTAAGTGCTCGCTTGACAGACCGTGTGACCAGAAGTCATTTATAAAAAATACAGTTAATATATCAGTCAAACAAGTTAAAGAGTTCAATCCTACAGTAAACATGTTATTGAAAACAACAATTAAAGTGAAATAGACTGTTCTGCTGTTCTGTTTAGGACCACATGCCTTTAAAAGCCCAAATATGTGCAAAAATGCAGATTCAGTGTAATTTTCTGTCATAACGTTCTGATGGCAAAGGCAAAAAACCTCTTTTTGACATAGTCGGGTTGTTGAGCTGCCTAAGCAGGGCCTCTCGCTGCTGAGGTGGGACGCAGTAAGACAGTCATTTTGAAGATCTTGAGGGTTATGGAAATTAAATTCAAGTGGAAGACATAAAAAACTGACACCAGCACTGAGCCGGAGGAGCTGACTGGCTGACCATCAAGACACTGGACTGATGCTGACTGCAGCCCAATAACTATCAACTATCAGATGCATCTGCTACTAAAGGGCGTCAAAAAAAAGAAACTTCTTCAAAGGCCTCGTCTCCTTGAACACCACAGAACTGCAGCTTGGACATGGTGGAAGAAAGGTTTATTCTCTGATGAGTAAAAATGTAACCTTGATGGTCCTGATGGTTTCCAGCGTTACTGACACGACAAGCAGATTCACCTGAGATGTTTTCTACACACCACAGGGAGGGGGCGCCATAATGACCTGGGGTGCTTTGTCCTTCAGTGGAACAATGGAGCTCCAGGTGGTGCAGGGCGTCAAACGGCCTCTGGCTCTGTGCAGATGTTGCAGAGAGCATCCCTCATGACTGAGGCCCTCGTCTGTGGAACCACTGGGTTTTTCATCAGGACAACGTTACACACAAAGCCCCAGGACAAAGGACTTAACATAACATCACTCTTTTGGACCATCCTGAGTGTTCCCCTAATCTACATCCAAATGAGAACCTTTAGGGATGGATGGCAAGGGAAGTTTACAAAAATGGATAACAGTTCCAGACAGTAGATGTCCTTCATGAGGCCGTCTCCAACACTTGGAGAAATGTCCCCTCTAACCTCCTGTAAATGCTTGCACCATCGCATGGCGCAAGAAATTTTTGAAGTGATCAACAATAACGGTGGCGCTACTCATTACTGAGTTCATGTTTGGGACTTTGATTTCTGTTTTGAGGGAGTTTTGGGTTGATTTTGAGGTGTGATCCTAAACCTTTGATCAGCTGCAGAACAGCCTATTTCAGTTAAATTTTCGTTTTCAATCAAATGTTAACTCAATTTTCTTTTTTTTTTGGGTCTCACTGCTATTTCTGGCTCTACTTGGAACCTTGTTAAGATCCATCCATACAAAATGTGACTTTTGACATATATTAAATCAAACCGTGTACTGTGATTCTGTGCACAAGTACAACACCAGAACTGCAACTAATGGTAATCTCTTGCCACCATGTCCAAAATCCTATTTTATGAAAAAAAAAACAAAAAAAAAACTGTGTTGTACAGAGCTATATTCATTTGGAAGAGTGTTCCTTTTGAAATTCGCCAACTCAAAAATAAATTATTTAAAAATAGTCTTATGTGTTAGACGGGTTATAAATGTTGCCATATGGATAGAAATGTTATATGTATTTGTACTTTTCCCCCCTTAAACTTTTGTCCAGGACAGCATGATAGAATGGTATAAATAACAGGTGCTGAAACATCAGAGAATACAGAAGTAAACACAGAGCAGAGGGCGGGGGTCGGGGGAAAACTACAACTTTGAAGTCATACCATCTTGAATGCAGTAGAATATTTGATTACTCAAATATACATGAATCACACTAAATGCAATGTCAGTGGGTGAATGAGACGTGAAAAGAACTTTATCTTTACAAACTCTTAAAAGTTAGCTTTGTATTATCTGTATCCGTTCAACAAGTCTTCACTTTTAAGAAACTACTATACTACTATCAGTGTTAATCAATTACTTCATAAATTAATCATTGGATTTATATAGCACCTTTCATTTTTTAAAGGATTTTTTTAGTCCGTAAGCTGTTGGCATGCAGTAAATGGTTAAAGCCAGATTCTATCTCTCGACCCTAAAGCCTGCCCATGAATACTGTATGTGCTATCCACTTGACCACGAGCAGCACTATGTAGCACCTTTCATGACACCCAAAGCACTTTACAGTTCATTGCACACTTGGTAAGATACTACTGTAGTGACAGTTGTCCTGGGGCAGAGCGAGGCTGTCAATCCCTTCAAGTACCTTGGCTTGTACTAGACAAACAGATTTCTTTACTGACTCACTTGCAAAATTTAGTTTGAACATTGAGGATAAAGCTTGTTTTTTGTTATTTTAAGTAATCCTGCTTCCCTCTTCCAGCCCGCAAATGTCTAGTATCTTCTACCTTTGTTGGATTATGGTGATGTTCATGTTAATGCAACAAATACCTTCAACCTCTAAATTGCTTGTCTGTCATTCGCTCGAGTACAGACTGATTGGGGGAAGTGAGTATTCTGTTATGCTGCTCCCACAGCTTGGAACTCTCAAATCTGAACTTAAGTTGGTTATTACTGTATTAAAAAAACAAGACCCAGAATCTTTTAAAAAAATATTTGAGCTTTTAAATGTAGTTCTGTATTAATCTTTTAAAATGTAAATTTGTCGATGTTTTTATAAACGTGTGCTGCAAGTCTCATCCAGGTCACCAGTGAAAAAAAGGTTTTGATTTAAACCTGGTTTTTACCTTAAATAAAGGTCAATTAAAATAATACAACTTCAAATGTCAAAACCTTGATAGCAATTAGTAATACTATACACTCCTATTTAATACAACTACTATTGCAATGTGACACGTGATTCATGTCAGATTTGATCAGACGTGTGGGTAGGAAGAAAGTGATTGTACAAATGAACCTTGTGCATTTTGCAATACAAACGAAATTCACTGGCCACAGAGAGAGAAGCGAAACTGCGCTTAGTGGCAGCTGGATCGGGCCGCTCCAAAGGTTCAAGTAACAGGAAAATATATAAAGGGTACTTCCCCATTTTACCACTCCATGTAATTTCATACTAAATCAGAAATCATGTCTATGCAGAGAAGCTAAAGCATGTGGGGTAAATAGTAATGATGTGTCAGGGTATTTACCAAGTGCTGGAAAGTTCATTGGGATTAGGAAAGGTTAAAATACTGTGACTTTTGACTCATAATTTCTAGTGAAAACATGAACATGAATACAACAGCAACTTCACTTCTCCTTTCTGAGTATGACACATTAAGGTTGGGTTCTCTCTGCAAAATCAGATGGCTTAGGTGGTGAAGATTTATATATAGCAAAAGAGTGCTAAAGGTTTTTGGTGTTACAGTTAAAAACAAAAATCAGTAAAACACACACAAAAAAGCATTAAATTAGTGGTCCCAAAAAACATAAATAAAAAACATAAAAAACAGTTTAATATCAAGCAAATTTAAGAGAGCAATATGGCAATAGTCTGTTCAGATACAAAATCCAAAAGCTTGATCAGGTTTCAAAACACGGGTCTAAATTATTGCTTTTATTATTTTTATTTTTATTATTATGATGATTTTCAATATAATTGTTTTGTTTTTTTATTGCCAGATTGAAATATTTTCAGGGTTACATTTTTGCATAATGTACTATAAGCGTCATAACTTCTGGGAAAAGCCCAAAAATACAAACAATTAATCAGAATATACCTATGAAGTGGTTGATCTGTGCATCTGTTCTGCGGTGAACAGGCCCGGACGACCACAGAACAGCTCAGATATGTGACGCCTTACTTCATCCAGAGCAACACCTGAGAATCACATCAGGACTATTTCAGGAGTGGATCAAAATACTACAAGACATGCAAGAGATTTAACGTGATTGCCAGTAATGATGCTAATGATGATGATGCTGGATAAATGGTAAAAGTGTTGGGAAACCTATGCCATATGCCAACATGTAGGTGGAAAAAGGCAGTTTCAGCAAAAACAAAAATCATGATTGCATAAAAGAACTACTTACTCTATGGAATAACAGAAGTGAATAGATCAGCAAATAATTCTAACTATTTAAATCTCAAATACTACACAATAAGAAGTATAGTTTAAAGTTATAATGTAAGAAAAACATGTAACATCTGACACTTAAAAATATTAAAATGGTATAGGTTCTGGTTATTCCAAACAAAATCACATAAAAAAGTATCATATTGAATAATGATGTACCTTGTGATTACTGGGCCTATAAATAGAATATTTAAGAATGATGTAATAAAAAATAAAATAATACATAAAATGTATATATCTACATCATCACTACCAACCTGTTACTTTTTGCATGACAGTGATTTAAAGTGCCTATATGAAATTGATCTTTTAAATAGCTTGTCAGCATAATAAAAATAAAAAGCTATTTTTTCATAACTCAGAAAATAGCATTGGGTGATTCTTAGAAAATTTCCAGATTCAGCTAATTTTAACATAACAGTGGTTGACAATTGTATATTAGTTTTCTTTCGCACTATTCTTTGACTCAGTTTAAATTATGTTTTTAAATGTGTATATTCTAAAATTTAAATATTAACGTTATTATTTTTATTAATATAAAAAATTTGAGTATTGTACATGTCACTTGGTCACACTATTTTTTACATTGTATATGTTTCTCGGATGTCATATTTGTGAGCTATTCTCACCAATGCATAACCACATTTTGGTTGTGTTGTACATATACTTCATTGCGGGCTGTAACACTATCTCCCTCCCACTGGCTTAATTAATGTTTATGAGTGTTTGAATGGGCAAACTCCGAACGGGGCCGTTCAAACTGGTGCCAAATGACTTCAGAACTGTAAAGGAGGCGGGATATTGAAACATAGTAGTTATAACTGTGTGAGCAATTCATTTCAGTAATGTATACTTCTCGTTATCCAGCCTTTAGTAAATCAGTGTGAACAGCGTAATAATTTGAACAACTGAGTATTCTATTTCTTTAAAGAATATATAATGCAAATTTGCACATTAAAATTGCAGACGTGCTACCAGCTCACATTTTGGAGAAGAAAATAACAACTTACCAATAATATGATTATATTTTTTTAAACGAGGTTCTGTTCCCACTATAAATGTACCCACATGTAAAGACTTAACTAACAACCAAATACAATACTTGAAATCAAATTGAATGTGTTTGTTTATTATTTTATTTTTATTACCTAAATACACCAATCAAAACTGCAATATGAATAGAATTTTGCTAATAGCAAAATCCAATTTTTGTTTAATTTTGATTCATCACTTCACCCTGGTTAGAGTAAAAAATAGTGAGAAAATTAGGAATTAAGCCTTGTGTTGTCTTTACTTATATAAATAATAAATATATATGAGAACGTATTGAAAAATATGTGTATGGCACACAACAACTGCTTCTAATAAATTGAATCATTGTGAAACCATGACTGAGGTGCATGTTCCTGAAAGTAGAAGGGTCCTTCTATGTTTTTATCATAGAAATAGATCTGATTCTTAGTTCGTTACATTCAGTTTTGACTGAATACATTATTTTCATTCTATATCCATACTTATTATCTTATAAATGTTATTACAGTTTTACAAATACACCTTATTTTGCCTCAAATGACCTCAATCAGTGCTTTTTGTGCCATGTGGACTGCATGCTTTTACCCTGTTCCCTTGTCTTCAATAACCTTGCCAAAGTGGAAAATCAACATTTTTTTTGAATCAGTGCAACTAATTATGTGAGACAAAGCAGGAGCGTAAGGGTTAAGTAAACATTATAAGGGTTTGTAGACAACAGGATTTAGTTGTTCACGTCTCCTGTCTGTTTGTTAGTGAAGACTGGGGAAGTGAGATGGGCTGCGCAGTCATAACAGGAATCAATCATTTAATCAGCAACTGGAACAGACAATAGAGCTGTGTTCAAGCGTGGAACATTCTGAAACACTGATTCTGATTTACTCGGCTTTATGAAGGGTCGAACAAGTTTACTGAATTTCTGTTTTCTGACAAATATCACATTGCACTGAGAAAAAAAACAACACAAAATCGTAATCTGAAAATTGCATAATTAATTATTATGAATTAATTAGTTGCATAAGTGGGTTGAACTCTGTTATCATTGATTTATATTTCTTTTGTTCTTAGAAGACAGGGTTAGCAGGTTTTATATAATAACACGCCATGAAGACCAGGTTTTTAATTCTCTGCAGAGGACATTTACCTAGATGGGGTTCAACGGTTAGTTATATCAATTAAATTCTATTAACTGGTTCTGAAAAACCAAAGTCTATCTTTATGTACTGTATGTACTTACAAGGCACTTACTATGAAACTTGAATGATTTTGGCAGAAACTCACTGAAACATGTCTGTGGGCACAGAGAGGAGGAACCATTGTGTAGTAATTCAAAACATTGTCCCACCAGAATAAGGCCTGTGGTTTCTGATCCCTGGAAAATGTCAAGAAATCACAAACAATCTCAATATGAACATTTAATCCTTCTTCCCCCTCCTTTCTTCCATTGAGGTAACACGCTGCACCCTGGGACTAAAATAAGACTAAATTTTTAGTGCATCCTGCTATCAAACTGGACTGTGGTAGAATACTGTCATACCAGCTCAAGAAATGACATTAACATTTGAGAGAAGAGGAAGTTTGGGGTTAATTCTTCTTAAGGGCCACCCAGGTTAAAAGGAAAGTATGTTCAGGATAAATTGCTGGTTACCCTTGTGTTTCCGATTATTAATTTGACATAGGCCTAAGTGATGTCTGTAAATCAATGTGTGGTTTATAAGAAGGGATTCCCAAAGGAAACTGGGACTTACTGTTAAAAGACACTGATAGTTTTGGATTGTTATATGAGGAAAAAGTCAAATGAAGACTGGGCAACTGCTGCTGCTCGTCCTCTAAAAAAAAAAAATCCCATAGCTCCCATACTCCAGTCCGTCCACTAGCGGCACACTTCCGTATCAATTTTAAAATTGTTGTATTAGTATAAAAATGTCATAATTACCGGTCCGTGAAATTACTTGTTTGACCTACTTGCACCCTACATCTCCTCTCGCTCACTCAGGTCAGCATCTCTGGCTCTTCTTTTAGTCCTTTAGACAAAAAAAAAAAACCTTGATGAACTTGGTGATCGGGCTTTTTCAATGACTGCACCATGACACCAGAATGAGCTCCAACTAAATATCAGACAGGCCAACTCATTTCCTGTTTTTTAATCTCTTCTTGTTTAAAAAAAAAAAAAAAAAGGTGTTTAACTCAGTTTGAAGAGTTGACAGTGTTTTTTCCCTTTTAATCTTTTGTTTTAGTGCTGTTTTGTCTCATGTTTTTATGATGTATTAATTGTGTGCAGCACTTTGGTCGACTCTGTTTTTAAAGTACCCTATAAATAAAGAAGGATTAGCCTGAAATCATTGCTTCAATGATTACATATTTTCGGCAAAATTATAGATATAATATAGTACAAGTACAAGTGCCAGATGCTATGATGCACAATGCATTACAATGAGAATTTGCCTTGTGTGCAAGTTGATGCAGAAAACCGAACAGAAAAAGAAAAACAAATGAGAGAGAGAACATGCAAACTATATACTGAATTGCCCCATGCAATTGAACCCTATCCTTTAGACTTCTGTAGCTGTGAGAGAGGAGACGCCGCTATGTATTTTCTGGTCCTTCTATAGGCTTCAAAACCTTGACTTCCTCTGGTCAATTATATTTTTATATGACATAATTCAATCCAATCCACTTTTGTCGTAAAAATTCTTATTTCAAAATCCAACACAAACATCCCCTGTGGGCACTGCTCTCTCAAAACTCCCATTCATGAACTGACGTCGTTTAAATGGTCAAGCCACAAATGACTAATCTGTCTTTGGAGATAAATTATTCTGTAATTGACTGTTTTTTAATCCCCATTTTAAGGCCATATTTTAAAGAACCATGTCAAGAGCAAACCACAATGGGAATATCAGGTGTGTCTTTTTTAATACAGTAAGTCCATTCATTGAGGGTTTGTTATTTTTATATTTCTAATCGCATTTGTGGAGAGGGATTTTGGGTTTCAAGTGTGAACGCCTGCCCTGCGGAAGTCATAACGTGTGTTCAATGTTCGGCCGTGGAAGCTCCTACTGTGATAGTTTCGCTGCCCTGGCTTCAATCAGCACACCGCCATGAGTGAGGAAATGTTTGGGCAGCTCTTGTAAAATGAAGAAAAATCCTAAATATAACAGAGGAAAGTCCAGTAAAACAACAGTTAGCAGACAATAAAAATTCCAGGTTTTATAAACAGGTCGTAATTTAAATCTGTGTTGACTTTGGCTCACCCACACAGACACACATCAGCTTTAACGAGGAGATTTGACCCAGTTTTTGCATCTCATCCACAAATAGCTGCTTATAGAAGTCATTATCTTTTTTATTTTTTATCATTTAATACCAAAAGTATTTCAGTATTGCAATTAACTTTTATACTGTTCATTCTGAATGGAGTTATTGCACACCTGAACAGGTATTTCCCCTATCAATCTAAAACGTACAAAACAAGTGGACATCCAAACTATTACACCTCTAAACGTGCTTTAAACTCAACAGTAACTGACTGCGACCAATCAGTGAGCGGCTCATAAAGACGACAAGAGGAGGGATAAGTCTGTGTGTGAATGTGTTTACACTGACCGGCATTTAAGTGCATTAGGTCAAATGTAAACATGAAGCAGACACACTCAGGTCAGAACTGTTCCAGATCACAGATGCTGGGAAAGGTTCTTCCTCAAGTTTTAAGTACAGGATTCTTTCTAAAGCCTACTTTACTATACTATACATTACTATACATTTATCTGTATGCTATTTTAGGTTACTCACACAACTTACTATTTCTTTTTAGGAAAATTACCTTTCCTTATGTTTTTCATTGTTGAGATTTATATGCATATATTTCGGAAATATACGTTTTTGAAAGTGCAGTCATTGTGCTGGTCAACCATTCTGTGAGACATTGGACACAAGTGCTGTAGTCGACTACAGACATGTCATCATGCATCAAACAGTCGACTTAAGAGGACGTGGCGTTGGAAAAAGCTCTCAAACCTATTATCGCTATGATATGACCATGTATCTGTTCTCAAAGAGCACTAATGGGACCGCGACACCATGAGATCACGCAAATATTTACAGAGTATATCAGTAAAAAGACAGATTAAACTCACAATTCACTCTCAAATTCCAGGATAACTAACTACTTGTCTTCTCCTTTCTGCTATTGTGAATATTAATCCTTTAAAATCTGCGAAAAATAATCAGTCGGCTAATACTCATTTTGGGCAATCAAGAAATCAGAACAGGAGGTCTTTCTAAACAAAGATGGCCGCCTGGATCACAGTACTGAGCTGACTCTGGACTGTTTCATGTCTGTGTGCTGTGACAGTAATTACAGCCATCAGCAGGTCCCAGAGCGGTCCCAAAGACTGAGCCACTTCAGAACGTGAGCTCATTGTTGAGGTTTAGAGGAGTGTGGAGAGGTGACGTACAAGATCAAGCACATTTATTTAAACTTGTGGGTCTGGATTTATTCACACAAGTATATGAGAGGACAGACAGAAACAGAAACAGACTGAGTAATTGAATTTAGACAAAAACTACTGAAGATGGAAAGAGTGCAGTATTGGATCATACACACAGGCAAGATGGGTGAACTGTCTTGCCAAAGGACACAACAGCATTATGCGTTGCTGTAAATGGGGGTTCAAACCACAAACTTTTGGATTAGGGGGTGAGCAGTGACATGTTTAGTCTTGTCTAACTGTCCCTAAGGTTAAGTGTTTTGCTCAAGGGCACACACTGCTGGTGGTTCTGTTTTGGAGCATGTCATCAGTCATCTCTGATTTACAAAACCTGTCCTGATTTCTACCCAGAATTATTTATCTTTTATTATTATGGTTATTATTATGAGAGAGAAATACACCCAAAGTACAATGGAGACATTTAATAACAGGATAACCTTCAGATGTCATTTAGGCAATCAAGAAACTGAATTAATAAAAGATGGTGCTAACAGTAGTACCCAAAAGTAATTGTTGTAAATAAATATTATTTGGTTAATTGATATTAGCGATTATTTAGGTTGCAATATCATCTTACAAAAAAAAAAAAAACAATAATTGTGACCATTTTAGAAGAAAAAATAAGTAAACTAAAGCTAAAAAATAACTAAAATAGTAAACCTGAATGTAAAAAGCTTTTATATCTGGCGGTTTATGTTACTGTACTTATTATTATAGTATATTATTAACATATTCACTTTAAAAACCTTATCATGCAGAATGTTTTACTTCATAAAGGTAGTGGTATACAAGTGGAATTGGGATCTCTTTGACAATTTGAATGAAAGAAAGCTACTGTCGTCTCATTAATCATGAATAATCTTTAAATGGTGACGTTCTTCTCACAATAACTGTAACACTAAAATTTTAGATTGTGACATATTATTTTAAATATTACTTTAAAGATGACTGATTTATGAAAATTTGTAGTATAGCCCTTTACAAGAAAAATATTTTAGGTAAAAGTACAAATAACTCTGACGTATTTTGTCTCGCACTTGACATAACACAAATATTAGGCTTGCCTCTACACCACAATATAATGAGTAAAACTGATGAGAGCAATTAAAATGACCTTTCCAGACAAGTCTCCAGTTTAAGATTACTTTCCAAAATAATCCCTTGTTTGCCTTCGGTTTGGTCTGATACATTCATTTATATGTGAAGTGTTGCTCTAATGGCTACAGTAGGACAAAACAAAGCAGCACTTGGCAGGGTCCTGTTCCACGTCTCTGCTCTGAGCTCTAGTTTCACGCTTGTTTGAAAATGTTGTCACAGATTTTCCTCTTAAATCTGAAACACTAAACATATGCGTAAAAAATTATGGCACTTTAACGGCTATAAATGAAAAGACAAATTATTTTTCGGCATAAAACGTCTTGACTGATTTGCAGTGGTGAGGTGTGAGTCTCAGAGGTGCTGTGCTGTTATGGCAGATGATGTCAACTTTTTCCACATTATTTTAATAGGAAAGAGCTAATGCTGTATCACGTACGAAAAGGACACCAGCCAGTTTTGTAATTGGAATAATACAAAATCAAGACATTAAATACGATATTGATTTCAAATAAGTTTTGTTTTAAGGGATTATAATGCATTTTTTATTGTATATTAACTTTGCATTTTGAACGCACAGAGGCACTGTCCCTTTCGCACAATATTAAACATTCATCATAAAAAGAGGCTGGTACTCAATGATCTCATGGCCTATTTTTCCTGCCCTATTCATCAACAGCAGCCAGCATTAAAAGCCTAAGACACATGTGCTTAGATCTGCATATGACAATGAGGTGGGCTTTCTCAGGCTGATTGAGTTGAGTTGTTTGGGGCGTTGTGGGGAGGACTGGAGCCTAAAGCATGATTTACTTGACCTCATAGCTCTCAAACTCTCAGCCAAAGACTCATTAATTCCAAGGGTCAAACTGTCCGGGCATAAATTGGTGAAAATCAGGACGTGGAGGAGTTCCAGACAGACTCCAAAGAATTATGAAATCTAAAGGCCGCCCACTTTTCCTCTATCAAGCCTTAGCACTTGTAAACTTACCACTTAATTGACCACATTTCAAAGCTAAAATGCAGAGGAATATGTGTCATGTGTGCATTAAATTGTCCTTATCGTGCTCATGTTTTGTGATAAGCTAACTAAAGAATTCAAGAGCCTAATTACATAGTTGGCATCTGTTTAAACACAAGTAGAAAGATAAAATGTGGACAAACGGTGGATCCTCTATAGGTCAGGGGTAAATGCACTTAAATATAGTGATAGTTTCCCAATTTAACAAATGATCTTAACTTTTGACATGAATTCCTAACAATAAATAGCCTACAATTAAACTTACCAATGTCAGCAAAGACAAAAAGTATAAAGTAGGATAGCACAACAATAAACAATACAGTAGTGTAGTGTCCATTAATCCTGCAAATTATAACATTTTCTGTCAACAATATAATACATGCAACAATATCATGTTGTATTAGCTAGCAGCAGCATTGGTATGTTCACGAGTGTTATACAAATGTAATATTTACTGAACTGAATCACACATGTGTGGAATTAATAAGAACTAAGGGAAAAAACCTCAAATACTTGACAATGCTTTACTATGTTTAAATAATTAAATCCAAGCAAAAAAGTTACACAATCTTCTTACTCTTAATAGTATTATTCAGCTGTCTATCTCTTGGTCCTGGTTTACAGAAGTCACTGATCTGCTCTAAGGGAGGAACCCAGTGGAACGTTTTGTGCTTATTAGGCAGCAGCAGCAAACATGGCTGACGTTTTATGCGATTATCTAGAGTGAGGGATATTTTTCTCTCTCCCATCTATCCCGGAGCCTTGGCCTGTCTTTTGTTTTGGGAGGAACAGCAGGCCTGAGAGGGGAAGCCCAATAAATTACACTAATGCACACGTTTAGTTGGGCTCCGATTCCCCCTGGCCCCTTATCAAGACTACTCCAGTGAGAATGTAAACTACCTCTCTGTGTCTGCCTCCCCAGCCCCAATATTTAATGTTATCGTGCACTAAAACAACTCCACTGTTTATGTCAGTGCAAATAAAGGGCAGATTACTCTAGCTTTTTCTCACTATTTCACTGGACGCACAGATAAGCCAGGCAAATAGCTGTCTAACAGGGCTGCCGGGCTCGTTAATTCATAAAGATAGATCCGCTTTGGTGTAAACAGTGAAGTCATGGTGAGGGGAATCACACTCCCAGTTTATACAATGGACTTTTTCCACTATCATCACTTTTGAAACCCATGACTTGGTGATTTTGCAGTTTTGTGTGTGTGTGTGTGTGTGTGTGAGTTTGTGTGTGTGTTTTAATGCTATATGCTCTTCTCGTTGGAACCAGTCACACATAGCATTTTGGTACTACTGTAGCCACATTTGCCCTGGGGCTGACTGATGAAAATACAGACGCTAATATGCGCTAACGGAAAGGAAAGTGGATACGAGGGATGGCCCAATATCTAATTTTAATGTTACGATTGTGAGAAAAACCAACACGATTAAAAACGGATTATTATTGCTGAGAATATGACCACACAGTGAAATCATTGGTTTTGTTTAATGCCTGTAGTCTAAAAGGCTACTATTCCTCATGTTTGAGACCAGCTTTATGAAATGTTACTTGGTAATAAATTAAATAAACAAATAAATCAAGCTTATGTGACAACAACCGACAGATAAAAAAGTAGTTTACATGTAGGTGTATTTTTTTTATATAAAACAAGTTTTAAACACATGATTTTACTTCTTAAATTTATGGTGTAGTTCTTGTATTGTGACGTGAATACAATTATCGATTAACTGAATAATCTTAACATCCCCAGTGGATATTAAAAGAAAGTATGCACAATATTTAAATTGGGAACCCTCCAACAACCCTTAAACCACTGCCCCACCATAAAAAAAGAGGAGATGAAACCGAGCTTTTACAGAAGTCCCCTCACGAAATGGAAATACCAAATGGAAATACCAAATTTTATTCCAGGTATAATTTTGATTAGGAAAAAAACAAACTGTCACCTTCAAGAAGATTTAAGATTTGAGGGGATTCACACCTTAAGCTTACTCAGACAATACGACTAGTTTTACCGGCCCACACAAGGAAAGCAAAACAAGCATAACCCCGATGATAAAAGCAGGCCTGTCTCGGGTTTATTTGTACTTCCATCAGCTCATGGTTGAAGTTAGGGGCTAATGAGACAGCGGCGTGCCCGGGGAGGATGCATGACTGTGGGATTGGGGTTATCTGGTCGCTCCCCTCTCCACTACTTTTAATCAGGCTCGGCTCGGGACACTCCCACATCAGCGCAAGTCCATCACCAAGCGGCAGACAGACAGGGAAAGCAGCTGAAGAGTGCATTAGTAAGTTATGGCCCGCTGGTTTAGTTTTAGCCGCTGTCATATTGTAAAGGTTTTAACACACGCACCTACATAGCTCAGACAAATTTATGGGCGAAGAGATAGAGATGAGACAACGCAGTAAAACCAGCAGTCACATACATTTAGGGAGACTCCGCAGGGCCGGACACTTAAAATACTCGTCAGATTTTTAACAGCAGGGATGTCAAGAAGAGGCTATGAGTAAGTCAGACGGATAAGGGAATTTATCAGTAGTTTAACAACTCACATGTACAAAGGTAGCAGGACGGGAGTGAGCGCATTGTGACATTAGCTTTTATGGAGGATGAGTCTAAAAATGATACAATAGTTACATGTTTTGGCAAAAGTATAATGCAGCTATATCCATTACTTCTATTTAGATTGAGTGATAATGCGTGTATTTGTAGTATACTGAGAAAGACTGAGAGCTAGTTTGATATTTAAGAATGTAAGTAATATCTAGGACAGTATTTCAGGCATGTCAGGGTATAAAATTTTAGTGTTACAACAAAAGAAAAAACATTATGATTGAACAATAATTCAAGATTACTGAGACCATGACCAAACAACAGTGCATTTTTTCACTTTCTTTAATTCCCGTTGTCTAACAGGTTACTATTTCTCAACTTTATGACCAGCTTTAAGAAAATAAATTTTCTGAATGACAATACATTTATATTTATTTTGGACAATAGATTGCATTAAACATACTTAATTTTGCTTCTAAAATGGTCATAAATAATATTTTTTCTGTTCTTACAATTATACTGTGACCTAAAAAATCACAATTATCTATTTACCTAATAATTTTGAAATCCCTATAGTGTTACAAGACTTTAAGCAAAGGCTTTGATATAAATAATACGTTCTGTAGAAAGAAAAAAACTTCATTATATTTATCAAACTATACAGCACTAAGCTATGATAGGCACAAATTGTTCAGCTCCTCCAAATGGGTCAGCATATTTAAATGTGCACTATGTAACCTTTTTGGTTGTCTCCATGGAGTTGTTATTCTTTTGCCTGGATTCTTCCACAGTATGGCATTAAATATTTTGTTTTTATTCAGTTAGAGGTGTTTGTATGGCTAAAGTATACTTTGAAAAACATGCATTCTGAAGCTGAGCAGAGTCAGCTCTCCACAGTTGGCCTAGTGGTGTCACCCACCTGTAATGAAGATAGATAAGTTTATAGTTGTAACATTCCAGACAAAGCAATAACATCTCCAAGGAGTCTAGCAGAAAAGTTGCACCTTTAATTTTAACATTCAATAAATGATGATTGATGCTGACTTCATTACTTCAATGGCCTTCACCACAAAGCTCTGATAATGTCTTGTTGAGCAACGTTTCCATTACTTTGAATGAAGTTGTAAAAAATGTTAAATGATAAACTGTGGGAGCAGGTGAGAGACACTCATCTATCACTAATCCCGACAATAGTCATGTTAGTACCAGACGCAGACACACTTATCTCCTCCAGCACGCTCATTATTTATGCCTGTATGTGTTCTCTGTCCGATAGGTTTAACTTGGAGCGTGATTTAGAGGCGTTCGTTTTACTCACCACCTCGACTTGACCCGCTCCCACCTCAACGCCTACACAGCCCCAAACAACCAGCGTCTTCAGATAACTCTTTTTATGTGCATCTAAATATCTTTTTCTCTGCCTCAGTCAAAGTAAAATACACAAATTCCTCACAAATCACTCACGAATGATGTTTCGACCAGTTAAGTCAATAATCGCAATGATAAGTGAAATTGCAGGGGTGGCTCTCCAGCGTTCTATGTCTTTTGGTAGATCCTTATTGCAAAAACACGTGCCAAAGCTATGAGTGATGGGCCCAAGGGAGACATACCATTAGGAATTAGAGAACAATGTGGCCAATTACATTTTTACAGTGGATAGTAGGAGTGGTAGTGTCATCATATTTTGTATTAATCATTTTTCAATACTAAATATCTATAAACAGCAATATGAGATCCTTTTAAAAATCATTATGTTATGACTTTTGTAAATGTTTTAAAACTTCCATATATACACAAATGCAATGAAATGAATAAATATATATAAATGTTGGTGTTTTTATTTAGTCATGCATATTGCGAATGTCCTTTCAAAAACATTTGACATGACAAATACAAACTAGTTACAAAAGATTCCCTAAATTATCTTGTAATAAAGATAATAATTATTATCTTTAATATTATTATGTTGATGGAATTTAGATTACATTTAGAGTCTGGGTCAGGCACACAGGATTCAAAAAGTTCTCTAGCGATTACAAAAACAAATTAACACAATAAAAACACCATAAATGAAAATCTGCTACTTACTAAAGTGAAAAGTCACAAAGAGGAGGTGGGGCCATCAGCAGATTCTTGTTCAGTTCAGTTCTTGTTTTGAAGTTTTGAACAGAAAGTCAATGGACCTGTTTCTCACATTAAGTCATTTTAGATCAATACTGCAGTTTGCCGTGATAAAAATGTTAAGTAATGATCAAAATATGAGATGGTTTCCTACTAAATACAAAAAAATACTACATTCAGTCTACCCTGAGTTCACGAACAGCAGGGAGTGGCACTAAATGTTGTCAGGACCTACACGCTGCAGTGTACATTACATTAAAAACAGAACTTGGCTGCGACAGAATCCTATGGGATTGTGATGGTTATGAATGCTTACATATGCGACTTTGCAGCAGGTGGCTTTGTGTCTATAGCAGTAAAATTACATATGATTATAATTTCTTTTGACAAACTAGTATTTATAAAAACCCACAAATAAAGCTGTTTTAACTGCTGATGACATTAAAAGAACTGTCCCATTGGCAGTAATTATAGACTGTGTAACATGTGTGTCGTGTGGCCTAAGCTTCTACAGCACAAGTGCAATGTAATAGAGTCCAGATGTTTTTCTGTTTAGGTCCATAATCAATAGCCAATGTCTTTCTCTCTCCTCCTCAGACAGTGTTTACGATCAGATGTGTTAACCAATGGCTCAAACCAGTGTTAAATGTGTGTGAGGGGAATGTACTAATTGGTTTGCCCACTTGAGGTTTGTTTCGTGGTCTGATGTAGGCCCTGCTGTAAACGCAATTCCACAACACAGTTTTTTTTTTGGGGGCTCTCAGTTCAATACTCGACCAATCCCTCATGATTCTGTAAATTGTCAAAATTCAAACTGCATTAACCCAAAGCATAAAGATGTCCCTCATAAAACGTATAATGAAGGAGTACCTGGACTAAATAATGCTAGTAAATCATTCTGTAAGAGATTTGATATATGCTGCACGCTTCATAAAGAGGAACGAACAAACTCTCAGAGCTGATTTATTTGGACCAAAAATTGTTATAGAAAGATGTGAACAATTTTTGGAAAAAAATAAGCATCTAATAAAATACCATTGTCCTCTGCAATTCGACGGGGTTATTGGACCTGACAATAATGTTAAACTCTAGAAAAAAATACTATAGTCCAGTTCGCTGTTTGTGCAAAATAATGTTCCCAAACTAAAGGCTGTAACCAAGTTAATTCTGCACCTTTGACTCTCAAAATGAATTAAATGTTTTAATAATGCCTGGGCAGAGTAGTGTCAGGTTCACGTCTGTCCTCTGCAGGCGCTAGAGGAAGTGCTTGTACATTTGTATGTTTTATGGTGTTGTTTGTCTTCTATATGTTCTTTCAATTGTTGTAATTGTTTTATATGGACCTCCTTGTGTCTGAAATAAAGTTTTGATATTTTAAAGTTATAATGTTTATTATTTCCTGTACTGATCTAATATCTTCTTTATATGTATTAACACAGGTTTAGGCTGATCCTGTGCTTTTGTAAATAATTAAGTATGCACTGCTGTAATTATACTACTTGGCCTACTATAGCCTATCTAGCCTAAAATAGTCAATTTTAGTCATAAATATAAAAAATAATGTTTTAAAGTGCAGCAGTTTCAGAGTTTTACTCTCGCTGTGACAGATAAGTTATGTGATATTTTAGCTCTGTTTCTAAAGGCAATGTTTTTAACCATGTTTTTTATTCATGGCCATGTAATATGTGTAATATGTGGTCCGATTTGGCCAGCGTTTTGATTTCATCATAGAGTTAAAACAAATAATATCTCTGTCATTAATAATAATGCTTTCAGTTGCTTTAGAGATAGTTAGTTTTTAACTGTTCTGGGCTTTAGCTGCAGCAGAGACAGCTGTGGAGGACACTATCAGCGTCAGATCTGTTCACTAAATCTGATCCAATACAATACTCTAAACATGTTTAGATTGATACGGATATCAATATCAGATTAGGACATTCTTAGTAAATGCTGTCTGATTAATATTATAAACAAAAATCCCGACATTTGTAACTAAATACTACATATATTTGAACAGCGTCTAAAAGATTGACAAGGAACAACTTTTTTCTACAGTTCGTGGGATTAATACTTTGAAGCACAGCGGTAGAATTGTTGTTCCTCCTCCACGTTAGCAAATGGGTCGTAGTTTCAAACCGCTGGCAGACAAACTTCTCTTCTTCTTTCTATAGTAAAGATCACTGATCTGAAGAAAATAAGTAACACAATAGTTTAGCCTTGTATTCAAGTTTTAGGTTCTTTATTATTTAGGTTATTTTTTTATTTATTTAAAAAAACGAGTTGTAAAGATTAAGTTAATACTTTAATGGTGGGGACAGGGGGTCACATAGTTTTAACACACACAGAAAGACATCACCAGCATTGTATAGAAACATCATATCCATCATTAAACATAAGAAACCAAGATATATACCACGAGTAATACACCATAAGGAGGCCTTTAAGTCATAATAAGCAAAAAAGATATTACATAGTCTTTCAGTTTGAATTGCATATTCCCTCGACCTATGTGGATGGATGTTAGTTACTCATAGATTTCCTGCACTGTACAGCTTTTTTTTAAAGTCATGGAGAAACAATTATATTATTATTATTATAGTTTGTACATTGTTTATAGCTCACAAACTTTAAGATTTTGTGATGGGCTCCTGTATGTTGATGTATATGTACATGATGAACATTTCTAACACAAATAAACTGCCTTTGATCCTTGATGAGAGGAAGAGGGAATTCCCCGAAAATCTGTTTTAAGACTCTTTAAGAGGCATTGTATTTCTGGCACTTCTGCATTTTTTCACAGAATTAAACTGAGGGAAAGATGAGTTTTTGTTATAAGCGATAGGAGAAGTGGGGCATTATAAACAGTGGGGTTGAGAGCTGGAGGAGGCAGAGGTGTGACTCAAGCATGCCCATAATGATCACCTGATGGATGGAGTCAGCTGGAGTTCAAACCCCAGTCAGGCAGGGGCCACAAGAGGGCACTGAGTGGGAGAGGTGCAGGCATAGGCAGTATAGAGGATCTATATACGGAAACTATCTATAGGTCACTTATGACAACGTATATTCTCAGTCACCGACATCTTAAATCAGAGAGAAAGCTAAAGGGTTAAGGATTATTTGTTCATTTGTCCCATCTTTCGGTGATGCAAAAGGTTACGACAAGTGTTATTTTTCCGAAGAAACACTTGCGTCAGGGCAGACTGACAGATGTGGTAAATCTAAAATGTTGCAAACAAAGCAATAAACCAAGTTGCAATAATTATTTCTATTATTATTATGGTAAATCACCAGAGAATCCACAGCGACAGTGAGAGTCAAGAGATGATGATGGTGATTTATAGAAAGCACTGCTCAGTTTCACATCCTTCGGACCCAGTTCCCTTTACACATTTAGTTGATGACCAGGTACGGTAATAATAGTCTGTTGTGGTCAAAGTAAAACCATTTCTTAGTCAACAAAAACACTGGATATTAATATCATAAACCATTGGACCACTGACAATGTGGAAGTTGGATTGGAAGGTACCCATAATTGAGCATTTTTACTTCATACAGTGTGTTATGCTGAACTAGTGCAGGTACAATGTTTGCCAGAGCAAGCTGTTTAAATCTGATGTATTGTCTGTCGGCAAAGCGAACTTGGAGGATTGAATTATGTTGTCAGCTGCAATTTACATTCAGCGAAAGTTTTATAACTATAACTACTTTTATAACTATTCCTATTAACTTGCTGAATCTCTTGATCATTGTCTATGAGATCAAGCTTGGGCTGAAGACTGTTTGCAGGAAGCAAGTTTAATAAGCCGGACCAACACGTGTGTACTTTACAGGTCCAACAGTCGAGGGTCGCGCAGTCTCCCCTTCCACACAGCGCGCTCTTGTTCTCGCCGTGTGCTGGACCCTGTGTGTAAAGTTTGCACGTATTTAAGACCCCCCGCTCCAAGTGTGAGTCCTATAACCCACATGTGCGAAGGGTGAGGGTTCAACTCTGCTGGGTTTGTTTAGGAATATCTGACACTGCACAGCTGCTCCGGTCATCCCCCAATATCTGACTATAAAAGTTTACTGAGCGTCACTGCGTCCAGCTGCCTGTATCAGCCGGGACAGACCCATTCCACTGTGGGACAAGGGGATATTGGCTGCACCTCTCCCACAGGCCCTCATCAGGAGCTGCACAGTATGGACCATTGGACAGGAAAGATCTGGGGTCAAACAACCACTCAGGCATATTTATATAAAATAAGAAAAACAGTGATACACGCAGCATTCAGCGGCATCTTGTAGCCATTTTAGGAAAAAATAAGGAAAAACATGAGCAGTAGCTCTCCGTAGTCGAGGACGTCAGCATGATCTGGCAGCTCAGCATTTTGTTGTGATGACGTTTATAGATACGTACCGTAAGGGGGCAGAAATCAGCGCCACAGTTTTCAACCAGAAGTCAGAGAATCAATTTCTGTTATTAAGTAGTTTTCAATCAATATTGCGATTTAAAATATTCAAAATATAAAATAATGACCTACAAGTGTCATAGATTATAACTGTGACACAGGCCACTGCACTGACAATGTTCAAATCCAGGTCTGTTTAGCTCTGCATATAACTGAGAGGATATTAACTATTTTTTAATAATTTTCTGTCACTACACAGTAAACATTAGCAGCAGCTATTTTAGCCTGATTTAAAAAGCTCCCCTTTTCAGTGCTCTCTGCTGATATTTATAACAGGCCCCAGATAAATAAATAAATACTTTTAATTTTTGCACATGTACATTATTTCAAGATATATACGTAGAATGTGAAAGGCTAAGATGTTTAAAAGTAGTTTCAAAAGCATAACTATGCATAAAACAGGATCAATAAAAATACTGACATAAACTTTGAGTCTCGCCACAGAGGGTCACAATTCAAAGAAGGCACTATATCAGGGAGGGCATCTGGCATTCAAACTGTTGAGAAAAACTTAAAAGAGAGGCAGCAATTCACATTTGATCAGTCACACAGAAATAACAAAAATACAGAAAAAATAGAGAAAAAGTACAATATGCTGTAATGTTATGTACAACCAGCAGCCTTGTGTCCACTGTCATTCTCTATGGCTGTCTGTGTTTATTTTGGTACAAGCTCAAGTCAAACTCTGGTGACGTTTTATTTATTTTCTCTCCTGCCCTCTCCTCCCTCTAACAAGGCCGCGCCAGCCGTGAAGAGGAATTCCCTGATAATCTGTCAGTATCAGCCTAAATACTGGGCTGTTGAGCGTACCCCGGTCAAACCCAATGTGCGGCGGTGTATAAAGCTAGTGCTGCAGCACACAGGGAGATAGTGGGGCCATTATCAGATAACATGTTTGATCCATGGGGTTAGACGGACAGAGGTGATTGGTCCCTGGGGTGGTCCAGACCTGCTGCTATTAGCCCTCCACTCACACCAAACAACTTAAAGTTAAAGTCGTTTTAAATGATATTCATGCTATTTTTGTGTTTTATCAGCGAAAATCAAAAGCTTCAGGTGGGGAAATATAATATGATCAACAGCACTGTTGAATTGTCTTTGTCTTTTAGTACACTATATTTGTATTTTTGATTATGTTTCATGACACAATACTTGCTTACAGGTGTTTGCTTCTATTGGAGGAATATCCAATTAAATCTGAAATAAATACATATCTTATTTGCAACATTTTAAACTGAGGAAAAGTGAGTAGTTTCAAAGATTAATACATTTTTATGGATTAACAACAGAAGACTGACAGAACATACTATTTCCTGTATTTTACAGAGCATTTTATTATCTCCTTATTTTTAGGTTTCCTCTTAATTTGTCAAAACTGAAACACTGTGAGTTACAACATCCATGAACAAAACAGTAGAAAAATTGATCATAAAAGGCCATGTGCAGGGCTCGATAAGAGAGAAAAGGGGAAATGAGGAAACCTCAGTCTAAACTGGGCCGCAGCACAATCTTCACACTCACAGGTGACTGTTGCATCAGAGGCCACTGTCAACTGTAACTGTTAGAGGGAAAAAACTAATCCAGTGTCATCCACTTCAGCATTAACAACAACAAAAAACTAAAAGCTTATAATATGATGTCTGATTAAGCCTGATTCTTTGCTGAATCATTTTACATTTATTTGTTTTGGTGCTTGGTATTGGCATTGGTGAGTACTAAAAATGAAATACTCCTATCGGTTTTGGAAAATCAACATTGTCAAAAATTGTAATTCAAACCACAATCATGAGTAAACCAAATTTCGGACTAGTCACTACATTAGCTGTCCTTTTGCAACGCATCTGAGTCGTATCAGTATCTCCAGCAAATCCTTTTAACTAAGGGTTTTTGAAGTTGTTTGTGGTTGTTGTAAGTACATGGTCCCATTAGCAGTCATGCATAACCCAAAATGTTCTCTTGCTCCAGTTTGCTCCTTCAAACTTGGAGCTTATAACTACATTTGTTTACACTGCCTTTTGACTATAACCCAATTTGAAGTATTTCCTCTTTGAAATGTGTATTTTAACCCTAACATACATCCTCATAATATGATATCCTCATCATCTCGGGCAGAATAATAATTTTAGTCCCCTTAAAGGCAGCCTGAGGTTTTACAACATGGGCTACTCTCTCATTTGCACGCACATAACGTCAACTCAATCCTCCGCTCGGGCCCTCACATACGGCAAGCTGGAAAAGCCACAGGCAGCCGGCTCCAGTTTTAAAAAGCCAAGTGAAAATTTGCTGTTGATGACAAGTTATGTGAAATGAAAGTGTGTTTTAACATCCTGTCTTTTGTGTTTGCATCTCAGTGGGATTTCTCTCTATATGGAAAGAAAGAAGGGGGCAGAAGGCCTAATTAATACCAAACCTTCACAAATTACAGCCTGTGCCACAGAGCGCTGGCCCGGGACAGCAGTCTGCACCAGGGCAATAAAAGGGCTCCTTCATGGCCACATTAAAACCAGGGCGGTCGGTCAGAAGGCTGCAGCTTAGAAAGGATTACATTTGGACCAGTGAGGAGGTGTGTGGGGGAGAATATTATGGGCTAATGGTGCTGAAAGACAGATTAAATAGACAAATTCATGTGTCGAGATCAAAAAGAAATTCAAGACTGAAACTTTATGACTGGCAAACTACAACATCAGACTTGTGTGGCAGAAAAAAGTAAAGTAAGAATAAAAAGTAAAACCTATAATAATGCATTAATATAGAGCTCCGTAGATTAACTAGCTATCACTAGCTATTCGAAAAACGAAAGTTAAAAAATTATTGTCAGTAAAAGATTAATTCTAAAAGTATATTCAAAACAATGTGTTTATACAGAGTTCAAAACATGACACTCTAATTACAATACCATTCAAGGTCGACCCAGAAGCTCACCCTGGTTATGGAGGTTAGGAAGGGGGTCCCGGCTAAGAGCCCACCCCACCTGAGGCCTGCTGACTGTGGGCCGAGCCAGTACAGCAGTAGTGGGTGATTGTGGAGGAAGGGAGGAAACCCAGAGAAAAACCATGAAAAATGTCGAGCATGAAAATGTCTCCCTTTGGTTTATAGCGGCTCAGTTCAGCCGTCCAAAAGAAACACATCTTTAAATTTAACTTGAGATCTAACTTTTTTTTTTCTCCCACTCCCAAAACTGCTGGCAAGGGCCAGGTCTCAAGAGCAAGGCCAAGTGCAGTGCTGGAAACTGCGACCATGTTAAAAAAGCACTCAATAATGTGGCTCTTTGGAGATGTGGCGACAGCTCTTGTAGAGGTTTGGGTTTCAGCGCTGGTGGGTGAACGCGGCCGAGACTTGCACAGCTGCAGGAAAAAGGGCTCCGTTTCCAAATGTTCAGGCAAATGTAGATTTACAAACGGGGGTTGTGTTTACTTAAGGAAAAGATTAAGTGTGAGGAAAAATATCTTTAAAATGGATCATTCAGATATGCCTTGTGTGGATCGGTGCATGAGGAGAGTGCACTTGGCACCTCTGTGGTCAAACGGTGCATTTGATAGCATTCCCTCAGCACAGAAGTGCAGTATAGAGACTTTCACTCAAGTCATTCATCGATGGTTTGTTTCATGTTGTTAGGCCAAATTATAAAATGCTTAGATTAGATATATAATAAGAATTTAATTTGAATAAATTATGAAATCATAGACAAATATTAATATAAATTACAAGGTGCCTGCGTTTTGTAGTCAGTAGAAGCTAAGCTAAGCATTTATTTTTAAACCCAAGACATAGAGGAAAGAAATACCCCAGGCCCTTATTGCTGTGCCTTTATGAGTGCTAGCATTTTGTGAGTGTCAGCATTATTAAGAAAATATCAGAAATTACTCAACCCTTTATCTATGTAAATTCTGAGTACTTATACGACTTCACCCTTCTGCCCATTTTCCAAATCCAAAACCATCATCTCCGTTTGGGATAAGGACCATAAATACTCCACCTGATCTCAGTCGTTATTACACCGGACGAACGGCTGGAAACATTTTGGACAGCTATCAAATGAAAGCGTTGTGCCATGTAATAATATTTTGCTAGTCTCGAGAGGAAGCCATCTCTCACACGGATGATTCAGGCCTCATTTAGGGAAAGATGTCGTAAATCAGAGTTTGATGGAACAAACAGAATCTGAGGGGAGAGGGACGAGTCCAAGTTAGTGATAGGGCAGAGTGATTTAGTGATGATGAATGTGTTATTGAGGGTTGGATTCATGTAATAAACACTGCTGCTTGGTAACTGCACTCCTGGCCGTGTATTGAGGATTGGAAAGTAGCAAAACGGCACCTTCCTTACTCCAATAAGAGACTGCCAGGATAGTTGCAAAAGATGCTTGCTAACCTAAGGGATCAATCTTAGCTACTGCCATTCTGTCTTTGGCGAGAAAATAACAACACTATTATATTAGTGTTGCTATCACTACCTGTAGAACTGTTAAGCTGATTCACGTTATCTCTTTTATAAAATGTATTTTTTTCTTTTCACAAATCAGGCTGTCTTCAATTGAAAGCACATGCAGCCAGCAATGGAAAAGCAAAGATCTTCATCGTCATTGATTTACTGTTGAAAGGATAATCTGCCAAAGTATATAGCGTCACGCCACATGCGTCTAAATGGTGTGATTGTTTAAGTCAAACTCATATGAGAATATTATTAAGAACTAATCATTATTGGAAAAGGCCTGAAATGCCATCTTTTAAAGAATAGCTATGTTCCTTTCTTAGAGTAACTGCATACAAAATCATGCTTGCAAAAAATAAAACAAAAAGAAATCATTTATACAAAATGGGATAACTTTATTGAACGCCTAAAAGAAGTAAGGAGTAAAATAAAAATGAAATTATATTCTCTTTTCCTTTTTTATTTATACTCATATTGTTATTTTGTTTTAGAGTTGTTGATTTGTGAAAGGGGAAGGTGGATGGGTTAGGGTCAGGCCCAGTCTGCAGGCTGAAAAAAAAATTGTTGATTAGACCTTGAAAAATAAATAATTAAACAAACTATGTCAATCAGCAATCGCTTAAATACAATATTTAAGCTGAGTAGGTACGTGGCAATCATAACAATAGATTGCTACAAAACTATTCAATTTAAATTGATGCGCCAACAAGGAATTTATACAAATATAAGCATATATTGATTAAACTAGTTGCGACTTCCTTTATTTATTAGCACAAGCAGCCATGGTGATGTATAACCCAATAGCTTCCCCTATGATGCAATATAAGGCTATTGCACGTAGCCGCTCAGCCAACTCCTGAACAGATATTAGCTCAGAAATGCTTTTAGCCACATTCATCACTCCAATGGAGACAGGAGCTCACTTTTGGTCTCAAACAACTAATTTGTTCTTTTTCACACTATTTCAAAGAGTTTAACGGACTTGTGTCATGTTCGCCATTTGAATTATTATTGTTTGTATTAACAGAGGTGCTTGTTCTGAAATTACTACTACTCCTAATACTGATGATCAACCTAAAAAGTAATTTAATAAACAACCTTATGCACACAGTTATAATACAGCCACTACAGCTGATACTGACCTCTGATACAATAACTCTTACTTCTAGAACCCAACTATTGTTAGTATTAATAATGTTATTACTAATCCAATATCTTCAACAGATATTTATTTAATATGTACCCACACAGAAGCAAACACCACTCATCATCCGCAAAACTAAACAATGTTATTATTATTAATATATTGTAATTAGTATAACAGTGTGTATGCTTTTTTAAATAATTGTTATTATAATATTTAGATCTTTCGAAAAGTTGCTTAGGACCTCTGCGTCTGTCCCATGTTGATGAGTGTGACTATCACACAAGCTTTTAACACAGAAGAGGGAAAGTTGACATTAAATACTGCCCAGATGGACTTTCTCCGATCCCGCTCATAAAAGTTCTTAAGACGCACCACAAATCAGGGCCTCTCAGTATTATGGTAAGCGTCTACATTGTTATTGTTATTTTACATTTGCAAATACTAAAGTAATTTATAGCTTTTTGGGCATAATTCGAGTCTGGACCCACCCCAGACATTTTTAAATGTGAGCTTTTAGCAGTTAATATTAGCTTGATGAAGTACTCAACACTTTTTTACTGCAGTCAATGGAAACTCATTGCTGTAACTTAGGAGACGTTGTCATCTGTGAATTTAAAGGGATATCAAGTTCAGAAGTATTTCTTGATGTAAAGTTACATTTATTGCTAAATGGTATGGTACATAATTAGAAGTACTTAGAAGAAAAATAAACTGAAAACTACTGAATGAAATCATACTTCTTGTACAAAGTACATTATTGATAATAAATGTAAACCACTACAAAACAAATCTCCTCAAAAAGTTATAATAGGTACATGATAATAGTAATGAGTCCTACTTACTTCAAGCCTGTGTACTGCGGGTATCCACTGCTATATTGACTAATACTTTTATTACAGAATAGTTTCTTTCTCCATTGCTATTTTTAGAAGATCTACTAATATTATTACTACAACTATCTACTTGCTACAATCATAAGCACTTGTACAGCTCAAGATCGACTATTGAAAAAATGAACATGCCTCGCAAAAGTGTGATGACACAATCCCAGTCTGTTATCACAACTAATATTCTTGGAATTGCTACCACCACTTTTAACCACGTTACTCACCAGTAAAAACTCAAAAGATACGGTACATAACTTCACGAGAAAACATACTTTGTAAATTTCTATAGCAAGAGTTCCACTTCAGCTCATTACCATCACAAAGCAGTCAATTTACGAGGGGCTGAGTGGAGGAGTTGTGTTCTATTACGGGCTAAACTATCTCCTCTATGGAAAACAGCAGGCTCGAGCCAACAGCGGTCTGTATAGAGAAAATGAAAAGTGAAATTCAAGATGGTGGGGTAAAACGGAAAAACGGCAGCTCTCTGGGGGTCCGTCCTCTTTCCGGAGCGAGGCAGGAAAGAAAACCCCATTATGGAGGACTTTAGGTGGTCCCGGCCTGGGTCATTCGTTATAATGAAGCTGTGAACATGACAACAACCACCATAGGGGTTTTCAATGCTCTACTGTACAAGATACTGTAAAATAATCTACTATGCTACACTACTACTAAAGAAGTTAATTAAGTTAAACGAGATGTAAACAGGATGGGACTGTTGGGAGTATTTTGAAAAACACTAAGCACACTTTTGTAGTGCAAACAAAATTTGTGGGTACTTTTATGTGAATTTCAGATAATGACTATTTTAAAATACAAAAATATAATGTCACTGTATCTGAAGGAGTAAAATGTGACAGAGGCTCAGTGTCATTGTTTTTTTTTTAATGAGAAAGAGAAGTGTTTATATTGAATTTACAATGATCCACAAAAAGTCTACTTACTAATCATTTTAATTTTGCCTGCCCAACATTTTATGACTTTATTAAAACACATACACATGCGTGTATGGTTTAATGTCATCTGAGAATAAGCAATATGATAGTAGCCTTAATAATTACTGTGTGATATTGGAATTTATAATGCTGCTAAGCTACTGAAGTCATAATTGCTGTTGTGCTGTTTTACAGTTGCATATAGGTTAAAAAAAAATGTCAATAGAATAAATCTGATTGGATCAGAATAAAAGGGGGATGCCAGAAACAAAAACTAAAAGAATCTATAGACTAGCCACAGTATTGAATATTTAAAACAGGAGAATACGTTAAGAGTGAAATCTGTAAAATTATTGTTTATTTAATGCTGACCTCCATAAACTTGAGTGTGAGCTGCAGCAGAGATAGTTTTCTCCTTAAAGTTCCATCAGGCTCATTTTTCCATCAACAAACCTCTTAATAGCCCAGGCATGTTCACTGTTCGCAGAGTATAAAACACTTAGTGACAAGTAAACACGCAAATATCAAGTTTAATACTGTGCAGGAGACACAGGACCTCCCAAATATGTACACACTCACCTTCTTATCTTACACAAGCACTAAGTTTAAGCCCCTCAGCTGTATAGTGGGATGGAAAATACTTACATTCGAGAAGGGTTTTCTGGGTCAAAATGATGTTACATGCTGGTGTTTTACACGGTGCCTTTGTTTCCAAGTTATGTATAGGTCTAATATTAATGTGACATAAACGTTCAAATTGAAACAATATTTTAGGAAAAAATAAACATTTAAACTATATTTCAACTTACCATCACCCTTTTACATGTAAAGTTCAATGATGTATCAATGACGGTTCAATGCTAATAAAAAAGGACTTATACTGAATGATATAAATGTAGACTGACTTGAGATAATTAACATAAAATAGTAAAATGCAAAATTTCACTTAGTGGATGGCAAACATGGGGCAACACAAAATTAATCACTCATTTTTGTATTTTTGTTATTATCTTGTAATGCGAGAGCTACTGTGTGAATGTGATTTCTCTTGTGGACGAAAAGTTTCATTTTGTGAACCTGCATAAGACTTTTAACCATTGTCATTTAACACAAAACAGTCAATTTCTTCCCCCATATGCTGAACTCCAAACCACATGCTTTATTGACAGAGGAGTGGCTGTGGACTCTTGATTAAAAGTCCCAAACTAATCCTTACAATTAGAATTTATTGAATCTCAATCTTGATTACAATTTAATAAATTGCACCCTGGCCCATAGTTTTACTTATTTATAGTCTATGTTTTGAATCATAAATAAATTTCATGAAGAGCTTAAGTTGTTTAAATGGTATCTTAAGACTGCAATGTAAGTATCGATCCTTTACTTGTTCAACTTTTGATCAGTTTATCTTTTTGATCAGTTAACTTACACGTAGATTACTTTGGGAACATAATGGAATTTTAAGTTGTTACAGTAGACGCTAGCTGTTACATATAGTCTGACTAGTATGACTAAACAGCTCTGCCCTATTAAATGTACCTGAGTGACTCCATCTTATAAATTACATGCACTCACCAAAGGTCATCAAGATAAGGGTTATTGGGAAACTGCACTTCAGCACTAGCCTGTCCTCTTGCATTAATCAGTGATTATCATGATTGGTCTTGAAGGCTGCAATATAAAACACATTGGTCTCCTCAGCCTTACAGTGCTGTGAAAGCAGAAGTAGTCAAACCGCTCTATGAATGGGACACTTACTTGTTGATTGTATCTTGGTCTGCACACATAAAACATACCCATCCCGGACGCTGCTGCTGGAGCCAGATTATGTACACAAGCTATAAAATCTCCATTCACTTCATCCAGAGCTGCAAGAGAAAATTTTCAGAAACTGAAAAACATTTTGTGGTTAAAGCTAAAGCACATCATGAAGCAAAACCATTTTGACATTAATTGGTTAGGTTAAACAATTCAGCTTTTGAGGCAGCCAAGTTTCGTGTGTTTCTGTGTGTGTACTTACTCCAAAATGTAACTTTAATTTCCAATTATTTTACTTTTTTTTGGAATGAGTTAAGAAATGGGCCCAAAAAAATTATTGTTTTGTTCAGCTCAATATATCCCTTTGTTGACACTTATTTAATTATATTACAAGAAATACTCTCAAATGTTGTAAAATAGCAAGTTCAAAGGGCAAAGTCATACATTACCAGGTTCAACATACATATATATATAATTTATATTATTTATCCCACAATAGAAACAAAGAAAAGTAATATTATATTTGTATTTGTAGGAACTATTTAATAATACAACTGCACTTTCGACATTTTTTTCTTACATAGGAAACATTTTATTTACATCTTTTCAGTGCAAATTATCAATAACAAAATAGCACAAATGTATTCAGACAAAATATTTAAACACCATCTGATGTTCTAAGATTTTGCAACGTGAAACAAGTGGTTCATAACCTGATAATAAAATTCACAATAGCAGTTTCTCTTCACTTCTTCACAAAACCCATCAAGGTACAAAAACTGCAAATAAACGACAACACATGATACAGTCTATTTAGTGGTGTAGCCGTGTCAAATTAGCTTGAAATTATTTGTTGAACAGGTTAAAGATGGAAACGTATGTATTTGTTCGTTTTGAATTTTCAAGTTTGTTGTTTTTTTACCTCTCATTTTCCAAGAATTAGCCCGCGCCTCCACAGGCCTAGCTAGCCTCACCTGCTCAGTCCAGAATGCGTCGTTTTAACGCCACGCTGTCGTTCGTCTGACTTATGTAACACATTTATAATAGTTCATGAGCCAACCCCGCGCTGACTTTGGCCTTCATAGCAGCCCCTGGGAGGCCGCTGTGTCCGTGCTCGCAGTGGCCGTGCCCTCCTCGCTAATTGGCGGACTGCTCGGCGTGCACGTCCCGCTCATAATCACGCTTGTCTGATTGTTTAGAACTGAGGAAACGTCCAAAGGCGCCGCGTCGTCCTCCTCCTCTGCCTCCGCGGGGTCGTCGGACTCGCAGTCGGTCCGGGGCTCGCTGTCGCAGTCGGACTCGGTCGGGTCTTTGCTCTCCTGGGCCTCGGGCAGAGTCTTGTCGTCCCCCGCTGCAGGATCCTTGTCCTTCTGGGCCTGCGCCTCTTTGGAGTGTCGCCACTTCATGCGCCTGTTCTGGAACCAGACCTTCACCTGCAAAACACAAGGACAGCTTATATATTAGGGTGCGTCCACACTTGAACAAACACCACAATAAAATTGGGACTAAAGCTGGAACTAAACATGGACAAGGCCAGAAGGCTAAGCCAGGGCTAAAACAGGGCCATCAGAATTAAACTGGGCTCAAACCAAACAAGGACAAGTGTGAAGGCACCGTTTAGACTCTCACAGAGACACACTGAGTAGATACTGTTGTGATGATACTAATATTTCAACTCGATTTCAACACTCAGGAAAATCAATACCACAGTTGTAACAAATGACAATAGACTGTCATTTTCAACACAAAATGTGCACTTTCTTTATGTTATGCATGTCTAATTTTAATATCTGAATATCAGCCCTAGTAGATAGAGTAACATTCTAAACCTATTCTAGTGAACAAAATATTAGTTAGAAAGTCTACTATGGTCTGACCATTAAAACCTATTACTATACCTTTTACAGGCCTAACAAATGGAAACAGATTGGGGAATAAAAGCATCACTGAATGCACTTCCCTTGCCAAGGAAAGGAGAAGTTGAGCTCACTAGAAAAGGGGTGTAATATACGTGGAAATGTATTAGGGCAGGCTTACTACTATTATTGCTTGCTCTATGTTTTTGAATTAAGCCGGCGTAAACATGGACCACAGCCTATTTCTCTGTTCTTATATAGGACTAGGCATGGGTCACTGGACAGTGACGTTAATTATTGTTGCACATAAGTCATGTCCTGTTGGCATGAGAAAAGACTTTGGTTCACATAAATGTATGGCATGGCATTAGCATTTAGTGAAAAAGAAACAAATGAATGGACAGGTAGTTTAGGCCTATTTGTCAATGCAATTTATCAATAAGCTGGATGGTGAAAATGTCTATTACGGGATTTACAAGTATTAAGCCAACTGCATTTTATGTTGATTTTTCTTTTTTTTTTTAATGTACTCAATTTTCCTTTTATTGTAAAGTAAATTGTTACACAGACAAAACAGTAAACTAATTTGTAAGCCACAATGATTGTATATTACAAAATGCTGTCACACTCTTGATGCCATTCAATGTCTATAGTATCGGCCTAGTATAGTATCTGTCTAGTGCGGGGTCCACCAATACCGATATAAAAATAATTATAGGGCAGCAAAAATATACATATGATAAGCTACAATAAAATAGTGCAGTAGTTACAAAAACTACAGCAAAATAAAGCATGCTCATGGTATTAGAGATGAATCCAGCAGCCAGCAGTAGTATAATTATCTTTATTAAAAAACAGACAAAACCAAGCCACACTTTATATGCATAGAGAAAATGTCATAATTATTACAGTTTAACTGTATACTAGGCCTGTAAAATAATGCAGCTTTATAATAATATCATCATGGTAATGACTACACCAAACATTATACTATCAAAATATTATAAATTAAAAGGCCTGCACCATCACTTCTCACCTGTGCGTCTGTGAGTCCCAACATGGCGGCCAGCTGCTTCCTGTCCGGTTTGGTGACATACTTCTGAATTTCAAATCTCTTCTCCAGCCCTTTTCTCTGCAGGTTGGAGAACACAGCCCTGGACCACGATCTCTTCCTCTTGTAGGTTTGGGGCATTGTGTCTTTCGTGAGGACAGCATAGGGGCCTAGAACAGTAAATATTAAGCATACAGGTAAAGACTACAAAGTAACACATTATTTTCAGATGACATCATCTTCTCTATTGCTTAAACAAGAAGGTGGTAGATTTTTAAATGTGGCCTGATAATTATAGTGTAGGGTAATGAATTTGATCATGGGTTGCATTTCTGTATCCTCTTTGGTAAACAGTGTATACAAGAGGACTGGCTCATGCCGCCATCTGATAATCACATCAGTTAAAATGATCTGAAAACAATTAATCTGAGATCATCAGATCATCGGTTCATCTGAGGAACAAATTATATTACTAAATAAGGATTGTCAAGATTGCGATTTTAAGTCTTGATCCAATTTTTGTTCCGTTAGGTATTTGGTCATGCACAGTGTTCGGGACAATTGATTCTGGAAAGTAAAACTGGAGTTGTTTTAATACTGTGTTTGATAGTTATATTATTCTTTTTGATACTTGTATCCTATTTCTTGACCATGTAAGATGTTTCAGTAACTCTTTCCACCTCTGCTAGTGCTATTGGGATGTCTGTGGTAACCACCTGGAAAGGTGTCTTGAAACTGATGCTGGCCTGTTTGTCTGTTGCTGCTGCCTAGTGCACCCATCATGGAAGCTGCTTCGCTCATCCCCGGATCTATGGAGGAGTAGTACTGGCCGGACGCAGACTGGACCGCAACGTGGTGGAGCCCTGACTGACGGCTTGAGCTTACGATGGAGGTAAGATCTGTCATAAAGCCAGAAATATGCAGTTGTTTGTAATGAGTGTAAAGATATGAACAAAACATGCAAATTGTTATTCACATATATTTTACTTTTGGTTCAAATTACTTATATGATAAATAAAGTATAAATCTATGAAGATAGACCTGTGCTGAAAATATTTTAAATATTCTTGCATGTAACTCACTACACACTTAAAAAATATATATACTTAAAAATAAATCAAGGAAGGATGACATTAACAAGCCCATACTATTGTTAGTTCTGTGACCTCTGAACTTGACTTATGTGGCCTAAGAAAAGTGAATTGCCCTGCAAGACTCCATGCATGTAATGACTTTCTCACAGCAGATGCACATTGAACTTGAAATTGCACAACTTAGGGACATTATGATTTACTGACTAACTTTCTGGCAGTATGCAGAATTTAATTTAAATTTAGTAACATCCATGTTGTCAACAGGTCCGTGAACCAGTAGCCCTACATTATTTTGTTGTTGTTTACAAAGGATAAATGTGAGCATAAGGCACATCGCATGTTTTGCTTTAACATGTACTTCTAATACATTCACAAAGTCAATTACAGACGAGCGTAAAATGATCCTCACCTCTTAATGACGACTTGTCTTTACTTTTCGGATCAAAGTCCGTGGAAAGTATCCGATCTATTCCAAACTTGAGGTCTTTGCTGGAAGGTGGCGGGGCTTGCTGTGAGTTGAAGGCTTGCCGGGGCACTGAGGTTAGCTGTAGTCCGTGTCTGTGGTAGGGCGATGCGGGGCTCACCCTGGCTGCGTACAAAGCGGGCTCTGGAGCGACTGGAGATGGACGCAGGGGAGGTGTACCAGCGCGCCCCGGCGTCCTGTGGTGCCCCATGTGCACCATGAGAGCGGAGGAACTCGGGATGTTCTCCCCGTCTCCCGCTTGTAAAATATCTGCAATGCAAAACGACGGCTTCTTCATGGTATCCACAGCGAAGCCCCCTGTGCAGTACGCAGACCACAGGCTGAAGTTCGATGCGTAAAACGGATTGAGTCCGGCTGTATACATCCCGTAGCCGTACTCAAAGACACATATGAAGGCTTGTTGGAAAGGCAAAGATCGCGTAAACCCCGCAGCTGGTCGTTCCTCTTAGTGGAAGTGCCAATATTGCTCTCCCAGCTCTGAAATCCCAGGCTTGAGGTCGGACACGGCATGAAGTTCAGTCTCTGACACTGATTGGTCGTTTTTTGGGCCAATGACTGCGGCGTGTTGAGGCTCACATCACGCCCTCGCAGTTAAAGATGTGTGAGTAATCCTCACGCACACTCTCACACACTCACACACACACACACATATGGCCTGAGAGAGCAGCAATTTTGATCTCGAGATGATGGATTGATCACTTAACGAGAGGCCACTCCCTCCTGTGACCGCAAAATGTGGCACGATCCCACAACTTCATTCTCAAGATTTTTCTCTTTATAGCAACGGACAAATGCGAATGAAAGCAATGAGAAATATTTTTAAAATCCCTGGATACATTACATGCTCTATAACAGCTATAACGGAGCCTATTCATCTTTTTTACGCACAAATTACTGACAAATTTGTCAAAGCAGAAAACGCCCTTACAAATAGAAAACACATACAAACGAATAAACTCATTTTTTTATGATAGGGACACATCATGCAAAGTTACGTACGTTTAATTAATTGATGTTAATTTAATTTTACACTAAAGCATCCGATTGCATCTATAAGGCAGTCCTGTGCCCATGGACTGTGCGTAATTTTAAATATGTAATATTATTAATATTTCAATTTGAATAGGCAATTTAAAACAACAATGTGATTTGATTTGATATGAAACAGCCAAGGCTAATATAAGGCATATAATAGGCTATTATTGCCTATGCGTCGTTCAAGTGCAATCAGTGCTTCTATTAGCTCCGTCTCATCCTGTTTTTGATGGGCTGTGATTCGTGTTAAATGAGCGGATACGCCTGCTATGTGGCCCTAAAATAGAAGCTGTTCCAGTATTTTAGGATACAACAGAAATCCTTATTTCTTCCGGAGCAGAGGGGGACACTTTATAATGACTGTTAGAACTTCCTTCTTTCAATATTTGTGCAACTTTATCTCGACCTGCAAGTTGCACGGTGACGCAAATCCGTCCCCATGCTCATAATAAACAGAGGAAATCTATTCCCCGCGAAAACGAAAACACAATTAACTTCAGAGGCGATACTTCATCCGCAAGGCCCCTCAAGATTCACACTGCGGGTCACGGCCAATGCCATCTTGTGACCAGCACTTGAGAGATGGCTTTGTTAAATTAAAACTATTGAAAAAAATTAAGACGTTAATTAAAAATACATTTGCCATTTAGGTTTGGCCTGCAAAGAAACCATAATATAATGAAACATAATAACCGACCGCAAGCAAAATAAACTAAATTCAACTGAATAAATAATGTAGGGACCTGAATAAAAAAAAAACTGGTAGGTTTTAGGTATTCCACAAGTTATTATTTTAAATAGAAAACCCAAAAGGACTGTAAAATGTGGGTGTGTATTGGGTTTTGCCTGTGTGTAAAATTGGTAAGGCGCCCCGCTCAGTCCACTTTCGTTGCTTCGCTCTGTTCAAATGGACTCACGCAGCTCGCAGGTGCACGGCGTCATGTCTTTGGACTTCTCGTCGCATGTGCGAAAACAATAGCCTCTGAAGTAGCACCGCGCATTCATATCTTTGCTCTTGATTCATAGGCACGGAAGCCAGTATGACCCCGGCTGCCTCCTATCATCATCACGGTGTTTTCGAGTGAGACTTTTCCGGGTTAAAATTAGCAGTGAGATACTGAAGGTTTGCCCTCCATCACGCAGTCAAAACAATCCAGGGAAGAGGATATGGCAGACGCAGCACGCCTCCAGTTATTTCAGTGACCGACGATGAGGTTTTGTTTTTTTTTTTTCAGCGGAAAGCATCAGAAACAGGGCTCGTGAGTGTGCGCGCATTGAGTCACCTGACAGGCACAGGATGCGCTCATACAGGGGCGACATTTATTCTGTGACCGTCATTTTCAAGTTCATAGGCCTATGTGGAACAGGGCCATCGTCCACAGTATGTTGTCATTGAGTGACTGCCTATGCATAGGCAGTCACTATTTGTTCTTGTATTTTCCGGTTTTTCGGCACGTTTCACAGGCCACAGTTTTTAAATTCTTTTAATTTTTTTTTTGGATTTTTCAATAGTTCCTAGTCTTCTAATGTCTGCTATTACTTTTGGTACATGTACCTTTTGTAGTTTTTTCATAATTTGCCGAGCAGTTTTTCCCTATCTATTACAGTGGGAGCCTTTCTGTTGGTCCTCTACAGGAAAGTTTGTTGTGTTTAAACAGATTGTGGCAGGTGCACGGTGGCAGAGCGGCTAGAGCTTCTGCCTCCCAATAAGGAGGTCGTGGGTTCGAATCCCGGACCAGACCAACATCACACGAATTCAATTGCGCAGTCACTCGCAATAGCTTCAGCTATTGCAACAGCATCTAGTTATCTTTAAGACCGTTTACTAATTAGACCTCTGCACCAAGACAATGCATTTACAACAAAATGCATAAATTATACACAGTAAGTTTTAATGGTATACTGGTATGGTATACTGAAAATATTGTATTTTTTGCCCAACACAAAACAACACAATCTACCCCAATAACTAGATTAAGCAGAAAAAACACAATTTAAATTGAAACTTTCCACAGCAGTAGTTAAAAGTAGACGAGGTTGTGTCTGTATGTGAGTGTGTGCGCAATATCAGTGTTTGTACAATGGGTACAGGTTGGGCTCTCCAGATCAGAAATTAACATGTTAGGCTGTAGAAGTCAAAGATATGGTTCTAATAAGAATGTAAACTTCTGTCCTTCTGTTCAAGTTCAGGTTGAGTATCATGAAAAATATCCTTTCAGAACACGTTAGCACAAATCACCTGTAAAAACTGAAACATTACATTTTCTGCCAGAGCTCCGCTGGACACTATTATTCACCTCCATTTCCCCTTTTTCCAGGCGTCTCTCTGCGGAGCTGTATAAATGATCGCAGGTGGGATTTCTGCTTGTGCCAGCAACTCCGGCATCATTCAAAATCAGTGAAAATGAAGAAAAGGCTCATGTACAGGTAAGTCAGTGTGCTTATTTTTGGTACTAAATAATATTGGTTTGAATACTATACAACATGTGTGGACGGCCCTCACTCAGATGGCATTTTCAGAAGAAATCCAAAAGTTTAATTAATTAATTTATAAAAATACCCAATTTTTTTCCACCATGCTTATCCAGTTCACCTCAAAATGTGCATGTTAATATTAAGTATTTTTCCTGCCCACTTGTCAGTTAACAATATAGTCTGTATTCAAAACAAGAAAAGAAAAAAGGTTTAAAGAACAACACTGTGTGATCAGCTGACAGGAGGTTGCAGCTTGCTATTAAAGTTGTAAAACTTATCAGGACTTAGACAAACAAGCAAGTCAATGTCAAAGCAACAATGACGCACTAACGAAAACAAATTACCATTAACGACTACCTATAGCAGCTATTGTTGTGTTCCAATTCCAGCTCTTCATGTGCGTTTTGCCTTATCAGTGGCAGGAAAACTGAATGGGCCCCTCCAGGTTTTGGGATCAGAGACCAAATGAAACATTTCCATTATTACACCGAGAATTCTTGCTCCCTTCTGTAAAAGACTGTGAGGCGCTATTTCTGGCTGTGTTTATCTGAGGAAGGAACTTTTGCAGATTTAATGGGACCTGGGCCATTGTACACAGCCTTCTGTTGGGCAATGAGCCATGATTTGAGGGACGCTGGAGAAAGGAGCCACAGTCAAATAAGAACAAAAGCTGAACAGACCACACCAGGTCAGCACGAACTCAGGTGATTGTCTCATTCACAATGTAAGAGGTGGGGCACATATATTGGTGACAGATTAAACTAATGGAAAAGGAAAAAAAAATGTTTTGTTCTTGTACTTCATATATATACATACACCACAAGCAAAGTATTTTTTATTTTATTTTCAGCAATAAAATGCCTGTAAACAAGTAAATGTTTGTAATGTTTTGTTACTTGTTACACTGGTACACTGGTGTCCTTGGGCAAGACACTTCACCCTTTAAAAATCTCATTATCACATACGTGTAGCTCCAAATGATTACGTATAAAAATGTAATGTAAGCGACTGATTGAAAAATAGCATTCAGTGTTGTTAATGTAAATTTTTGATAGCAAATAGTGTGGAACTTTTTTTGTACAATTTGACATTAGCGATTAAGGAAATACGCTTATAGATATTCCTTATATGGTTACATTGTTCAGTGTGCCATCTGCCACCTTTAGAAAACTATTAATTCTACAAAAACTATTAAAATGATATGACACTGCTGACTGAAAAGCCATTTGTTTAGTCACACCAGGACTCACATAATTATCCTGCTGATTTGTAAAGCGACAACTATTTGACTCTGTTATCTTTCCATCGGGGCGCATTAACAGCAATACAGCCATTCTTTTCCCTCTAATGTATTTCAAGTGTCTCCATAGACTTACCTAATTTCGTCAAGATGAATAAATGTCCATGTTATGACGGCATTTCTATTTGCAGGGATTGTTCTGAAGATATGAAGTGGTCGTTAGCCGGACAGTGGAGTGCTAGACTAATCACACTCACCCTGGCCTTGCCTATGGTGTAAACATGCTAAGGGTTTGCCGTAATGGACGCTTTTAAATATCATGGTGACTTAGTGCCGTTGAGCAAATCCACGTGTTTACATTGAGGCAGATTAAAGTCGCCTCTTGGGCAGGGGGTTCAATGCCCTCCACAGCTTCAGTGTGCAAATGTACACACAAGTTAAATCAAGTCTGTGAGCTAAGGAGAAAAGACCAATGCAAATGGAGAAGTCATAATAACAAACTATTATAGGGACTACTGCTTTTTGTCCTCTGTCGAAGCTGTCACAGAGAGGACAGGCCTAAGCCATCACCAAACAATACATCTAAACATAAGGCATACTCAGTCAGGGTTTCTCACAGGTCAAAGCCAAGCACTTTTTAAGCACATTTTTAATCCGTTATCAGGGTTTTTCACACAACGTTGGGGCTGAATCCCATTATACTTAAGGCTCAAATTGAGACACAACACCCATATGGTCCTCATGTTACTGTACAATCTCTTATTTATGGATCTCTCTCAACATGGGCACTATCCTGCTGTACGAGCCGATACATACCTTCCCAATATGGCCACTGATAGGAAAAGAATATGTACTTTCAAACTATTCTAAATGTCTTCCTCAAAGCAGTATTTTGTTGCAGTGTGTTCCACAACTTGTAACTTGCACTCGACTCATGACAGTCTAATTTAGTAAAGTAGGGGGAAAAAATAATAAAAAGTTTAATTTTGTAAAGTAGGGGAAAATAATAAATTGTATAATTGTGTAAAGTAGTGGGAAAAAAGTAAACATCTATACTTACTGTAAAGTCAAATCCTTTCTACCTATTGTTAAGTCCAGGTAAACAAAGCAATGCATGATTAACAGCGTGAAAGTAAATATGAAATGATTTGTAAACACTTAGACATTAAATGGGAATACCAGCTTGCAGTGGGTCTGGCTGCTTCCTTATCGAGTAATAAGGTGGCAAAATGTTCGTCACTGTTGTGGTTTATGACCACACTGACGCTCTTGTTGGTTATACACTTAAGTGTGACACAGAGCAGACAATAGCTGTATCACATTAATGCTTTATCAGAGGCTGCGGTTTAAAACATAGATGGAAAAATATCATACATCAAACTAAACCAAGCAGATTACTTCACTGGCAAATGCACAAAGTATGTAAGGAGGTTCACTTGAGGGCTCTACAGTTAAGAACATGGACAATTGTTTTTGCATTCATGCATGTTACAATATAAGAATAAAATATTATACATCTTCTGTTTAGTTTAGTATATTTTCTCTTAATATGCTGGACTTTCTTTAAAATAGTGACTCAAATTATGTAATTAAGTAATGTTTTGTTCTGGTGATTTGAATACAGATAGATTTGGGATGCAAATCTTGAAAATAAATTTAAAATAAAAAACATACATTTTATGTTAGTTATAGGGCATGTTTTTAGTCAACGTTGGCGGCCAAAGGTCGCCATCTAGAGGTAGAGCAGATTAGGAACTAAAAAAGCAAAATTACCCAATTATTTATTAAGTAAGTAAGTATTAAGTAATTTGTTTTGATAAGACTTATATATAGGTTAATTGATACATGTCTTAATCCAGACTTTGGTCAAATGCCCATCACATATCAACATGCAGGTTTGCCAAAACACAATATTTGCATGTGTGGCCTGTAAAATGATTGAATGTATCCCTGTGGCTAATTAACATGTGTGCTTTGCAATGTTTGGGGATCTCAGGAGACTTTGGCCATAACCTTTGACCTCCATTAAAGGCTGGGGCGGTCCTTAGGGAGGAAGTAGGTCTGTTTCAGGAAGTGGAGGCAGGTGTCAGCTGCTGGTGTGGAGAAGTGCTGAAACTGGACACTGCCAACTCAGAAACAACCTCAAGAAAGGCCCTGTGCTACAGACTACAGCAGTTCTCCTCTGTGAACGTGTTGGGTAGTTAGACAGACAGCCACAAAGAACGTAAACAAGTGCCATGGTTATCTGATTATATCTGATTAGTGAAGCCTAATTAGCAAACACTGGAATTTCCCTCATATGTGAGTGATTCAGTCCTGGTTTTAGGGTGTTAAAACTCATTTAGTTCCTGTGCTCTCTAAAAACAGTTGCAGGGCCAATGTGAGTGTTCAAATACCAATGAAGGCTTTTGTACGATGAGGAAGATGGTCTAATGAAGGAATGTGAAGTGTAACAGGACTTTTAAAAATGAATAATAACTCAAGAAGAACATGCAGGAAACACAACAAATTTTTATGTGGGACCAATTTGAAAACATGTTAATATGTTTGATTACTATTATTTTTATGCCTACCTTCCAGGAGAGAAGACACACCAGTTCATTGTAAATCTAGAGACCAGCATACAATTGACATTTTGGACCAATAATTCATTAATGCAAACTTAAATAAAAATTTTTAAAAAAATTAGTATTTTAATTTAGATCTTTTTCTCTAGCTCTAATGAAGCCATACCACCAGTTCACGTGGTTGATTGCTTACCCTCATAGTGCATTGGCTCCCTCTTTTGGACTTTTATGCCTACTACCACAATGCTTATAGACGTTTCTGTTCATTTAGACACTGCTCTGAAGTGGGCCTATCTCACTGTCGAACCTCACCACCCCCAGATCCAACCACATTAAACTCGACTAAATGCAACACACTGTTTTATAGTTTGGGAAATGTGGGAATGCTGGGAATGTGTTTGAGACGGTGCACAGGCGAACATTAAACACTGTTGAGATAAACTGTGAAGCTGTAAAAGTGTGGATGACCTCACTATCAAAGCAGACATAAGCCAGGCTGAGGGGAGAGGGAGTGTCAACAAACTGTAGCCATGGAAACAGGGAGGAAAGACAAGCCTAAAGTTTGAGAAAATCAGAATCAACATACATTTGTAGGAATAGAGAAGACAGATTTATGCGCTGTTACTGCACACATGCTGAATGCACAGACTGAAAGTTTATAATTATTCATTTGCACACGTCAGTGCCGCTTGCTGTGAAAATGCATTGTATTGGAAATAAAAAATGCTTGGCTTGTTGAAGAGAGTGAGAAAGTACTATCAGGGGTACTATTGCTATTTATAAATGAACACTGTTTAGTGAAAGATTATCATGGCAGATTAGCACCAAGAGAGGGCGCTGTCTGTTGTAAATGTAGACCAGAAGTGCTCTAATTCCAACTCCAGTATTCAAATTATGTCAAATTAAAGATTAATTTAGTTTGATAGATTCTTAGAGACATTTACCATTTAGTTTACACATTCACTGTCAAATTCGATGTATTTTTAGTAGTTTTTTAAGTTTAGTTTTAAGTAAAACAATGGGAGTTAATCAGTCAAACACAGATGGACTATAACTTGAAGATTGAAACATTTAACATTGGATCTAGAGATTTGCCAATTATGTCAAGGATAAATGGAAGAAATATGAAGAAATATAAAATAAATACATGCATACATTAATTATTAATATAAAGTATTGTTTTAGTACAAGGGATTTTATTTATCAGTGTGAATGAAGGTTATTACTAGTTTATTATTCATTCATTCCTACTGCTTGATCCCATTAGGGGTGGCAGGTGACTGGAGCCAATTCCAGTGACTTTGGGCCTTAGGCGGGGCCAGCTCGTCGCAGGGTCAACACAGAGACACACAAACAACCATTCCCTCTCACATTCATTCACTCGGGGCATTTTAGAGTTGCCAATGTACCCAACACATGCATGTGGAAGGAAGCCGGAGAACCAGGAGAGAACCCACAGTAACACAGGGAGAACATGCAGACCCCACCCAGAGAGGCTGTGTTATGTTGGTCTGGCCTGAGATTCAAACCCATGATCTCCTTATAAGGAGGCAAGAGCTCTAGCCGCTCTGCCATCGTGGAGATTGTTATTGTAAAAAAAAAAATCAAGACATCCATAAAGTGCCATTGACCAATGACACAAGTTTGATGTAGTGACATAAAGGCAGTGACACAAAGGCGTCATATTTTCTCTTTAGAAAAATGTCAGCATAAGAAATTGCCCTGTCCGCTCATCTGATAGAACCATTCAGAGCAGGTCCTGAAACAAAACTAAGTATAAGAAGCAGTATTAAGTGCCCTGGCCATAACAGCCCCCTGCCACTAATGAATTACCCATAAATCACTTCAGTCACAGCCCGAGTGCTTGTTTTTCCTCCTTTTCTCTCACTTCCCTCCTTCTTCTCTGGTATTTGGGCTCATTGTTTCTGGATAAACGTATGCTGTTTTCCCCCAGTCGCAATCATAGAAACATTTCAACTGCATTTACTCCCGGACTCTCTTAAACAATGTCCTATTCCTGTTAAAACAATTTTGGAACCGACCCTTACGAATGCAGTTACTTAGAATCTGTAAATGAGTGTATTTTTAAGACAATACACCCTCTAGCTTAATGATGCAAATCAATGTAAGTAAATGTTGGCCTTTTGCGGGACAGTCAGGGCAAACAGAGAAAATTATATGATGATGCCAAATTGTCCCCTTAGATATTTTTCCCACCACCATTTTTACAAAATGTCAGTAAAACTGCTTAATGCCAACTCTGTACACCATCAGGCGACCTCTGTTAGAAAAACTGCAGACTGTCAAATAACAAACAACCCTTATAAGTAGTAGATTGGTAAAAGAGTATGGTTTATGTCCAGTGTGGTGTGTGACAGGCGTAGGCTACAATACGGTGCCTGTGTGGCCTGGATTGGAGAGCCTGGACTGGACAGAAAGAGGGCAGGACGAGGGCAGCAGAGGCGTGGAGCAGGTCAGAGAGAGATGGAGAGGGACGCCTGGGAAACACAGGGGAGAGTGGACAGTGGGCTGGAGGAACGGACAAGAGAATTCAGCTATAAAGAGAAAAACAGCCAAATGAAAGATGATGCATGATTTGGGAAACATATCTAATTGCAATTTTTCTTATTTTTTGTAGTTTTTTTGAAGAATAAAACAGGATATTTAGTAATTTGTGGAGGAAATCATTGCACTTTAAAACTTGTAGCCTTTGCAATTTGCTAATTACGTCCATTTAAATTGGAATTTTGATTTAATTTCAATTAATTGTGCAGCGTTATAGATGAAATATATATATATATATAGTTTAGTGAATGGATAAACCCCGCTGGCAGGTAAAGATGTCTAACCCTAAGATGATATACTGGATTTGAAAGAAAATAAAAAAAGACTCTGTAGATAATTCTATTATTTTTTTAATCTTCAAACAATGCCACATGAAGTCTATGAATGATAATTTCTATAAATGAGAAAGTGAGAGCTCTAGTCACACATAGAAGTAGGCTATGGACGTAGGCTATGTTTATGGAATCTGCTGCTTGCTACAATAAAATAATATAGTAATGAAAAACATTGAATATTTCAACTAACTATTGATGATGTGAGATGATACTGTTTGTCGTTTTGTTCTACCTTCAAATATTAGTAAAAATAATCTGATTTGTAAGATTGAAAAAGGCCTGCCAGAATTTGCAAACTATAGTTTATGTTTTTTCAGTACACTCTAATCAGTAACTTACATCATTTTCTCCTTCTGGAGTTATTTATTTATTTTTAGGGGGCTATCATGCTATTTTTTATCCTTTTTAAAAATATTTAAACGCAACTCTTTAACGGTGCTCCATAGGTGCTCCAATATTTCTGATGGAGGGTGCACCACCTGTCTGTCTGAAAACATTATGAAGAGGTCATTGCTTTGCCTTGAATGTTCCACAGTATGGCATTAAGTTGAATTCATTCATTTAGACATCCTTACTGTGAAAGGTCTCGTCTCTCCACAGATCTGACCTGTAACTTGGTCTGGTGGTGGCACAGCTTGTCTCCATGGAGATAGATAAATAAAATCCCTGTTCCATTCAATCCATTTCAGCCAAAGTGATAACATTCATGAAGACACTCCACTACAAGTTAAATAGTGCATATTTAAGATGCATTCTAAAAGTACAGTGAGGGAACAAGTAGTATATTACAAAATACAGTGGAATTTAAATACAATTCTTTAACTTCCTCTTGAAAAATTACAAGAAAATCCCTTGTCAGCTCTATGTAGCTGTGGGAAAGTATGTCTCACTGAGCGTTTATAATTGATCTAAGCTTGTGTTGTGTGTCACCTTCACTGTCTCTGGGAGCGCTGGCAGGTCCTAGGTCAGTGAACGCACCAGCCTTATCAGCTGTGATCTCAGATGACGGGTTCCACCGAAACAATGGCCGCTTCTCACCACGACAACAGAAGACAAGGCCCTCTGTCAGAAACATCCTAGTGTGCGTTTCTCTTTGAGCTCTGGGGCCGTGTCTTCATAGCCTAAGTGTTAATTCACTTAAAGAAATCCCCGGCATCATTACACAGGGCATTGTTCTAGGAGTAATGCAAGTTTATGGGAAAGGTCTTGACAGCCCCTGGACTAACTTGAAACACACGCTACAGCCAGGGCCTAGTGGTGATGGGAATAGAAGATCTAGAGCTTTCACTCAAATGTTTTGTTTTGTGGAATTTGATCTTGTCTCAAACTTCCTATTGCAGAAAAAAGGATAATATTGGGGTAAATATGTGCCCGCTGGTGATGTAGTGGTTTATGGTGTTGCACATCACCGTTGTGGGTTCACCTGCTGACGGACCATTTGCCCATTGTCTCTTTATCACCAGTACTGTCCTGTCCAAGATGGGAGAAAATATCGGATTTTAAGTAAGAAATATAATATGGATCATGAATGAATAATCATGAGGTCTTTAGCTTGCCCTGATGAAGTATTAACAGGTCGAAACATGCTGGTGTGTTCCTTATAATAATATACATTTGAATTGATATCAGAGTGCCTGGTCCCTCGCTTTGTTAATTATGAGATCTTGCTTTGTATTTGATACACAAGTCAGTAATACTGAATGATAAAATTAGGCCTGCACAATTTATCGAAATTTAATCAAAATCAAAAGTTTGACATAGACGCAATTAGCAAATCACAACTTTTTCCAATAATTTCTTCTGCAAACAGCAAAATCTCCTGTTTTATGCTCCATAAAAACTGCTAACCCTGTATTTTATGTTTGTTAAAACATGTTCTGAAACAAAGCAACAAAAACGGAACTATAGGCCACAAAAACTGAACCTTGAACAGAATCCCATTATTAAAACATAAATCTCAAATCTAATCACAGTTGCAATACTGGTCAAAAAATTGTAATTCGATATTTTTTCCAAATCATGTATTTCTAAGCTATGACGCATTTTAGAAAAAGGTATTATTTGAACATGTCAATTACCGCTTATTTTGAGAAATGTATGATTTGCTTACGTGTTTGTGCTGATGCTGATGTATCATTGGAAACAACTGCACATGGATAATAACATTTAGAAATGTATATGACAGTATAGAACACTGGATCTACAAAGGATTTCTAATAAGAACATAACAAACTGCAGATAGATGCTTTGTTGTTGTAGTGGGAAAGTGTGTATTGAGGCAGTCAGTGGGTTTTTACTGCCTCCGTTACACGAAGAAAACATTTCTGAGATGGAGTGAGTGTTACCAGTGAAGAGGGGGATTTCCAGTGTCCAGTTTAGACTCAGAGCTGGAGATGGGAGAGCTGGAGGAGGCATCAGCTGACTGAGTGTGTGGGGAGCCGAGCCTTTCCCACACCCACCGGAGTCAACACAGCCACATACTCACACTGTGCACTGAAGTACTACTACTACAGGGAAGAGGAGGGAGTGTGCAGGCCGGACAGAGAAAAAACTACTCAAGCATTGACTCAGAAAGAAGAAATTATGTTTATTTTTAAAACCTGAGTACCAAAATATTCTGGAACTGAATTGCCATTAAGACTGAAGTTAACAAATCGAGTCTTATTATGATAGGATGTATATTAAACACATATTGTTGTTTTGGAGATGATGCAAATTTTAAATATTGAGCATAACATCCCAAATAAAATAAATATTTTAAAAGGCTGCAAAAGAGCTCATAAAATAAATTTAAAGGAACAGAAAATGACAGCGTAATCTTTTCAAATAAGTGCACTTTTGTGGTACATTTTGTGTACAGTATATGGACCTCAAGCAGGACATTCACAAGCACGTTTAATAACATTACTGATCGATCAATATCGCCTGAACATCGCCATAGTCCAAAAGATTTGCAGCAGCTGTGCATTTTAAGTGTGTCTTAAAAATAGAGAATACATTGGTTGGTGATATTTTTGCTTCTTACTTTGTCATTCATTCATTCATTCATTTTCTACCGCTTATTCCCGTTAGGGGTCGCGGGTGACTGGAGCCTATCCCAGTGACTTTGGGCCTTAGGCGGGGTACACCCTGGACAGTGGCCAACTCGTCGCAGGGCTAACACAGAGAGACAGAGACAAGGACAGACAACCATTCACTCTCACATTCATTCACTAGGGACAATTTAGAGTTGTCAATTAACCTACACAGTCATGTCTTTGGACGGTGGGAGGAGCCGGAGAACCCGGAGAGAACCCACGGTAACACGGGGAGGACATGCAGACTCCACCCAGAGAGATCGTGTGATGTTAGGGTGGTTCAGAATTCGAAACCATGATGTTGGGGTGGTCCGGGATTCGAACCCACGATCTCCTTATTGAGAGGCAGAAGCTCTAGCCGCTCTGCCACCGTGCACCCTTACTTTGTCATATTAAGTAAAATATAAAGTGTGTTAAAGAAGAGAATAGACACTTCAACACCTCAACCAAATCTACTGGTCTTCTCTATAAATTCAGAATGGATTATAGTGAATTGGAAACAAGATTAGAATATGTTTTTCCTTTTTTATTGAGTAATATTAATGCCAATCACCTCCTGCTTGTGGTGACTTCACTGCACCACTATCTAAAGAGGGCCCTCACGTCTCTTAACTGTAGCTAATGTGTATCAGACAGTGAAGGTATTAGAGTTCTGTGTAAAGTTATGTACAGTGTGAGACAGTTGAGCGTCCTGTGGTGAGACTGACACTGAGCAGCCGCCATCAAAATGGGTGCAAGAGGTTTTCCCTCCAACGATTAAAAGCTATGAAGCTGTGACATGACATGGACAGCGGAAAAACAACAAAAAATTATATTGACAATAAAGTGATCGATCCTCTATTTGTGTTCTGTATTTAACACAGCCATAGCACTGCACAGGACAGTAGCATGGTAACTAAAATTATAGGAATAGCATCTGCCATTCAGCCTTAATTGAAAATCGGATTAATCTTAATGCTAACCCATTATAAAGACTATAATGTTGTCACATTTGTAAAAGTTTCAATCTCAATCAATTTATCAGTTTTTTTGTTGTTTTTTAACCGTGAAAGTCCTATTGAGATTACTAGGGTTTTTTTTCCAAGGGAGTTCTGGTCAAGACGACTGCGCAGATTAGTCATAACATAAACACATTTAGACAATCACATAAAAATGTTCCCTAAAAGCAGTTACCATAGATCTCATTTCCAAAACCTCAAATAGATTTAAACTTACCTATTGAAATCAGTTTGATTTTGATACTAAGGAAGAGGCTTCAAATAAGCAAATAAAGACCTGTCAAGAACTGCACTGAAATAACATTAGATATTTACAAAATTGGGGGGACATATGCCAGACTGACATTATTTTATTATTACATTATTATTACATTTTTTTTTTTGACAACTCCATTTCTTTTTTATTTAGTTTTTTCCCTCTCTTGTCTTGTTCTGTTTGTTTTTATTTAAATACATATACAGTATGCAACAGCATGTATTTTTTTGCACTAAATAATAATAGATCCTGAAATGATTACCATATTCTGCTATTGACAAAGACTATTCTAAAACTATTAAACTAACTAAAATGTATCTTTCTTATTGTTATTTGTTTTTATTTTTATCAAGATTTGTTCAAATTAGTGTCTATTTTCTGCAACATGTATTCTTCTCTGGCCATTCCAGTTACCATGTTCATTTCCAAACCAACCTTAACTGGGGAAAAGTCACCTGCTGCTGCCCTTGAACCAGACTTCGATCATGCGTAGCTGCAGCATTAGCAGGAAACTCACCGCACAGAAGGCGGTCTGGGAATTGACGCAGAGATCTTGTGCATACCAGCATGCCAGCACATGCATATTAAACATGAGGAATGCTGTGGTGTGAACAGGCCAGAGTGTGGTTGGATGTAGGTGTGGTTCTTCATGACAGGAATGCCCTCATGTCCAGCGGTTGTCCACATACAGCAGAGAGAGCGCTGACGTGTTGGGCAGATAAACTCACAGACGTCTGGCACACTTGAAGCTTCACTGAGCCACGGTTCACTCCATAAAGCATCAAAGACTTCTGCAAAAGAACACATTTGGATGTCGACTTATGAGAAAATTCAGTGATTGGTTTAACTTTTAAGTGTTCAAATCCAGAGGTACTATACTTATCTGAATAGGCTTTGAGTAATATATTTTACTTGTACTCTTACTTGAGAAAAGGTTGTGGATACTCTTCTCATTTTGAGTCAGTCTACAAGTGATAATGCTTTGTGAGAATATTTGTTTTTCTTGCACCGCGTCAGATATGATTCGTGATTTATCCTTCAAATATTCCAGATTTTGTGCATTACTTTTTGTCCTTCATTTTATGTTAACTTCAAATTACAATCTCCCCTAATACTTTTAATCTTACTTGAGTCATGTCCCGAATCACTACTTTGATGTAACGTGTAAAGCACTCTTACTGTTCAGTATTAATACTCAGTACATCTCTGTTCAAATCACTTTAAAAAGGAAAATGTTTGGTCCAGACAGGGTTTAAATATCCCATATTATGCTTCAGATACTTTTTTTTTTTTTTTTTTACATTCTGACCGTAGAACGTAGAATTCTAAAACAGTTCCATGTTTAATACAGTATGTGTAATGTTCTGTTTTTGTTTTGTTGTGTATGAATATGTACATCAAGGTTATCAGATGGTTATGCATAAATGAAATTGCCCGGGATGCTGGTTGTATCGTCATGGGCACGCCCCCCCCTAGTGTATTGCACATTAACTGAGCACTGTTTCCTTCTGAACGGCAAGATAGGCGGCCATAACTCTGCAACTATATCCTGTCTCTTTGCAATTTCCAATGGGTGTAATTGACAGGTGAATTAACCTAACCTAATGTTCGAAGAAACATACTTCATCCTGCAGCATATGGACTCCCCGGGAACCTACGCCAGGGTCCTGTTTGTGGACTTCAGCTCTGCATTCAACACCATCCTCCCTGCTCTGCTCCAGGACAAGCTCTCTCAGCTCAACCTGCCTGACTCCATCTGCAGGTGGATCACTGACTTCCTGACGGACCGGAGGCAGTGCGTGCGGATGCGGAAGAATGTCTCAGAGACTCGAACTATCAACACAGGAACTCCACAGGGCTGTGTACTCTCTCCTCTGATCTTCTCCCTGTACACCAACTGCTGCACCTCCAGCCACGACTCTGTAAAACTGATCAAGTTTGCAGACGACACCACCCTCATCGAACTCAAATCAAATCAAATCAAATCAATTAATTTTTATAATGCCCAAAATCACAACAACAGTTGCCTCGATGGGCCACAGGTAAAAGCAGTTCAGATAACTGTCCCAGAATGCCCCTGTCCTTTGACCCTCCTTCGCGGCGAGGAAAAACTACAAAAAACCCCATGGGAAAAAGTAGAAACCTCGGGGAGAACCACAGTGAAGGAGAGATCCTACTCCCACGGACGGACAGGCTGCAGATTAACTAGGACTGACGCATCCACTTGGACTGTGGAGCCAGAACCACTCAAGAGGGAGGTGGCTTTAAAGAGTTCCTCCAGGCGGACGAGGAGCAGTCCACCAGTGTAGAGAGATCCCTCCAGCAGGAGATGAGGAACAGTTCATCTAAAGTAGAAGGAGTTCGTCCAGGCAGACGAGGTGTGGCTAATCCAGCTGTCCAGGCGGGTGGCGCATAGATCGTCCAGACAGGTGGGGGTGGGGGGGTCGTCACTGGAGCAGCCGCCGCAGTGTCTGAAACAGTCTCCACTCCCCGGGGGAAGTGGAGAGAAAGAGAAACTCATCTCGGACGGCAATGAGTCTGTCTACAGGAGGGAGGTGGACCGGCTGGTGTCCTGGTGCAGCGATAACAACCTGGATCTCAACGCCTAGAAGACAGTGGAGATGATCGTAGACTTCAGGAAAGTCTCAGCCCCCCTGCCCTCCCTTGCCCTGACAGACTCTCCCATCACCACTGTGGACTCTTTCCGCTTCCTCGGCACCACCATCACTGAGGACCTCAAGTGGGAGCCGACCATCAGCTCCATCATCAAGAAGGCCCAGCAGAGGATGTACTTCCTGCGGCAGCTGAGGAAAGCCAAGCTGCCGGCGCAGATGATGGTGCAGTTCTACACGGCCATCATCGAGTCCATCCTCACCTCCTCCATCACCATGTGGTACGCTGGAGCCAAAGCCAGGGACAAACAGAGACTACAGCTACGGTCCATCCGGACCAGAACCGCCACAAGAACAGTTTCTTTCCCTCTGCTGTTGGACTCATGAACACTTTGTAACACCTGCCACTTTAACAATATATTATATAAGAACTATCTATTTGCACTGCTACATTTGCACATTGCACTGTCTGCCAACTGTACATTTCTGTATATAGTCTTAGTCTATCTATCTTAGTCTATTTTATTGTTAATTTTATGCATGACACTTTTATATATTTTATTATATTTTATTCATTGTTTTATGTTGCACCTTACGCCGAAGCAAGTTCCTATGTTTGTGAATTTTTGATCACTGACAATGGCAATAAACCGTTTCTGATTCTGTCTATTGGTGTTAAAATGGCAACAAAAAACACACTGAGGACTGCGTAATACTGTGGCAAAGCACTTAACTCTAAAATGTATTGCTCAGAATATAATGAGAATATTCAAGAGATGTTTTTCACATTTGAGAGACAAGTGTTAGAAATTACAGGCATAGCCAAATGCCTCGGACTTGGATGTTGGTCAAGCTGAAAAATTAACATAATGTGCTCCAGTGATGCGCAGGTCGACCCGTAGTCCACAGCAGGTCAGTCAGCTCAATGAAAAGAATTACACTGGGTGCAGGCAGGTCAGTGATAATCAACAAGCCTCACCTAATGCATGTCCTATAGCCCTTTAAAAACGAGTGTAACGGCGGCAACTTCATCCTTCTTAGATGCACTTTGTGTGTGATTTTACCAAAACACACCATGAATTCACAAGGCAAACTGGGAAACTGGCAATGATACAAGTTCAGACGTTGTCACAGCCGTACGGTTGGAGATAGAGATATGTCCTCATTAACTTTTTTGTTTAGTATGATGTACAGAATGTGTGTGCCAAATTTCAATTATCTATGACAAACTAATTTTTTTAACCCCACACCTCACAGTTAACCAAATCCCATGTATTTCAATGACACATTCTATTGTTCAATTCTATTACCACGGTAACACGGTATCAGATAAAGGTGTGGTCTCATTGGCTTTTTTGTTCAGAATGGTAAGAAGGTTGTGTGTTCCAAATTTCGTAACTTTTTGGAAAACTAAGATTGTTCATTGTCCAATTCAAGAGTTCAAGGGGGTGCTGAAGAGCAATTGTAGAACAACTATATGTATTATATACCGTTACGTTCAGCTTATCATTTTGAACAAAACGTTTATTCATGCCGGAAAATAGAACGCTCCAGGCCATAGATACTCAACTTTAAAAACTTTGAAAAATTGCTGTTTTAATTTACAGGTTGGCCACACCCACATTTTTGTAGGTTTCAAAAATCAAATGAATCATCTGTGATCACAAAAGGGTGTAGGTTATTCTGACACATTTTCAAGCGAATTCAATGAAAATCCACAGCATAAAAAAATAAAATGTGAAGTCTAAATTAGTGCAAAAATCAGGTTCCGCCCGCAATGGCCGACGCCCTGTAGGGTTTAGGGTCGGGTCATAATAGAATTTCCTTTCCAAATTTCGTAATTTTCTGGCAAACAAAAATTTTCGGTCCAATTCAAAAGTTCAAGGGGGCGCTGTAGAGAAATTGTAGAACATAGCTATATGTATTATACACCGTTATGTTCAGCTCATCATTTTGAATAAAACGTATATTAATGCCGGAAAATGGGATGCTCCATGCCAGAGGTACGCAAGTTTAAATACTTTGAAAATGTTCTATTTTAATTTGCAGGTTGGCCACACCCACATTTTTGTAGATATCAAAAATCAAACAAATAATCTGTAATCACAAAAGGGTGTAGGTTATTCTGACACATTTTCAAGCCCATTCAATGAAAATCCACAGTGTAAAAAAACAAAATGTGAACTGGAAATATGTGGAAAAATCAGGTTCCGCCCACAATGGCCGACGCCCTGTAGGGTTTTGGGTCGGGTCATAATAGAATTTTATACTTGTGTTGGCATGACCTACGTTTGTACCAAGTTGCATATGTCTACGATGAAATTGGCCTCTCATTGCCATAATGTATTTTGATTTTTGAGATGGCTCTAGCGAGTCATTATGCATGATAAATTTTTTTGAAATTCAAAAAAAGATATACTTCAACGACCTTGAATTTTGAGTCAAATAAAATTGACATTTTTTATAACAAACCTATTTTTTTCACCCCATTAAAAATTTCTGTTCCTCAAACCTCATGTATTTCAATGGCACATATTTTCCTTTACCACAGTAACACGGTTGCAGATAAAGGCATAGTGTCATCGGCTTTTTTGTTCAGAACGGTAAGAAGGATGTCCTTTCCAAATTTCGTAATTTTCTGGCAAACAAAAATTTTCGGTCCAATTCAAAAGTTCAAGGGGGCGCTGTAGAGAAATTGTAGAACATAGCTATATGTATTATACACCGTTATGTTCAGCTCATCATTTTGAATAAAACGTATATTAATGCCGGAAAATAGGACGCTCCAGGCCAGAGATACCCAACTTTAAATACTTTGAAAATGGCTGTTTTGATTTACAGGTTGGCCACACCCACATTTTTTTAGATATCAAAAATCAAATGAATCATCTGTAATCACAAAAGGGTGTAGGTTATTACACATTTTCAAGCCCATTCAATGAAAATCCATGGTGTAAAAAAAATAAAATGTGAAGTGGAAATATGTGGAAAAATCAGGTTCCGCCCACAATGGTCGACGCCCTGTAGGGTTTAGGGTCGGGTCATAATAGAATTTTATACTTGCCTAGACATGACCTACGTTTGTACCAAGTTTCATATGTCTACGATGAAATTGGCCTTTCATTGCCGTGATGTATTTTGATTTTTGAGATGTCGCTAGCGAGTCGTTTTGCATCATTAATTTTTGTGGACTTTAAAAAAAACAAATTTTTCACCGACCTTGAATTTTGGGTCAAATAAAACAAAATAAAATTTGTTACTGTTCAGGGGGTCAAATTAAGGGTGGTTACTCTGAGAAAAATAATACAAATAAATAATAATAATGACAGAAATGTCTTTTTACGCCATTATTTTCTCCCATAAGGACAATAGCTAGAGTCATGTCGCTTTGTCACATTGTGCCCCATCACAAATAAACCCTCTGTACAATTTTTCAGTCGTCCATGACAAACAGCCTGGCTGTTATGAATTTTTAAAAATATAATTTGAGGAGGGTGCTATAGAGCCATTTTATTAGATAGCAGCTTAATCATATATTATTAATCATATTCCAATTTAAAAATGTTAAATATATGTTTGTTATACATTTTACAAAAATGACAATTTTGTTGAAAATTCACCGTGACCATACCTGAAGTCGTATCAAATTCAAATTGTTATGTCATTCCACATGGGTTTAGTGTCTTTTGGCCAAATTTGAAGTGTTTCTGATGAAAACTGTTGGAGGACTCAAAAGTACGCTGGTGTGCACTTTGGTTCAATCCAATATGGCTGACTTCCTGTTGGGTTTAGCGCGGGGTCATAAGAGGATTTTTTTACATGTCCTGACGTGCTCTATTTTTTGCAGTATGTTTTGTATTTTTCCGTTGCAATTTATTCGGGTCAGGCTCCCATTGGCCCCATGTTAATCGATTTTTGAGGTGGGGATACTGTCATAAGGGAGGCTGTAATGCATGATGCATTCGTGAGGTCACATGACGCACAACGCAAGATCATTTTGTGTGCTTTTGAACAAGAAAAAGACCCTATCTAACCCTAACAAAATAGTCTGGGATTGTCAAATGTATTCATTCTTGCACATATAAATTGGAATTTTGCAATATTATACCCAAAATAAAAATAAAAAATAATAATAATTCACAAGACACGTCACAAAAGTTAGGTCTGCCACTGTCCGTATTATCAGTAGAAGTAAAGTTCAGACACTTTGATCAAGGGGTGTGATTTGAAAATGACTTGTACATTGTCGTTAACTTGATATTGTAATTGCTGTGATACGTTTATTTTTATTTTATTTTTTTTTATTTATTTATTTATTTGAACAGGACCATGTACAATGACATTATGCTCGAGGGCAAAGATGATTGCACCAGATTATAGCTATGCAAGCTAATTTCCATCTGCAGTCCTGGATCAGGGACAGGGGGAGGACAATGTGCATTATTTACAGTGCAACAGTTTTCATACAGTCTCTGACACTCAATCATTCACTCACACTTCATCGTCATCAACATTATTTTAACATCGAGGTTCATTGCAGACACCAGCACTTTAAAGTTAAGATTACAGTATTAGTTGTTAAAAAATCCTAGAACAATTTACACCTAGTAAGGCTAATACACTTTTAAATAAGTTTATAAAAGGAGCTAAGACAAGACTATTCGATACTAATTACATAAAACCATATATACATATTTCAAATAATAGCGTGCAAGTTTGTGCTCAGTGTGTGCATCTCTGGTTCTCTATAAACCACTTCTTTACCTCTCTGGAGAAGGTACAGAGGTTACTTTCATTTGTGAGCTCAGTGGGGAGCTTTTTAAAGCTATTTAAAGCACATTTAGTTTAGTTTAGCTGAAATGTCCATTATATGCTGTCTGGATGGTTCAAAGATGAAAAGTCCTTCTGCAGGTTTGGTTTTGCCGGCAGCACCTAAACAATAAAAATAAATCGATTATACTTCTAACAGCTTGAGTACCAATCAAAACTGTCTTGTTTTCAAACGTTTGTCTTTTACTATTTAAGTAGATCTGTACAGTAGCCTTTGAGCCTTAGCAGAAACTGCCTCGGCCAAAAAAGTTGCCACTGAAAAGGGTCACACGCTCTATTATTTGGTTGGCGTGCCTTTAGCTTTGCTTGCAACCATAGACCATACATATCAGTGGACCACGTTAGCATGCTAGCCGCGTTCCAAATAGGAAGCAGCTATGGAGGCGGTCCTGGCTCCATAAAGCCAGGGGCCGTTTTCGCTCGTGTTAGCAACAGGTTTGATTGACAGCTAGCGCCGCACGTTGCCGCCGTGTTCTCTCACCGAGGGGCGGAGACCGTTAGCAACCGCGCTCCAGATTAGTCCGTGTGGTTGCCACGATACGCACTCGGATGTCCAAATATGGAGTCTGGCTCCACTTTAGCCGCTATACAGTAACTGCTAGCCACGATGGGCTTCATTTGGCTGGAGCCAAATGCTATGGGTGACGTCACAATCCCATAGTCCACTGATATGTACGGTCTATGACTGCAACACAATGTGCCATTATTTGAAAGAGCTGTAGCAATGTCGTCAAATGTGTTTAAACCCAGTGTTCCTTTAGTTTTTTACCAAAATCTGTTATTGACCATGGAAGCATGTGACCTTCAACAACAAAGAGAGTCTCAATGACTAAGGTGCGCCTTCTGCTGCTTGAGATGGACCGCCTCCATCCTTTGCCGTCTGGGCCTCGGCGTAGGACACCAGTGGCACCAGTGGCCCAGTGCACTGCGCCTCAGCCACGGTGCGGTCCTGTCTTCCTCGCCTTGCTCCCTGAGATGCCCAACTACAGAACAAAAAGCATAAATAAAAGTACAAAATGATACATGCTTTACCATAAAATAATATGTAATAAAATAACTAGGTCCATGAAATGCTAAAGGCCAGGGCGATTCAACTTAAGGTCTGGGGCCCTCCAAAGGATATGATCTGGCCCTGAACTCATCATCATAAAAATATAGAAAATATTTTATCTTAAGTTTGATATGCTGCAGGCGCATCTCTTTATCCACACACTTTGTACTAAGCTGAGCCCATCTGCGCACTGAGAAATTATACACACAAAATAAACAAATACAACAGTATCAATAATACCGTAAAATGCGGGCTATAAACCGCAACTTTTTTCTCATGATTTCAACCCTGCGGTTTATACAGCGATGCGGCTAATATATGTATTTTTCCGGGAGCGGCCTCTAGGGTTGAGTTTAAGATTGGGTTTAAAAATTCAAGCCTGACCCGCACGAGCCCGCGCGGTACTGTCCAAACCGACTCAGTCATTTGCTGCATGATTTAAGCGGGTCGTGCACACGTGTCTGAACCCGAACCGAGCCCGCGCACGTACGTAAACGGAGTTCCGTGCAGAGTTTTATTGGCAGAATAAGTGTTTTGACCACTTTATTAGAGGATGAGGAGGAAAAAACAGCACTGGCTGCACACCGCACTCTTTCGCCGTGGAGCGCATGTTACAAAACAGGTGCGCGCGGCTTATAGTCAGGTGCGGCTTATATATGAACAAAGTTGTTTTTCTTTGTAAATATGGCTGGTGTGGCTTATACTCGGGAGCACTCAATAGTCCGCATTTTACGGTAGTCTACATTTCTTCCAAAAACTAGGACATGTTTGCGAGTCCCATAGTAAAGTGTTTCAGCCTCACGGTGCACACTACTTGAAACCATGAAACAGTTGGACTGTAAGCTAAATGTAGGGTGTAGAGCTGGGCAACTTAAGGCCCAGGGGCCAAATCAGGCTATCCACAGGATATGATCCGGCCTTCAACCCATCTTCCTCAAATATAGAAAATATTTTCTCTCGTTATTGATTTAGACCTGTTAAGTCCTGGTTTAGTCCTACTTTAGACCTAGTTTAGTCCTGGTTTACAGTTGGTTAACACCTAGTGTACACTGAGTCTGGTCCGGTCGCGGTCCGGGACTCGTGCAGGTCACTTGCAGATTGCCTGTCACACCAGCTCCGGTTAACTGCGGTCTGTTTTTGACGAAAGTCACGTGGTTTCATGAGAGAATACTCGTCACATGACATGAAAGCCGCACAAGACCGCTGCGGTGTCCAGCAAAAATAGACTTCTTTCTGATTCTTTCCGCAAACCCGCGTGGCTGCTGGACATGCGGCGGCAGTGCTCTGAGGTCGGTGTGACAGGGCGCATTGATTTTAAGCACTTTCTAAGTCTTGCCGGACCGGAGTCAGTGTGCATCAGGCGTTAGTCCTGGTTTAAAGCTGGTTTAGTCCTGGTTTAGAGCTGGTTTAGTCCTGGTTTAGACCTGTTGGCACGTTGAACACTTTTTTGGCCCCGAAGACAAAACCATCCAAAAATATCAGTAAAATAAAGTTCAATAGCTCTGGTGTGGAGCAATTAACTGTAAGCCTAATTTCTGTTAAATAACAAAAAAAAAAAGATGTATTAATTCTTGCTTAAGAGCAGCGTGTCTCTGTGACAGAGACATGTGGAGGTCCTGAGGACAGTCTCAGGGGGACAGTCTTCTCAAGCTGCAGCCTGTAAGGTTTTCTAGTAGTAGTTTACTTCTAGTTTACAAGTAGACTTACTTTAGAAACATAAACCTTAACATAAATATTATAGAAACGACATAAGGGAAAACAGATATTAATTGTACTTAAAATAATTTATTTAAATAATGAGCCTATTGTGTATGTTTTGGTGGTAGGGGAAACCGGAGTACCCGGAGGAAACCTACGCGGACACGGGGAGAATATGCAAACTCCTCACAGAAAGGCCCTGAGCCTTCTTGCTGTGAAGCGAGAGCGTTAACCGCCGCGCTCAGAGGGGGGCAAACTAAGGCCCGGGGGCCACATGCGGCCCTTTTGGCATTTTGATCCGGCCCGCAAAGCATTCAATAAAAAATTGTATGAGTTAGGTGTGGTGCATTTGTCATTTTATAGTTTCCTGAGCAGCTGCTTGTTCATTAAAAATCAGTTTTGAGAACAGCCACCACTAGAATAACACCAAACTTTGATGCATTGGATAAAAGGAGTGATCAACCGCACTGTTCCCACTAAATAAAGGTAATGATTTTTGCTATTCTGTAGTAATTTTTTGTGTATTTTAGGCATTAAGTCTATGTGTAGTAGCATGTGTGTAAAATGGTCCGGCCCCCAGGCAAGTGTAAAAATCCAATGTGGCCCTTGCGTCAAAATAATTGCCCACCCCTGGTGTCGCCCATAATATCGGCTGCTTAGGTTTGACACTAAGCTGACAGAATCCGCCGTCCAGACCTGCAAACAGAGAAGATGAGTGCAACTTTTCAAATGATAAACAAATTTGAAAATATTAAAACAGTTGAACTTTACCTGAAAGTAACACATCTTTGCAGAATTACAATCCACTTACCTGTTTGAGCTGAAACCACAGCTAATAGTTCTGCACATATAAATAAATAATGGTTATTGTACAATATGACTGTTGACTGAAAAGCTACAATACACTAGCTGCACACAATATAAAACTTGATGCTACGTTCAGTAGCAGATGAACAAAGACAGCATACATACCTGAGCAGAGAAATTAGACCAACTCTGGAGCACAAATTTGGATCCCTTTAAAGGACGAGGAGGAGCCATGTTGTATCCGACAAAATATCGGCTTTTCAACATCGATCATGTATCAGGTCCAGTCCATTACCAGAGGTTTGTCTATAACAATAATACTAATAACATGATTAATATTATAATATACGTACAAACCTTGAGACTTAAACTAAAGTTTTAACTCTAGTCTAAGTCTCTGGTGCAGTCTGTCCTGGTCAGACCCTTAAACCTCCTGCCGTTGGTACATGAGGATGTACGCTGTCGTCTCCCTCTTCCTGCAGCAGTCTTTTCCGGTTGACCTCGACACAAGGGCATCGTTGTAGGTCAACCATCTGTCTGCATCTGACAGCAAGGATCTGTCCTCCGGGTCCACTCCGTCGCTGATGTAATGTCCTAAACAGACAAGAGTTTCAGTCACAGAAGACACCAACTGTGTTAATTTTCTTGAATATTTGAGAAAAAAAATTCAAACCTTGATCAGCTGATGGTCCCAGATGGGAGACAATGCTGGACAGGTTGAAACATTGTCTATCCTGAAAAAAAAACAAAATATGTTAATGTGTTATTTCATTACTTTAAATCATGATTCATACAATAAATATTATGGTTGCTACCTCTCCGGATTTTAAAACAATGGTCTTATCCAGCTGAACGGGACCATCCACTTTCTCCAAGCTGTAGTGAGAGTTATATGTAAATCTCTTCAGGTGGAGAATGAGGACGCTGCATAAAGAAAGATTGTCAGTAAAAATGTCTATCTAATTGATGATAATATTGACTTTATTTTATATTAATATATTTAGTTTATAGTTTAGTTTATGTTTTCTGGACTTACTTTGGCAGAGTGGAAAAGGCCGTGGTCTGGCTGGAAAGCTGGCCACCACAGTCACAGCGAAACTCCAGCTCTGTTTCCTGAAAATTAGTAATTGGATTATTTTTCTGTTCTTGTGCTTTACAAATAATATTGACATAATTAATAATATTCATATAATAATGTGGAGCACATACCTTTAAATGGTGGTCCAGGAGGTTTTTAACGGACCAACCAGGAAACAGGTCCAGAGAGAGAACACTGAACGCTTCTCTTCTGGATGATCCCTGACCACACCTGCAACAAACACATGAAGGTCAGAACAGCCACGCCATTTTTTTTTACACATTTTAGACAAGAAGTTTGAAGACAATTTCTGTTCAGGACATGACACTGCTGTCTTACAGACTTCATGCTCAACATCAGCCACGAAAAAGTCATGAGCCAAACTGGAAGGACGCATTTCCTTACCTTCTGCAGGTCCTGATGTTGTCCATGTGGAACATCATGTGCTCCTCCACTGGGCAGATGTAGGGGACCTCCAGACTGAAGGCAAACACCTGCAGAATGGAGGTCAACTTCTGGATCTGCTCCATCAGAACCATCAGGAACTCATGAGCATCCTGAGAGTCAAAGAGAAAATCAGTTTAAAGTAAATCTCACATGATTGAAGTGTATGAATAAATAAAAAAGAAATGAAGAGGTCACCTGCTGCTGAAACCCTCCAAACTCCGGAGCAGAGACAGCCACAGCCTGTTTGAAGCTGTGCAGGAGCTCATAAGTGTCCACAGGCCCAGGTGTGTACGGGGCCTCTACGATGGCATGGATTTGCCTAAGAGGAAAGAACTCATCAGTATCAATTTATTAAAACAACTTTTATCAGATCAGAGTGCAAAAACGTTTGTCTGTTTCTTTCAATTTAGTTACAAAAAGTCAAGATTTATTCATTACATAATGTTCAAATTTGATGTGGCAATGTACACCATAATAAATCTTGTCAAAGTGTTTGTTCAAAATGTCTGGTCCTTACCTCAGCACCTCTGCCTCCTCGCAGTCTCTCCAGACTTTCTCCTGACTGCTGAGCGTCCTCATAAAGGGTTCTGCCGTCCTGAGCAGTTGGAGACAGGCGTTCTGGTAGCACGTGTTTCCTCCATTTGGGAGTCTGAAAAACAAAAGAATGAATAATTCTGCCTCTGACAAATCGCAACAAGTTAATCTAAGGATCAGATTGACAGTGCCAACACTCACCCACAGCGTGCCAAGTCCACCCTTTTCCTGGGAGCAGAAGGAGTGTCGCCCATGTCCTGGGGCTCTTCCTTGGGGACAGACTTTACCTGCATCACAGGCTCACCCACAGAACCAGAAGGGGGCGAGGGCAAGGGAGCCACTCTATGTGTCCTCTGTAGAAGATAAGACAAAGAAGAAAACCATTTAGGATCCATTTCACTGTAAATATTCCAGGCATAAAATTTAGTGTAACCACGTACTGTGAAGCGCTTTGGCCTCGATTTGGAACTGGAGACGGACACAGCCTCAGCTCCAGAGCTGGACGGGTTCACACTAGAAATATTAAAACCACAGGGTTATTTCAAAATCTTTTTCTTTAACAGTAGATTATCATAAATCATGCCAAACTGAACTGATAATTACCTCCACCCTTGTGGTGTCACTCTGGCTGGATTTGGAGTTGGAACCACTTTGTTTGTCCTCTGTTTAAGATGAGAAAGAGTAGAAAAGACGGTCAGAGATTTTTCACAATACATTATTTAAAAATGTTCAAATAAGAGGCATAAAGTAGCACTTACTTTGAAGCGCCTTGAAATCCAAAGAGAAAATCTCTTGAACACCGATTTAGGAGCACTGCAACAATAAAGTCAAGTTAGTTTAATAAACTACACTGTCAGCTGAAGATCTAAATGTTTGCACACTGTGAGTGCAATAATGCTACTGTAATCATTGACATGTTTGGTAATGTGACAGGATTTAAAGGGTGAGTGCAGTTCAACACTGGACAAATGAAGTCTCTTTCACTCAACATGATACGAACTTGGCGTTTGCAGATTGTTGAACCAGTAGCTCCATAAAACTACCACAAAATATGGCCATATATATCAGGATTTTCACCAAAACTCTTTGAAGTGATATGTGTGTGTAATATGTGTGAGTAAACAGGATTATGTGTAGTACCTCTGAGGCTCAGTGGGGGCGCTCTCTCTCGGCACATCTTCTGGTAAAGGGTTCTGTTGAAACACAAGTCATAAAATATTAACAGGAAATAACAAAGAACTCACCAAACATAATTCACTTCAATAATAAACAATAAAACCACATAAGTAACAGTGCATCAGAGGTGGGTAGTGCACTTTTGGAAGAAATTGTACTTTTTTCTGTCATACAGTTACTTTACAACATTTAAACACTTCACTTCACAAACAACGAATCATATCTGAAGTAAAGGTGTAAGAGTCCAAACTGTTACTCTGTCCTCAAGTATTAGATTTGTCCAAATATCTTTTCACTCCAACTTGAGAAGTTATGTGGGTCTCTGCATTGTACATGTACTTGCGTAATATTCTTTAAAGTCCTGCTTTGTGGAGAGTAAAACGCTCTACAATCAGATACAGAGAGCGCGCAGTGGACTCATTTTAACCCGAATATCATATTACAATATGTCTGTGCTGGGGCAGAAGGATTTTTTAGGACTTTGTATGTGAACAAAACCGAGTACAGCTTTTGAAGTACATATTTTGGCAACTTTACCCATCCGTGTGGTGCAAGAGTTTGGACATTCAATAGAAAACGACTACATAAAACATTAAACACTACCCAAGTGCACTTCAACTAAGCACTAACTCATTAATAACTCACCCCAAAACACGTGAAAAACATGTTGAATTCTATCTTGGCAGGAGCTAAACGTATTGTGTCTGATCAGTGCGAAGGCTAGACTGAAATGAAGACACGCTTTGAGTTCCGATGACTTTTAAACGTGTCATGATTCCGCTGTGACCTCACGGCGTTGTCACGGATACAGAGTTCCGATGTTGACTTTCAAAAACTATAGGTAAACACACTGATGATTTGGATAAAGAAATGTGCTGATCTTTCAACAAATTCAAATCTATTTCTTTAATGCGAGACACTGGTCAAAGCTAATTTTTTTTTTCATATTTCTATTTTCTGGTGAGTTTATTCTGTAATATTCTGTAAACATGTCGGCTTTCACGTGGAAACAACAGACTTGTCCAGTCTGCTCCTAAAGATGTTTTATTGTTTCATTTCATCCATAGATTTCTCTGGGACATTGTAACTTTAAAGGATGTTTTCTTAAAATGCATTTTTCTCCCACAGAGACATAAACATAAGCCTTGAAGTAGCTCCTACTCACATCAAACTGCACAGTCTTGAAGATTTGGCAGAAGATACAGAAGGATTTGTTGATTTCTAATTGTATGTCTGATTTCTTTAAGTTTTAAGTCTAAAGAATAAGACTAAGATTTGAATTTTTAGGCAAATTATATACTTTATAATTATAATAATTATAATTTTTTTAATAATTATAATAATATACTTAACTCAATAAATAAATAATATATCTAAATCTATTCTGTAAATTGTTTTATGTGTATAAAGTAAAAGAAAAGAAATTGAACTATCCACTTCTTACTTCTACGTGAAAACATTACATGATGAAAAACTTCTAATACATTTTTTTCTCCATTTATGTGAGTAAATAACAGGATAAGTTTCAAATTGATATTTTTTAAGTTTAAGATGTTTTTCATGCTCACCTGCAGTGTCTCGCCTTAATATTTTTTGTTTGTTCAAAGCTGGAACTACAAATCCTCACACAAGATGTCCCCATGAACAACCTGAAAATAACCCGTCAAACCATACAAAGAATACTTTCTACTCTTCCGTCCAATTAAGTTGAAAGTACAGATACTTGCTCTCAGCTGTAGTGCAGTAAAAGGAACAGGCTGTAGCTGATTTTTACTGTTTTGAAATGTAAAAAACAAAACTAGTTCAATTTAAAGTCTTTACATCAGTCACATGTATCTCTCACTTTCCTAATGCAGTCCCAGCATCCTAAATATTCACCTCCATGAGTTAAAAAGCACATTTCATGCTAACGGCGCACTCCCTGATTCTCACAGACTAAGACTAAAAAAGATTCATTCTCTACACTAAACAAGAGAGACATTTTGCACAGGTCGCCCTTAAAAATCTCAATGGGTTCTTTCCTGCTTAAATAACTAAATAAATAAAACTACTCACATTAGTGTTGTTCTAATGCGTCGTGACCAGCGCATTTGGAGTGGGCTCTCATAAAGACTCTGGACGTCATTTTTTGTCGGCTGAATCTCATCACAGTTGTGTGTAGATGTTGTTTCATCCTGAACCTCTGCTGCTCCATCGTACTGAGCCACCCGACGGACTCTTCTTCTGGGCACAACATGTCCTCAATCAGTTGCGTTGTCTGGGTCCGAGCAGCACCTTTGGAGTCTGTGGGTGGCACTTGCAGACGCCCAGCACATCCCCGTGTCTGGGGGGGTTTCCTCTGGTTTGTCCTGTCCCTGGCATCCTCCTGAAAAATGGACGAAGAAAACTGAAATATCATTCTACCAACAGTAGCGGAATACTTTTGAGAAACTCTACCTCAAGTATTCAGCGTTCCAACGTGTTCTAACCAGTCAAACGTTTGGACACTTTTGCATTTAAAGGTGCTGTACCAATTTCTTTTGCCTTAAAAAGCAAAACTAATTAATTTGAAACTCATTGCATCAGTCTAGTGTACGTCTTAATTACCTCAATTTCAGGGGACATAGCGGGCTTTGACTTCACAGCATGGATGTATTAAATGAATAATAAGGCACGCCCCCTCTGTGCGTGTCCCAGATTGATTAGTGGCCGTGTGAGGTATTGCAGCCTCTTGGGCCCAGTTTTTTTCTATAATTACATATTATAATTACAGATAATACTTAATTATTATCGGTAATTAAATAAATTAGAAGGAAACGTTCTTTTGACAGGTTTTAAAATCCCCAAAAAGATAATTTTTATATTAAGTGACATGTGCGAGCCACGTGAATGATGCAAACAGAAGCACGTGGACATGGCTAGACTAACCATACAGTCATTAATTTTTCATTTCATTTTAACATTAACACAAAAACTTTCAAGCTGCGTGATTGTTCCCGTTGCTCAAAGCATCATGGGGGATTGTCGTCATGTGGTGTCCCTAAAGCAAAGATGGCAGCCTCCGTATCAGGAAGTAACGAGGAAGTAAGAAACTTTTTTGGGGTCATGCGCCAACGAGCACACGCCATAGGGATGAATAAGGCGCCATTTTGAGTTAATCTTCCTGTTTTTATTATAGTTCTATGCTTCACAGTAAAGCTAATAACAACCACCATGCTAACAGCGTAATTCAAACTCCAAAAGAAGAACAGTCTTGATCTAGATTAGACTGTTGCCATGTATTTTATGAATGAATGCAGTCTTATAAACTACTCAGACATTTTTATAAATAATAATCACCTACTTAGGTGTCACATTAGACTCAACTTTAACTTTTAAAAATTAACATTACATTAAAAGACTTTGTGATTTAGTCTTGCATGTTTTAGACTTATCTGGGGATTACTGACTACTGAGGGTTCATACATGTATCTAAACTCAATGATCATGCCATGTTTTCTGGACTGTATTTCTAGTTGGTAGCAGGTGTGCAAACGGTTTGGAAACCTGTTGGATCATTACAGTGGCGTTGCAAGGATAGCATGGGCCCCCAAGTCAAAAATAATAGAGGGCCCTCACACCAGATATAACCACAGTAACAGAACTGACAAAAATATAAACTGTAAAAACAATGTACAGAATACAAAAATACTATTCAAACTGTAATGTATATTTCACTGTAGGCACCTAGTAATGTTAAATGGTGTAATATTATTTGTCTGTTGGGACTTTCCTATTTCTAAGTTCAAATGTTTCAAAGATCAAATCAAAGACTTTTAAGGAAAATGGTTGACCTCTAAATGTCTTTTTAGCCCACTACTACACGCACATGATGCTGCCGACTCAGTCGCAGTTGCACGGATTGCTTAGTTTAGGTGAGAGTTAGATACAGCTGCTGTAAACTCTCAAGCAACAGACATCAGACATTTTGCTAAATTGCACTGTAGTAAAACTTGCTTTCATTCACCGCTGTCTTGTTTTCTTCTCTTTCTTTCATTTTTCTTTCTTTCTGAAGGATATGCTTAATTTTTTTCAGCTGCACCGTCATTGTTTACAAGTCATGAAAGCTCGCTGTTGGGGAAGGGGCGGGAGGATGTAGCACATCCAAGTGTCACACCCAGTGGGCGAGGCTGCTGCCCTAAAATTGAGGCGTTCATTGGACGCCACCATGTTTGCAATCTGCTGCTGACCGCTAGGGGCTGCTGCGGAAGTAGAATTTTTCAATGCAAGTCAATGGCGATTTAGACGTCTCAAAACCTACTTTAGAGCCTGGCTCAAAATACGGCTTTGGTCTCAAACGTTAGCTTACGGCTCTGTGACAACGCTGAGGAGGGTGAATTTTTTATGATTTTTAAAAGTTTTGCATATCTAATGAAGGCGGCGGTATTTCCGGGCGCCTGTTCTAGGAGCGCAGCACATCGTGGCTACATGCTAATGTGGTTACATAGACTGTAGATATCAGTGGACCATGTTAGCATGCTAGCCGCCGTTCCAAATAGGAAGCAGCTATGGAGGCGCTCCTGGCTCCATAAAGCCGAGCTGCCATTCACTTTCTATTGGGACACTGGAGCCCTTTACTCTGTAACTGTTTCTGTCAAGCTCACCATCTTGGAACTAAAACGTCTGTTTTGACACACTCCACATGAATCGGGTGTTTTTTTTTTCGTTAGGTTGTTCATAAATCAAGTTATTAGCAATAATAACTGACCAATCAGGTGCTTCCTTTTCCGTGGGCCGTTTTCGCTCGTGTTAGCAACAGGTTTAATTGACAGCTAGCGCCGCACGTTGCCGCCGTCTCCTCTCACCGAGGGGCGGATACCGTTAGCAACCGCGCTCCTGATTAGTCCGTGTGGTTGCCACGATACGCACTCGGATTTCCAAATATGGAGTCTGGCTCCACTTTAGCCGTTATAACTGCTAGCCGCGATGGGCTTCATTTGGCTGGAGGCAAACGCTATGGGTGACGTCACAATCCCTTAGTCCACTGATATCTACAGTCTATGTGTGGTTACTGCTGCTAATCACAGCTAGCTCCACCCTGGAGAGTTTGCCTTGGATATTTCTGCTGCACTGGAAAGGTTTTACACAAGTTTTGCGTCTCCTCTTTCTAATGACCTGCACCCAAGAAGAGAAGGATACTTTAGATGAGTAAAACTAAAGTTTGAAGTGAAGTACTGCTAAAGATATGCAAAGATTTATTGAAATAGTTTAAAAACAAGACAGAAAAGTGATATTGCCTTGATTTTGCAATGATTATGGAGACATGAAGTATCAATTTACTGTAAGGCTGTAAAACACAAACAATGCATGGAAGTCTGCATTTAACAGTCCTTTTTAGGGGGGGGGGGAAAAACATTTAAATTTTAAATCTCCAACTCAAGGATAAATGGATGTTTCTCCTGTCACAATCTGTATTGTATACTTCCGTTTTAGAATGTTGATCCATAAGGTAATGTACCAGTCTTGAACACAACAGCTCACACATTACAATAATTCAGATAATTGGAATTCTATTGGTGTTAAAATGGCAACAAAAAACACACTGAGGACTGCGTAATACTGTGGTAAAGCACTTAACTCTAACTCTAAAATGTATTGCTCAGAACTTAACTCTAAAATGTGTTGCTCAGAATATAATGACGGGGTGCACGGTGGCAGAGCGGCTAGAGCTTCTGCTTCTCAATAAGGAGATCGTGGGTTCGAATCCCAGACCACCCCAACATCGTGGTTTCGAATTCCGAACCACCCTAACATCACACGATCTCTCTGGATGGAGTCTGCATGTTCTCCCCGTGTTACCGTGGGTTCTCTCCGGGTTCTCTCCGGCTTCCTCCCACCGTCCAAAGACATGACTGTGTAGGTTAATTGAGAACTCTAATATAATGAGAATATTCAAGAGATGTTTTTCACATTTGAGAGACAAGTGTTAGAAATTACAGGCATAGCCAAATGCCTCGGACTTGGATGTTGGTCAAGCTGAAAAATTAACATAATGTGCTCCAGTGATGCGCAGGTCGACCCGTAGTCCACGGCAGGTCAGTCAGCTCAATGAAAAGAATTACACTGGGTGCAGGCAGGTCAGTGACAATCAACTCTACAAGCCTCACCTAATGCATGTCCTATAGCCCTTTAAAAACGAGTGTAACAACGGCAACTTCATCCTTCTTAGATGCACTTTGTGTGTGATTTTACCAAAACACACCATGAATTCACAAGGCAAACTGGGAAACTGGCAATGATACAAGTTCAGACGTTGTCACAGCCGTACGGTTGGAGATAGAGATATGTCCTCATTAACTTTTTTGTTTAGTATGATGTACAGAATGTGTGTGCCAAATTTCAATTATCTATGACAAACTAATTTTTTTAACCCCACACCTCACAGTTAACCAAATCCCATGTATTTCAATGACACATTCTATTGTTCAATTCTATTACCACGGTAACACGGTATCAGATAAAGGTGTGGTCTCATTGGCTTTTTTGTTCAGAATGGTAAGAAGGTTGTGTGTTCCAAATTTCGTAACTTTTTGGAAAACTAAAATTGTTCATTGTCCAATTCAAGAGTTCAAGGGGGCGCTGAAGAGCAATTGTAGAACAACTATATGTATTATATACCGTTACGTTCAGCTTATCATTTTGAACAAAACGTTTATTCATGCCGGAAAATAGAACGCTCCAGGCCATAGATACTCAACTTTAAAAACTTTGAAAAATTGCTGTTTTAATTTACAGGTTGGCCACACCCACATTTTTGTAGGTTTCAAAAATCAAATGAATCATCTGTGATCAGAAAAGGGTGTAGGTTATTCTGACACATTTTCATTCAATGAAAATCCACAGCATAAAAAAATTAAATGTGAAGTCTAAATTAGTGCAAAAATCAGGTTCCGCCCGCAATGGCCGACGCCCTGTAGGGTTTAGGGTCGGGTCATAATAGAATTTTATACTTGTGTTGGCATGACCTACGTTTGTACCAAGTTGCATATGTCTACGATGAAATTGGCCTCTCATTGCCATAATGTATTTTGATTTTTGAGATGGCTCTAGCGAGTCATTATGCATGATTAATTATTTTGAAATTCAAAAAAAGTTATACTTCAACGACCTTGAATTTTGAGTCAAATAAAATTGACATTTTTTATAACAAACCTATTTTTTTCACCCCATTAAAAATTTCTGTTCCTCAAACCTCATGTATTTCAATGGCACATATTTTCCTTTGCCACAGTAACACGGTTGCAGATAAAGGCATAGTGTCATCGGCTTTTTTGTTCAGAACGGTAAGAAGGATGTCCTTTCTAAATTTCGGAATTTTCTGGCAAACAAAAATTTTCGGTCCAATTCAAAAGTTCAAGATATCATAAACATACCTGGAGTAGATTTGCTTATCATGTCAGTCTTCCAAGTTGTCATTTCAGCAAGCCTCATTTCCTTCAGTTGCCAGCAGAGATGAATAAAGCCAGTGACCACGGCCGTCAAAAAATAAAGAAAATTAAAACTGTAGCTGCTTTCTTCAAAATTGAGATGCATCTTAATGAAGACAACTTGAGTGCTGCAATGATCAGAACAGTGACTTCATCATAAAATGTGGCACTAGACCATTTGAGCTCAGGTTCAGAAGACGGCCTAAATATGCAAGATTATTACTCAAACGTGTGAAAGAAAGAAAACACAACATGTATTTATGGCTAAAAGTAAAAAGAGGTGTAAAAAGATTATTGTATATCTATTTAAGTCAAATATTTTTTAAACTGGGACTAAAACCAGAACTAACTAAACTTGGACTGGACAAAGACCTAAATTAAACAGCAACAACTTAAATCTTGACTAGAACTAAATTGGGCTCAAACCAGGACCAAACCCAGACATTTTTGAACGCACCTCAAAATTATAGTTCCATTTTTATTTGGTTTATTTCTTGGCATATGTCTTGGCCATTGTAGTGTTATATTGTCTTCACTGCCCGTATTTCAAACACACTCATAAACATCGCCTGATCCAAATCCAGCCTGTGTTTGTGATGGAGGGAGCAGGAAGGAAGCGCAGAAGCAGCTGCTGCAGGTTGTTGGTTCAACGCTCTTAAACGATGTGTTGTGGGTTTCCTCAGTCACAACAATGGACCATTATATCCCCGAACAACACGCATTCATACAGTCTGTGCAAGTGCATTAAAGGCTGATAAACGACGTACATTTGTCTCAGGATCTTCAGGGAGTTTAGTGAGTTGAGAAGAGGAAATCGAGCTGAATCAAGCGGGACGAGAGACTCAATATGAAACTGTGTGATCATTTTAGATACAAGCCTATATGGGAGAGTGTTTTGGAAAAAAATATTTAATTGTAATTTCCTAACAAACATCACCATCCCACTTGACTCTAGAGCTATACAACTTGGGAAAAATAATGAATTGCAATGGAGGTTAGTTCCCATTTTAAACATTTTGACAGACAGACTGAAATAGGCCTCTGACAATAATCAACTCTGATCTAAACTACAGGTTTGGCAGATTTTATGCAGAGTAAAACAGGATACTTTTCTTCTTATTAATATCTCAGTCTTTGCGATTTGCTCAGTGCATTCATTCAAATAGCATTTTCCATTTGATGGCTATTAATCTTGCAGCCCTATTCAGAACTATGTGTTTGGGCCTCAAAACTCCTACCATGGACACAATAAATGGATACCTTTGGAGCGTACTCCAGTGAAACAGGCCATCATGAAGAAATGGTTGAAACAAACTAAACTAACAATCAAGGACTAGAGCAACATTATAATTGACATGATTTTTTTTTAAAGGTCCCATAACATGCAAAATCGACTTTTCAGAGGTTTTAACCTTCCTACAGTGCTATTGTTGTGCCCAAAGTGGTTTTTTGATTGATTCCCGCATGTTTTCGCTAGAGAACTGTCTTTTCCGTCCCCCTCGGCTGAGCAGGCAGACGGGGGCTCATCACAAGGATGACGCGGTGTTTAAGCCACGCCTCAGTGAAGCGAGAAGCCGAAGAATAAAATCAGCTAATGCTAATGCTACACAGTAATTACTCGATGGATAATGACAGATCGAAGAGTTAGGCTTGTTATTTACCAAGCGGCAACGTCCGTCGTCGAGGTACTGGAGCACGTCAAACTCCAGGTCAGATCCAGGACGTAGGACTCAGCACGACGCACCGTCAGGACGGATAAAAGGTTTATTCCCGTGTTTGTGTATCGCTGTTTACCGGAGCACACGGCGCATGCACACTATCTCCGCTCTAGGCTTCGGCACGAGTTGGGCGGGGGAGAGCCGCGCGGGTTGGGCGGGGGAGGCAGACTGCTCTCTGTTCGGGGGGGTCAGATCTCAGAGTGAGCCGTTTGCTTTTGCAAGGAGGGGGGCCAGTCCAAGAGATGGGTGTTTTTTGGAAACTGTTATGTTATGGATATTGCACAACGCAAAATTTTATCAACAAAGCCCTTAGAATAGACTGTGTAAAGGGCAAAATAGCAGAATATGGGACCTTTAATTGGACACATTTAACAGCCTTTGGACTGAATGAACAAAAAATGCCAGACTGTGACTATGTAAAATGTTTATATACTCTTCCTGTGTCTTGTTTTTGTTCTTTGTTTCATTTATAGTGTTTTTAAAAAAATGGACGTCAACAGAAAATATAGCAGCCAATTAGAGTTGCGGGTTATCTTTTGAAAGCCAACATTTCGTTTCATTTAAACACATCCAGGAGCAATAACATTAAAGAAAGGAGAATCATCCACCTTGTGTAAACTAATGCTTAACTTGCTGTGCAGATGTTTTATAATTCAAAACCTTTTTTCCTTCCATGCAACAAAAGTCTTTCTGCTCTTGTGCTGCAGCTGCAAAATGTTAATAGTGTTCTTGATTGCTTCTGCTTCTTCTTTCTTTTACTTGTTGTTGGGTGCTTTTTATTGTCATGATGCAAAAATTTCAAACTCGATTTCGGTACCAGTGCATACACTCGATACTCGATACCGATTTGAATATCACAATGATAATACAGACATTAGACTGCATAGTACTTTGTCTTTTACTAGTTCTGATGAAGCTCAAAATCTTTCTAAAACTGTTCGAGAAAGGTCACATTTTATCCCATTTGTAAATATTTTTTAGTACTGATACCTGTTCTAATATGTGTCTAGTTTCAATACTAGTTTTAATATTTAATAATAAGTATCTGATTTTTTAATACTTTTGATAACCCTAGTGCCTTTGTAACCTATGTAACTGTTACCAAGGAGATATTGCTTTCTCTGGAACATTCCATTTTTCTTTTGTTATTCACCTTATTCCGCCCCGCCCACTTTTGCCTCTTTTTATGTTTATGATCCGTACTCTTGTAGTAAAGGGACTTCCGGTTTGATGCTAATGGTGATCGCGCAAATGGCGAACGAGGGAAAAGTCTCTCGCTAAATCATGAAAGATTGAAGATTGATTTGTCTAAAATGTTTAATGTACACGTGCAGAAACATGTCAGCAATGCACCAATTTCCTGGGCGGCCTGAAAACTGCTTTTTAGTCCGTGTAGAATTTATTTTCTGTTGAGCTCGTTTGCCCAATGTACAACGAAAAAAGATGGCAGCACTTACGGCAACTTCCAGAATCAGGTGCATTAAAACTCCTTGACTAAATGGTAGATGGATGTTTAAAATGTGTAATGCCATTCTGTGGAACATTCAAGGAAAGCCAATGAGAAAGGTCAGTGCACCTTTAAGTCAGGCATTAGTACTATGGAGGCTGGTATTGCACAGTGTGAGAGGTTTGATGGAGCTGTGTGGGGTCTTGGCCGACGCTGCTGCTGCCAGTCCTGCTCCGTCAGAATAATGCCCCATTTCCTCCCATTCTCTCTGCACTCGCCCCCCTCCTGTACCCTCCGTCCCGACAAATGCACACTCAAATATGCAGTGTTCAAGAGGATTTCCGACTCACGACCCTGCGCTCCCCAAGATGTTATCCTCCTGGTCATCCTCTGCCAATGTTTCCTGCTATAGGATGGCCCCGCTTGTCCCCCATGACCTGCAGCATCAATAAAAACAGATCAGAACGAACGACCATGAGATCAGTGTTTGTGTAGAACAGACGTGAAGCAGAGGCAGGTGTTTGTAGTAGAAATACAATTAAAAATGGACAATAAAATGTTCCCAAACTTTATACATGTGAATAAAATAAGTCCTTCACATACAGCAAAATAGACAAAAAGTGACAATGCAATCTACTAAAATATAATACTAAATTTGAAGTAAAAAACAAAACAGTGGGCCAAATTTTACTGAAATTAAACAAACAAATGGTAACTGCAGTAATGAAATACCATAATATGGTGACAAAACGTTCAATAAGGGTTTTTAAAAAGTAAATCAAATCTGAAGGTTAGGGGCAAGAAATACAAATTGAAATTGTCCAGACTTACATCTGGGGTATCCAACATTTTTTGTAAATGAGTAAAAAAAAAAAAAAAAAAAAAATATATATATATATATATATATATATATATATATATATATATATATATATATATGCTATATATATATATATAAATATATCTTTGCTATATATATATATATATATATAGCAAAGAATATATTGCAAAAGCAGAACATTGTGACAAAAATTAGACCACTGCACACTGTGTGCATCTCATAATACAGTATTTTATATCTTGTCAACCAATAAATAGGAGCCGAAAGCAGTGTTCTGATTGGCTGCTGCATGAGTTTCCCTTTGCTGTCTGAAAAGCTGTTCTAAAGCTGAGCCCATGCATGAAAATTAATGGTTGTGAATATTAACGATGTGCCAAAGAGTTTGTGAGAACCCGGAACTAAATAATGTAATAAATATATTTGCCATTTCAAGTGCAGTGTGCCAGCAGTTGATTTTTACTTTCAGAGCTGAGAAGGTTTATGTTCTGTTCTGTCTTCATTTATCTGAGGATTTAACATCAGAGGAACTGTTCATGTTTTTAGAAAGCCTCATTTGTATAAATGTAAAACAGACGTATGCTGTAGTCACCAGACAGGAGACCTGAAGATCATCAATATTATCAAGATTTATGTTTAAAAGAATCCATTCACTGATAAACCTGTGATTAAAACAGTATAGAGAATGGCAAAGTTATCATCTGTACGAGAGGCATACGTGTCAAGTATGTTCTAATTGGTGCATTCGCCTTGCTCGCGGTGCTCCTGAGATTATCAGGTGAGAAAAGACGTCTGCTCCTGTGTGAGAGGCTCTGGACTGTCTCACACGACGATTGGGTTTCAGACTGTGGGAACGGCTCGCACACACTCAGAGCACACATAGGGACATAGGGTCTACAGTGATGGGATTTCTTCTGTTAAAAATAAGTCTAATTCACATTTACATTTTTAAAAGTCAAAAATTCCAGTTGGACCTACAGATTTGTACGTGTGTGTGCAGCACTGTCCTGTCTGAAATAGTTGCAGCTCAATAGATAGCTCAATGTGTTTTTAAAGTCCAGTCCACCTGAGCAGTGTTTCCCAACCAGGGGTGTGTGAGCACTTTCCAGGGAGTACTTGGAATGATTTTGATTTAAAAGAAATGTATCAGTATTTGAGTATTTGATTATAGGTACATAATACGGATACTCAGAGAATGAAACGAGACTTAGACATAAAAGGTTGGAGTTATAGGTTCACAAACAAACTTATGGATATGCAAACAAGGATATGCAAAACTTGCTATTATGAAACTAATCATTTATTTTGAATTGCCAGTTGAAATTGTAACTGTACTTTTTAAGTATTTTCTTTCTCTTTCTTTCTTTTTTTAATTGAAGATCCCTAAGGATCTGATCGTGTTTCAATTAAGGCAAAGGTTATATTTGATAGAGGTGTAGAGGCTTCTCAATTGAGCTAGAAAGATGTGGACTTGCATCAGTATTTTGATGATCTGAGACTTGACTTGATAAATTGGATTAAGACTAGAGATCCAACTTGGAGGCTTGTGACTTGATCCAAAAAAAAGTGATAAAATGTAAAATAAATGTGTTTCGATAACAATTTTCTCTTTATAGTTATACGTAGCCTACTTTTAGTGCTTAATTTTACAGGAACCAAATGTAAGTCATATGAATGGCAAAATATAAAAGTAATTTGTTTCAGTATAAACTGAAGACTTGAAAAAACTTGAACCTCAAAGCAGAGAACTTTGACTTGACTTGGACTTGTGGGCCATTGGTCTTGAGGCCTAAGACCCTAGACTTTTAAAACCAAGGACTTGGTCTCACTTCTGGACTAATAACCAGACCTTGTTGTAGGTAGGCCTCTTTTGCACTTGTCCGTCACGAATATTCACGCTGGAACCGCCCAAGTGCTCACAAATACGGTTTGTGTGAGATTGGTGCAGTGCAGACGGGGCTTGGGCTGGTCCTCTTCAGATAAACTAAACCCGCCTGTCTGCGCGTGAGCGTGTGCACGAGGCTCCGTGGGAAAACTACAGCCGAGAACAAGCAGAGAAGGGCGGGGAGAGCTGCCGGGAGTCTCTGGTAACGCACCGGCGATCAGACCGCAACTTTCTCCGGACACTTTTCCAGGGGCGCGTCGCTGATAGAACTGCACGGTTTCATGCGCGGGTTAAAGACGTTTAAGATTTTTACATTTTTTTTTTTTTAATGTTTTTTGTTTAAATTTGGCTGTCCTTTACATTATGACGTCACCTCGTTTAAGATTAGTTTAAAAGCCATTTTAGTGTAGCTCCCACTAAATCTGGCTAAAAATCATATTTTTCAAAGATCTGTTAAATAGTTATTAAAGGAATTATCGTTGTATGACACTTGAGATGCAGGGGAATCTGAAGGCGTGTTTTGATTAGTTGTACCTGGAAAAGCCGCTGCCACCGCCGCACACCTCCAGCCGGTGTCCCCGGGGAGAGGCCTGGAGCGTCACCGCCACCCGCGCATCATGAAGCGGCCTTCTGAGGACAGCAGCTCCGGAGACAGTGACACGGAGGAAAACATTGATGTTGGATGTGAAAACGTGTATTCAGGGTGAGCAAATACATGCTACATTAAAAATCTATATTACTTTCTGTGAATTATTTTAGTATTAATTACAATAAAATAGCGTAAAGTGAGTATAGATCTTCAGTTGGTTTAGTAGACAACATATGTTAAATATTATATTAAATTATTCCTTTATTATGCCCCTGATGTAAAAGAAAATATAAGCCTACATATAATGAAATTAATAAATCAAAGAAAGTGGGAAAAAAGGCCACTTTTCCTTGGGTTTCAGGTTCATGTTTATAGGTGATATTTTAAGGACTTTTACCCATACAAAGATCTGATATTTTGTTTTGATGTATTAATTGCTATGGCAACGGTGCCATTTTCATCTCTCTGAACCCCATGGATGATCTGTTGTGTCATGTAGGTTGTAATTACTAATTTATATAGGCCAACTCATAATTAGTGGCAGTAATGTAGTCTAGCACATTATACATTTGTTTATTTTAGTCTGTTGTCTTTTCCCAGACATATAAAAGCTTCCTTCACAAGATGTGCCTCTCCAACAACAACAACTCAAGTCACAGCCAGGAAGAAGCGCAGAGGGGTACTTAAAAGGAAAAACAGTGATTGAATAGCCAATGAGTAATAGTGTTTGACCAAAAGGAATAATTTTGTTATTTTTATGTTTAGATCATTGAAAAGAGGCGCAGGGACCGGATCAACAACAGTCTGTCAGAGTTAAGGAGACTGGTGCCTTCTGCGTTTGAGAAGCAGGTGAGAAAAAGGAAAAACAGCATATTTGACTTAACTGGTGAGTTGTGTGTAAGTCTTTATTAAGCTTTATCCTTAATTCTTATTATAGGTTCCATGTCGCTGTAGCAACATTATCACAACTATGTTCCATTTCTAAATCAAAATCAATATTCCACACAGCAATAAAAAAATAAACTAAAAGGAAAATTCTAAAATCACAGCTGTCTTTGAACAATAATAATAACACTAAAATTTGACACCATGAGCTGTGTGTAAAACACTCCTGACAAACACTATTTACGGTAATTCATCACTTTACTGATGTTTAATATGTTAAGTGGAATGAATTTAAAATCAATGTTCTTCATGACTGTGCAGGGCTCGGCTAAACTGGAGAAGGCAGAGATCCTGCAGATGACTGTGGACCATCTGAAGATGCTCCAGGCCACAGGAGGAAAAGGTGAGGCCTTTTTAAACTTTTTCTGTTTCTACTGGATGGACAGCTTGTTGTTGTTTGTGCGATTACCAAACATTTTCAAAAAATTTATTATTAGCCTATGGTTAAAATGTGATTATTAGTGTGTAATAAGCCAAAAGTATTAATTCAAGTCAAACGGAAAACCTTCGTCTGGAGACAGTCCCTTCATTTGTTTAACTTGTAGATAGGGCCCAACATGATTACACACACAAACAAATCAAGCAAAACAGAAAACAGTGAAAACCATTCATTCATATCTCCTACGTAGTTTCTTGACTTTTTCGTGGCGAGGCCTTGGGCTGAAATCTAATCGTCCAATTTTCACATCAAAAGTAAAGCTACACAAAAGTATTATTCTTGTATCCCAACTTCCCATTTTCACTTTCCCTGAAGGACATTAATCTGTTTTTCCTGGTGACACAAATCACGCTTCACGCCTGTCAGATTAAGTCTTTATGAAGCGATAACACGATGAATGCATCTATAGGATGAACTGTACATCAGAGTGGAGGTCCATGGGAAACAGCTGGGGGGCATCAGAGTTAGCTCTGGGCTGTTTCTTTTGATTTTGAGTGTTTGATGTGGCAGTGTTTGTTTGGGTCAACAGTAGCATTATGCAAGCAACACAATGTGGACGCATGTAAACAGTAAATAAGTGCTTTGCAGCCAAGACCATACACTTTGACAATTCTTTAGAAAGACGTTTTGGTCTGGAATCATATGTTTTCCCAATTTCAAATGACTGTGATTGACAGGTGAATTTGCCAATCAGAGAAATGCATGTCCCAAGTCAGGAGAGTTTTTATGACACTCTTATATGGTTCGACTTCAGACCCTTCTGCATTTGAACAGAATGTAGGAGGGACTGGCTGGTCAGGCAAGTAAGTGCTCTCCCTCCTCAGGTTACTTTGACGCCCAGGCCCTGGCTCTGGACTTCCTGTCTCTGGGCTTTCGGGAGTGTGTGTCGGAGGTGTCCCGGTACCTGAGCTCTGTGGAGGGACTGGACTGTACGGACCCTCTGCGCGCCAGACTGCTGTCCCACCTGACCACCTACGCCTCCTGCCTGCACCTGTCCCCTCAGCATCACTACCCTCCTCCACACCCCTACCTGCCCCCCCACTGGCCCCCCACTGCTGCGCTCAGACCTGCACTGTATGGACTCAACACTCTCCCGGTGCCCGCTGAGGGGGCGTGTGTCCCCCTCTTCACACCTCATTGCCTCACCTCCGTCCAGGCTAATGTCAGCCCATCTGCCGCCTCCCCAGTGTCCTCCACTGGTCCTCAGACGTCCCACAGCAGCAGTAAACCGTACCGGCCCTGGGGAACTGAAGTGGGGGCTTTCTGACAAATGGAATTAAGAGTGGATGCATCATGGAGTTAAGTAACAAACTTATTGAAGTGCACTGATCAAGCACTCAGCCTACTTTTTAAAAGAACTTTTTCGGATTCTTTTCAATTTGTGTCCTTATTTTTAAGCAAAACACTGTATAATTCTACAGGTTTATATGTTGCATAATGTCTGACATATTCGTTTCTGCTTCATGTAACTTGCTGCTAATATGTAGTTAATGTTGTTGACATTGTGGGTTTATTTAAAATGTATAAACTGTGATCATCTTGCCAGCTCATTGCATCCCCATCTGTTAGTGACACTAATAGTCTGAAACAGCCTTTCTTTGTCTCATTCTTCCTGTGTCTGCTGCAAGTTATAAGCCAAAGCACATTTGTGACTTGAACATATAAATGAAGTAGAATGTATACCAACTGACTGAGATGGTTTCATTTTATTTACATGCATTTTACAAATAAAAATCTGAATACGTTCAGGTGATTTTTTTTTATTTTTTTTATTTTTTTGTAGTGTAGTGTTATGATAAATTAGCTCTGAGCATAAAGTACATAAACTGTTGAATTCAAGCATTACACAGGTTTGAAGATTTTGTTAATAAATTACATTCATTGAGACATTACTTCAAACATACTTTCAGGGTTCAAAATCTCAATCCAGTATCCATCAGGGTCCTGTATAAATGCCAGGTTCTTCTTTTTACCTGAAAAAAGAAGGAAGAGGAGGTCAAAAGGAGCGCTATTATTAGGAGAATGGAATTTCACATTGTTTTTGTTGTTTTGTTTGATAGTCTTTTTGCTATTTTTGTTATTAAAGTTTCATATATTTATTATTCCATAGTATATTGGATCTCGCTATTACAAATAACAAAGCCACACTTTATGAAGGCTCAGTAAAAGGCGCCCTCTTGTGGTATAATTATTATTCATTCAGGCAACTTAATCATAACAAATTTGCTATTGGTTATTTATCTTTTGCACATAAGAAGAAGAAAAAAAGTACCTGCAGATGGTTTCTTCACAAATTTAACATTTTGTTCCTCAAAGTAGGCACAGGCTTTGTCCAGGTTTGGAACAGAGATACCAATATGACCTACAAACATGTAATTATTAAAAAAAACACACACACAATAAGACACAAAAAAGTCACAACTAAACATTACATTATAATTATGTCACGTAATGTTTAATGTTTTATTTATTTATTTTTCTAAACAGGCAAAGGACTCACCAAATCCCAATGGCTGGCCGTTTCCATTGTGGTATGATAACTTGTTATCTTTTTCGGCTCCCCAGTTACTGAAAAACACATATGATACTCTGAAATCAGCATTAAATATCTTTGTTGCTTGTCACTGTTGAATAAAAAGTGCCTTTGATGGCCTTTAATGTTAGACTAAGCAGCAATTTTCTATTTAGACTATGCCTGTTCTAGAGATAGCGTCTGTATCTCCAGGGGACAGTATTGAGTAGTTTCATGTGGTCCGTACTGTGTGAGCTCGATGACCCCATGTCTGGAGAAGGTCCATGCTGTCCTCTCCGACAGCTTCTCTGGGATGTTGACCTTATCCTCGTAGCCCACAAAATACAGAGTGAAGCGCATGTCCGGAAAATCAATCTTCTGTAGTAATCTGCCATAAAAAACACCAGACGTTGCCATTTTTATGCCATTTCTCTATAGAAGAACATGCTTATTTCTAATGTGGGTTGCACATATACTGTGTTATAAATGTGCATGTAAAGTATTTTACTCCTGCTTTCATTTTCTCAATGACTTGGTAGGCTTTTTGACTAAGCTCATGACCAGCCAGGTTGCAAAGTCAAGCACTACTGAATTGATCAAGAGAAGATTCCACCAGTTTAGACTTCAAATACACAAGCACTTTGTTGTTTAAATTGTTTACAAGTGTCATAGTTTAGTTAAGGGTTTACATATTAATAATTGTTAATCATAGATGACAATTCTAGCATAATTTAAACTTGCAATAAAAAGTTCAAACTATATGGCTATATATTTTACATGTAAACCAATAAAAGGCTGCAGCTAAGGCTATTCTAGTCTGCTCAAGGCGGTGTCACTGATCTGCTTTTGTATTAAATGATAATAATTCAAAACAAAATCTTTTAATCAGCTCCTGAAACAAAGTGAATATACACTGAGTATTACTTTGACATGTTGCGGGTTTAATCGATTATTTGACCAAAGATCATTAAAAGGCACCTGACCAGGTTCAATTCAGAAATGAAGGCTAGGTCTCCTGTAGAAGATACTCACGTCATTCCTAAGATCCCGGTGTAAAAAGCCAGAGATTGGACAGGATCCTTGACCCTCAACATAGTCTGCTGTACCATGTAGTCCTACACAGAAGTTCACAACGGTCATAAACTAGATGTCTGTGGATACATGAAAGACTGAAATCTGAAAGGCTGGAGAGTCAGCTGAAAGCAGAAATACTTTGCCTTTGCAATTTTAGGAAAATCATACATATTTTTTTAGATTTCTATAGCACGACAAAAAAGGCCCTTTTATACAAAATTACACACAGGTTCTATGTTTACAAAACATTTTTCAAAATGTTTCAAGGTTTGCTCATAACAAAATATATCTGGACAGAGAAACACGTAATTGTGGCCCAACACTTAACTGGGCCTTCAGTTCACCTGTAGACCACAACTACACTCCCGCCAAAAACAACAGACCCACACACTGAGGACAGCTCCTGCAGAAACGTGCTAGCATTTACCTGAAGCCAAGTAATAAAACATAAATACAGAATAACAACAACTAAAGACAGACAAATGTGAATATCTTTCTTCTGATATATTTCTTTTTAGATGTGAAGCCCTTGTAACATTTTAAATCAAATGTCAAGGATGCGCAACCTTCAACCCTTTACATAACAAAAAGCATTTTATTCAGTCGTCACAGTTAGATAGAATATATAGCTACACTTATATTTTGAAGTTTTAAATACGTTTATCCCCTTTTTAAAAGATGCCAAACAACCTGTTTTTCTGTCTTTCAATTTACCGTAACTTTTAGCCTACATGATAAAGTCAAGAGTATTTCATTTCTAAAACTAAAAATTAAATTGGTGTAATTATTTTATATAATTCATGCCCACATATTGGACATATTGGTCTCTTTATGATTATTTCAATACTCAAATAGTCTTCGCTGAAAGCATGTTGCAACACATGCCTTTCTTTTTTTCTTCTTCTGAAGGAATTTTTTGCCCGCAGGCTTTAGGACAGTGCAGCGTGAAATGAGGATGGCACTGGGAAAGGACATGCAGAAAGTTGTCGGAACCAAATTAGAACTGACGACACTGCGGCCTGCTCACGTGAGAGGGCCACTCTGCCACCAAGTGGTACCTATTGGTTGGATTAATGAAAATGTAGAGGAGTTTAGGAATTTACCATTGCTTTTGTCATTTCCATCCCAATAAAAATGGCATAGAACTGAGAAAAATGTGATGGAAATGACGGTTATAGAAATTACATATCTAATTTCTTTGAAAATTTAAAAAATATTAGTACAATTAATTCTAGCACTTACTGCACTCAAAATTCTGTACTGTTTCACTCAACATCCTAAATTCAACAGAATTATTAGCATTGGGGAAAGAGCTCACACTGCTGCACTGATCAGAGCAGCTCCAGCTGGACGTCTGTACAAGTGTTAGAAAGAGTCCATGAAGATTAATTTTGTTCTGTGAGATGGAAATGACATTGAACCCTTGGGACAAGTATTCTTTTTGTCAAAAATATATTAAAACTTTTTTTCTTCAAACACATATTTTCTTTATAGACCTACATAGACTTCAAAGTTATGATAAACTGAATGTTGAAAACTGGACTATGCCCCAGTAATCATTCCAAAATTCCAAATCATTCCAAATTGTACACACGATAATTGATGCATCATAAATGTATTCAGTTTGTCTTGATTCGTAGTTGGCCAGAAACTAAGAAATGTGCCAACATGGCCTAAGTTATAGAGTAATATCAGCACATTTACAAAACTGTAAGGGAACACAACTATACCTCAAGTGTTAATAATGTTGGAGAGCTGAAGAATGCTCAAACAATAAACCCACAATACATAACAGCTCAGAACAACACTAAGACCAAAACAGGTTGTGGCTCGTAGTGTCAGAGCAAGAGCACATTGGCGGCATCTGTTGGCAGCAACTGAAATCACCAAACCTATTTGTAACAACGTATTATACAGTATTCAATTTTCCACCATTGTTTGCATTGCATCCCAAATTACAATGGGAAATGGAGAAGCACATCAGTCTAGAAATCTTGTATTTTTTGGCCAAGTAGTAGTAGTAATAGTTATAGCCAAGTAGTATTAGTAGTAGTTATAGCTCACTAAAACAGAGGATGTGCCATTCTCAGCCACTATGGGCAGCAGCAGTCGGGACTTTACAATTAAACGATCATTCATCCAAACCCCAACGAGCTCCAGACTTAAGCTGGGTACTAGAGTAGGTCTACTCTCTTCAAGAATATATTTTGGAAAACTGCTTTTACTGGATAACTTTTCGAACAGTAATAGCTCACCGTTTATCTTACCCGAGTCATGGAGTGTCCCTTCTTGCAGGCGGCAGACACCTCTTCATCTGTGAGCCCTCGAGTGGACATCTTACCCTCTCTCTCTCTCTCTCTCTCCTGCGCTTCACTACTTGTCTGAACAAAACCTGGCACCTTTTAGGAAACTGCTAAAAAAGGTCAGACTAAACTCCTCCCACGCCCAAAAACAACAGTTGCCCAACCAGATGTTTAGGTTTGCACAGCAGTGAACACACATGAATGTTGCTGGACGAGTAAGGAAGTTAATATGTTATTCAAAGTCATATGAATGTACAAAGGGAGCTTAAAATTGGCACAGTTTCATTTAAAGCCCAGTCTTTAGACAACTGGAAATAAAACATGGAACTTCGACGGGACCAAATTCTATACATTTGAACATGACAGACCATTTCAGAAAATCAAACAATCAGCTTAACTTATTAAAACATCTTTTCCAAATCACTAAAATAGACGGTGGTTTCCTGGTCTGAGGTGACAAGTCGAGGCGCATTCCTGAACATTTTAACTGCACTTTTCTCCCTCCATCACCCGAGGCATTTCAGAAATGCATGACAAACACAAAATTAACAAAAGCTATTTAAGACTTTTATTGAGATGGATGCTCTCTGCTAAAAACAATTACAAAATAAGAACAATTTTCTTCCGTACAAATTGGGCTTGGTCACGTTTTACCGCGTTTGACTCGGTTGACAATGAATCATAAACGTTAGGTGTTACTATGAAGACACTTCTTAGCACTTCAAGTTTAAAACATGCCCATGTCTATATTTTGCTGTAATACTTCCCACATTTTCAGACATTTATGCTTTGAAATTAAAATAAACCACTAAATTGTTCATAATAAAAATATAACGTTAAACCCAACCAGGTTTAACTTTAACTTCAGAATAAAATTACTGAAATTAGCAGTGATCTATAAATTAAACCTGGTTGGTGGAAAGAAGTTGTTATTGTTTAGTGCAATGGAGCCCAACAGTCTAGCCCACGATGGAGGCTTACAGGTCTGTGATGACTAATGTCTATAACACAGTTGTTTTCAGCTAGAGATGGGCAAAAATAATTGGTTCTAATATCTGTATCTGACCACAAATTATTTTATATGTCAGATAAATATATTCTGTTATAAATAAATAATAACAGATAATCAATAATTGGTTAATATGCTGACTTAACCTCAATTTAAAGATTTGTGAACCTTAATTCAAATTCCATGAAATGTTTAATTAAATTAGCATTCATAAAGTTTCAGCAACAGATTTTAAATACAATTCTAGTTCTTAGCTAGTTACCACGTAGCTGATTGGCTTCAAGCCAGGGCTTTTGAAATATCAATATTAATTTTTTTTTATGGGAATTGTGTAGGAATAATTAATGACAAATTTTGGAACTAAGTGATGGGCAGACACGGTTGAGCTCCATTGAGTTTCATCCAGATTTGACAGTGCCAGGATTCTGAGGCAATCCATGGTAATTACAAGCCTGTAGTATAATAAAAACATACTTAATTTAAATTACAAACTCTGACGGATCGGATTACCTTTCTGTGGTAATGCCCGAAAGCCAAGTCAGAAGAGTCCATATTTAAGTCCATAAAAAGTGTGTTCATATGCGTAGGGTCTTCCTGCTGCTTTCCAGGAGACGCACGACCAGGCGGCTCTTGAGCGAGGGCAGTTTGGTCCTGTAGTCCTGCTCCAGCACAGACAGCAGCTTGAGTCTCAGCGCTCTCAGGTCGAGTACAGAGCTGCAGTCCGGAACGTTCAGGAGAGTGTGGAATAACTCCTGCCACAAGTCGCTGTGAGGGTTCCTGCGAGGAGAAAACAGTGTGATTTATTAATGAGGATAATAAGGGTAGTTCTGAATATGCTGCTCTCAACTCATGTAATTGTGTGCCTAGATTTATAGTTTTCACGGGGGTTTTATCATAAGGCTGTAACTTTAATCACATCTACAGTTCAAAAAGGCTTTACACAATACAGTATAATGTAAAAGCATCTATTTGAGAAAAAACTGAACAGTAGCAGGCTATGTATCTTTCGCACTTGAGCTTATTAACTATAATTATTAGGCTTGCAAAGGGGCAGAAAATTCACTGTAAATTTCCCATGGGAACTTGAGGTCAGGAAATTAGGGAATAACAAACATTGTCAAAAGGCATGAAACATAATTTACTAAATGTCAAATGAACAATTTCTTACTTATCTGAACACTGAAACATGCTTGGATAGGTAATATAGCTAATAATTAAAAGTTTTGACGCCATTTCACCAGTTCAGAATCACTACTATAGACAACTTTAACTTGTTACCGTCTAAATACACCGTTTGTCCTCCAGACACCACCGTCGTTCACCACCTGCATGTAGGTCCCAAACAACATGCAGTAGACCGTGCCCGCTACACCAAAGTAATCCGTCTGAAACACAACAAACATTACAACCGAGTTAAATCATTCATGTCCATACTATAGTCATTAGGTGGTTCAGTCCGACCTGATAGTTCCATGGTCTGCCCGTCTGCATCTCCGTGCACTGGAAACCTGAGGTGAGACACTTGGCGGTGAAGGCGGTGCATTCTGGGAACAGAGTCATGTCGATGCTCTGGCCCAGGTCGATGAGCACCAGACCATGGTCCAGGTTCTCCTCCTCAAAGCCTTTGTTCTCAAGAAACCTGAGAGACAAGACAGCAGAAATGTGTTAATAAAGGTACGAGCTGTATCTGAATTGTAGAACAGTGAAATATTTTTAGAGAATATTCAGCATGATTTTATTACACAAGTCAGTCTATATAAGCCACTATAATTCTAATCACAATAAAAGAGTTACGGTAGTTTGTGTGCACTGAACTCATTTTGTTTGTTAAAAGTACAGATCCAGGAGCAAAACATTTACTCAAACAAAAGCAGTACACAAAAGGTCTACAGAAAATATTAAAATACACCTTAAAAATTTACAGATTTTGAGAACCATTAAAGCGTCAAATTATGATCTTGACTGTGAATTATGCTGATTATTGGTCATCAGAAGATGGTCATTTATATTGCTTAATTGTGTTTGCTCAAAGCCGGGTAACTCTAGAAATGAAGGCAAAATGTCACCATAAACGTGCCATTTCAGTAGCTCTAAAGCCATAAGAAATATACTTTACTACATTCTAGAACTGGACCGAAAAGTAAGAGTAGAGATAGATAATTACATAATTATAAGTAAAAGTATATACTGTAAAATGTACTTTAAAAAGTATAGTATATAGTATAAAAAAGTAAGTTTAGGTATCTGTACTTTACATTCCACCACTGACTGAACCCTAAGTAGGCCCACAATAAACATTTACAATACTGAAATTATCTACGTATCAGCTTTAATCATTGTCGACTGTCAAACAAGACATAATGGGGCCGTATTTTGCCCCTGGCGTTAGAGAAGCATTACCGTTAATGATGGTGTTTGCGCCAGTGCAAATGGTGACGTGGAGCTCTAAACAAGAGGTATGATCACGCCGAAATATGAAGTGGAGTGAAGCAAACGTAAGGTGTGGTGTGATGCGTTCTGTGAATGGCCAGAATCGTAACTAATAAAATTCTAAACTAATGCAGTGAAAAACAGGAGAAACATTTCCTGCCTGGAGTCGTATTACTATCCTCGTATGGACCAGATAATCCTATTAAAACAACCTTGATGGGCACAAATAACCAATACATAACAGAATAATGAATATAGTCCAATCAAGACAGTCCATCTGCCTGCCCTAAAAACTGTAGCGATCTGCTTCAAATGTCAAAAAAACATTGCTTTGAGACTGTTTTCACTAAATTATGAATTGATCGGTGTCAGATTAAAACACCTCGGTCCCGAGTCCCGCTCGTGTCCAGCGGAAACAGCAGATACACAGAACAGTGTGCGCCTCTCGTGAGTGTGCGTGAGTCTGTGTGTGTGTATGTGTGAGCACGTGTCTGATTGCTTTATGAATGAATGCTGTGAGAGGTGTCTGTGACCGCAGCGCGTCCATGTGCCGAACATTTGGTGTTGTACGTTTGTCCTTCAGAACAGTTTCAAGTTCATATACATTATTATAGGCCTGTTCAAGCGACACAAATTATGCTTTATTATTATATAGCACAGCGTGTATCTGAGGATGTGCAGCAACGCAAAAATAAAAAACTTTTGGGACCCGTGGGGATCTCTCAGGAGAACAGACGCGGAGTGGCACTCAGGATCGGAGGGAGCGTCAGCGAGGATTCAGGGCAGCTGGTCACTGCAGTGGGTCTCTCTGGCTTCAGGACACACCACTGTTTTGATCACAACCGCTGCTGAACAGCAGATGCTGACATGGTGGGGCTTCAGAGCTGGTTTACTGTCCCGATATATGAGTCCCTCTCATTCTTTGACTTGTTGTAGGAGAACAAGTGTTTCCTCCTGTGAAGCGTTTCTTTGCCTGGATTTGCCATGGCTGCACATCTCCTGTACTGACGGTCTTTCAAATGCCACAGTTCTCAGTCATTAGTACATATATGGTGAACACGTTTGAACAGTCACATCCCCCTCCAGCCTCCAGCAGACAAGTACAACCTCTTTGTGCTAGTGTTACCGCTGTGAAAGCAGCAAAAGCCCGACCTGGAACCGCCCCCTGGTCAAAGCGCTAACACCAGGGGTACGACTCATGATCTTTTGAATGATAAAATGTACATATAACAGAAAGCTGAAACCTATTGATAAGAGGTTTCACAGTGGTCACTTAAATATTAATGGTTTTAAATGGATTGCTGTATTTGATGCTCTTGGCATTTTAAAGGATTCATTCGTTGCTTACCTCTCTCCGAGCAGAAAGTTGTCTGGTTTGACGTCAGCGTGGATTATGCCTGCAGAGTGCAGCTGCTCCATCATGTGGAGGATACACGCACTGAAGTACAAGACCAGCGGTTGAGGCATCACTTTGTCCCCCAGAGTGCGGTACATGTTCACTGCATTCTGGACAGAAAAGAAAAATACTATTTTACTAATACAGCCTTGATGTGTGGATTTTAACAACTTTGAAGTTTTCTGCAGAAAGATTAGTATAACACAGCAACTATGTCTGATTAGTAATAAAGTATGTTGCAGAGTTGCCGTTACCAGTAATGTGCCGTAATTGTGCAACTCTCCAACAAGGACACTGCCATTTTTGAAAAGATGAGCCGAGTGGAAGCTGCTGTACAAGTGACGCACTGATGGAGGCACACGAGCGTCCAACTGTGTGTTAATGTAAAACTCCCAGGGATTGGCCGGTTTCTGCACCTGGAAAGATTAAAACAATACTAATATTAAAAAAAGTTTTTATTTTTTCACATCATTCAAGTAATGAATCTCAAGACTCACCTTTAGAACCATTTTGTCAGACGTCATAGGATCTGTGGCCTGGTAAACTTTGGCAAAAGCTCCTTCTCCAAGAACACAATCGACCTGCAAAGAGGCATTACCTGAAACACAACATAAGAGTTACTACTGCCCCACAGTGGAAACTTGAACACATGACAGCCTGCAGTTCACTCAGTGTGTGTGTGTGTGTGTGTGTGTGTGTTTGACCTTGACCTATTAAATAGGTAGTGAGGAAAAAAAAAAAAAAAAAAAAAACATGGTTATTATAAAGTTATTTTTGTGTTATTTGTTAAATTCAAGAGCCTATTGCATTTTTATTTTATTTTATTTTACAACAGTGAGCTAAGGGCTATTTAGCTACTTGTTATATTAAAAATTTGCTTTATATGGACTGCGCATTTTGTCTTTATTAAACGGGAAAATAGCATCAAGCCCTTATAATTACACACAGCTGAGCCAAGTCAGTGTTAAAAATATGGAGTTGAGATGCTAAACACTACTTACCCATAGAGAGTGTCTTTTTGGGAGCAATGTCAGGGAGATTACATTGCCATGTGACACAGCGGGGATGTGCAGTCAGAGGAGGGTCCACACTGGCCAACAAATGTACAATGAGCTGATCGTTCCATGGATCTGACACCAGAGTTGTCCCCGGGGCCACTCGGTCAGTCCTGGGCGTTCTGCTCTTCATCGACACGTCCAGTGGAGCTTTATCTGGGCTCATCATGTGGCTGTCTGTGTTAAATTCCACTTGAGGACTCATTGGCACATCCTGGCTTATATGGGTCACCCGTGATGCTCCATGTGGATGAGGGGAGAGGAAGGCATCCAGGTCCCTCTCCTCAGTCACTTTAGGGCTGTGGATGGTGAGCCAGTCGGGCCGTGGGGCGCTCTCTGGGCTCATGGGAACATCTTGTGAAGAGGGAGGCTCGGGAGCAGATGGAGGTTCTTCCACATCTTCCATAATGGTGAAGGGCTCGCTTTTGGGTTTGGGCTCCGGGCTGGAGTAAACTTCCCATTGAGGTCCAGTGCTTCTGTGAACAAAGTGGTTTTGGGTTGATTTTGGCTCATATGTGCAGATTATCATTTTTTTCTGGCAAAAATATTATGAAATGTATTCACTGATGACAAAAAATAGATATTTTAATCCAGCCATTCAAAAAATTTAGTTTTAATATTGATTTATAGTAGTACACTTAAACAAATATTTAATGTTAAGTACATTTCAAAAACTTTTTCTTTTATGCTTGTTGTGTGGACAACCTTTGGGGGCAACCTGCAGTGCATCTGACACTGCCCAGGGGGCCCCATAACCCCTCCCCTACTCAGTAAATACAGTTATAATGCATTCCTTTTCAAAAACAATGGCCCAAACCAGACCATATACAAATTCATTGTCAAGGAACAGCTCTTTTCATACAAAGAACTGTTTCTGGACTGGTTGAACTGAAGCAAGAAGCAGAATTGTGCATGTTTGGATAGAAGTACCAATTAGAAAGGAGTCAAGACATTTTGTGGATTGTGAAGAAATATGGCATGTACATCACAACAAAGAACTATGAAAAGAACTCTTCAAACTGTAACCGTTTAATAGTTCTGATTTTATAATCTTCCTTTTCGATGGGTACAGGCTGAATGCTTGTGGCCCAGCAGTTCTCACCTGTGAACGGAGGTGTTGGTGGGGCCGAGGGTCTGGTCTCTGAAGGACAGGGCAGTGGGGGGAGTGGGCTGGACCATAGTGGTGCACGAAGCGGTCATGAGCTGGGTGATCATGGCCACGCCTTCCCCTACGATGGTTCCCTGACGAGAGCTGAGGGATGGCCCGGCGACTGTAGTGTCACTGAGCTTCTCCTCTGATGGGCTCTGCTCCATGATGGGACTGAGGGTAAACAACGGGCCGGGGAATTTTACATAAAATGGTATTAGATATTCATTCATAAAAATTAAACAAACAGCTGTGATCTCACCTCAATTTCTTGGTATAACGCCTCACAAAATCCTCCTCTGTTCCCTCACTAACTTCTATAAAGTAAGAAGAAATAAAATGTATGCACTTCTTCGTCTTTTTAAGACCTTTCAAAATAATTTTGGACAGTACCTTGGTCTGGGAAACAGCTAGTGCTGGGGCTTCCAGGGGTTTTATGGGTGAATGGTGTGGACACCAAGCGGGCCAACATGGCGAAGTCCGAGGTGCTGTTGGGACACTCTGCCAGCGAATTCTGAGCATGGAACTGGGCCCCCCACATGGTGTTCTCATCTGGGACCAGGTTTGTAGGTGTGTCCTGAAGAAATAAACTCAGTATATTAGACTACCAGTGAATTACTAATAGTATTGTGTTGTTTTGATACTGACGTTGGGTTTGGTGGGTTTGTGTAATTCAGCCAGAGCTCGAGGTTTCGTATTCTCTGTCAGAGCAGGGGGCGCACTGCAAAGACAAATAATTACTCCAAAAGTTGTTTTGTTAATATATCCAAGTACAATCAAAAACTTGTGTTCTCACTACCCACATGCATCAACAATGTTCCTCCTTTGATCAAGAAACAACTAAATTATTTTTTTTTGCTAATTGGAGAAAAATTTACATGGTTGGTCACCAGGTTATACCTGTACTGTGATGTTTTATACTCAAAAATATCAAGGCGCTTCCGATTCGAACCCTTGTGCAGTTCCCAATTGTAAAGGAAGGACAAACATATCATTTGCAATGAAAACCTATAATGACAATGTATTGGCAATCGACTTTGTGTACCTGCAGTTTTCCTTATTCTCACTCTGCTCTTCATTGTCCTGGAAGATGGTAAAGGGAGTCGACATGTCTGGTTTAACACTTTGCCCTTTCACACCAAAAAAAGAAACACATTTTGTAAGAATTAAACATACAGGGATTTTTCTAGCCTTAAACCTCTCATCGTAAAGTAACCAAGTATACCTTTTCTTGTGTATATTATATCAAAGTCCCTATCCCCGGAAGCATTGGGGAACTGGTCCTCCAAAAGTGTAGGCGCTTGGAACATGTCCATGATCACATCTAAAAAGACAAATACAAGGTACGGAGTTGATACAAGGCAAAACAACCTAAAAGTTTTGTCATCCAAATATCCACAAATTACACCCAATTAACATTTTTCTTTCTTCTTAATTTTTTTTGTAATGAAATGAAAAGTATATACTTCAGTTGAATGGATTCAGTGCAAGACTGGTCTGAGTTACAGATTATATTTTATTTATTTCTTGATTGGACATAAGCAGTGGAGTGAGGTAATTTCACAACTGTTACCCAATAACCATACTGTAAACAAGGGCCAAAATCTATATAAATTACATAATAGTTATAATTTAAGAGTAATACCACCAATAACACCTTTAATTTATTAAAAGATTGTTTAAACTTTCAGACAGATGTGTCAGTTGTGAGAAAATTGTCACTTATTGATGAAAAATGTAGAGGTATTCCCTTTTAGAACTCAGTGCTACTTCCTGTAATTTAACATTTTTATTTTTCAAATTTTTCACTTGACTGATTAAAAAATGAATCAATTAATTGCCACAGGGACTATGCCACCAAACTAAGTCATAAGTAGAAAAACACAAAGTCCTTGTCTGTGCATGTAACTCTATGTTGTACTCACCCAGTGCTTCTCTGGTGTTGACAGTAGGGGAAGGTAGCACCCGTGAAGGAGTGGCCTGAATGTAGCCAAGAGAATTATTAGGAGTGATGCGGGATAGGTTTGCAGTTCCCCCCTGAGACACTGCCGCATGAGAGAAAAGAGAGTGTGTTCAAAAAGTATTTCAGCAGTCAATGAAAAAGCTTTGTGAGGGAGACTTGTATACATACCATTTGCTTCCTGCTCAGGCTCAAGGGGCTCCTCACTGGATAAACAAAATATAGATAATATAATAATTTATTAAGAAACAACATCAATTATTGTTCTATATTGGGAGCATTCAACAACAATGTACAACAAAGTAGCTTACATCAGGACAGGTACTATATGAAATAACTTTAAAATCATGGTCTGTTTTTTTCTCCCCCCTCAGGCAGTTTTCTACTAGGACTGACATTGGTGTGAGCAAAATATACAGCGTATTTGCTGCAACAGTTATTGTGTTTGGAGGCAGAAACGCTCAGAACGAGTTTAACGATGTTTTAAGTACTTAAAACAGCAGAAGATTCTCAGATAAGAGACGTATGAAATCTGAAAATATGTCCCGATAGAGGGAGTGCACACAACGTGTGAGGCTTGGAGGAAGAGGATTTCTGAATAAACATTCCTCAAAACAGTGTGAAAGCAACTGAATGATACTTCAAGTATGTTTTTCATGACAGAACACTGTTAAAACATGGTTTAAAGCTCAAAAAAGTCACTGTAGCAGAATACGTGTCCTATAAGACAGGCCTTTTAGCCTGAGACTAAATACAAAAAACAGTGGCATTCACTCACCTGTCCTTGTTGTCATTTTCTGGATCCGAGGTCAGTAGTGGTAAAACATGTGCATGGTGGTATACACTGGTCGCTGGAACAGTTGCATGATAGGACATGCTGGCCTCCAAGACAGGTGCACGATGGGACATGCTGGTCTCCAAGATGGGTGCATGATGGGATATGCAGGCAGCTGAAAGCGGTGCCTGATGGAATACAGTGGCTGCTGGAGCTGGTACTTCCTGGGATCCACCTGTAACTGGTGCATGGTGGGATTGTCCATAAATTGAAGCCCTGGTGTCCATCAGAGACTCAGGTCCAGAGCTTGTGGGCATGTCGTCGACTACAGTGGGCTCAGAGTGCAGTTTAAAACCCAGAGACTTCCGGCTGCTGTGGCAGGCAGACGGTCGCGGGAGCACTGAAGGGTGATGGGTGTCGGTGACTGGACTCAGGTTTGTGGTCAGGTCTGACACCTAAAAGTTGTAGGGTTTAGGCAACTACATTTTTACTGTACATATTAAAGCAACAACATTCAAATATGTACATTTAAGCAATTACATTTCAATCTGTATTTAAGTGTATTCTGCTTTTGTGAACTAGATTTGGTTGCACTTGTCTGGACTGGGGAATCCATTCTAACCCAAAAAGAAAAAGATGAATCAATGAAGTGACCGCTGTAGCTGTTTGACACAGCCACAGTTAACACCGGAGCATTTAAATTTTCTTTGCATTGTGTGCAATTACTTGAAACGTCATAATATGTTTAGTCATTTTTAAATGACATCCCAGACTAATCCAGATTTCACAAGTACTGGAATTGGTCTGGGGTTATGCTTCAGTAGCCCTTTTCCTATGCTTTTCCACGCTGTGAAACGTAAATTGCCTCAATGTTTTTTGATACTTACAGGTTTCATTGAGCCAAGTATCATTCCAAACTTCATCCACATATTCCCGTAATCTTGAGTTTCCTCTCCTTCAAAGATTGCAACAAGGTGGAGTTATTTAATAACGGCCTAATAAGATATTTATTGTTGAGATTTGACACATACTGGTTGTTTCTTGGCTCTCAGCTTCATCGTGCTTCTGCTGATATTGCTCCTGGAGTTTCTGGAAATACCTCTGGGCCCGCACCTCCTCAAAGCATAGCTCAGACCCCTCATACTGCAGAGCCTCCTTGTCATAGGCAGCTACAGTGTTATCACTGGAGCTCGGGGGTATTTTCCCAGAGTATTCAGACCGGGAAACCCTGTTCAATAGACAGACGAGTTGCTGTTACACGGCACTACACAACTACACAAGCAAGCATTGTGTCCAAGCAATTTGTTCACGTTTCCTTCTTTGAACCTGACAACTTTATGCGGACCCACAATGCACACGTATTTTGTTTTTAGTGGTAGAAGTGAAGAAGTGACAGCTTACATGATAACATATTTACGTTCTGCTGGATTGGTAGGTTGGCAATCTACTGCTGTAGACTCCTGTTGAAAAACACAGAGAGAATGACTCAGACTAAGAATCAGACTAATAATGCCTCCCACAACGACACAAACCTTGTTTTGAGTGGACTCTCTTTGAGTTGACATTACATTGGCTGAATGGGAGTTTTGTAAAGGGTTTCTGCTGCCTGGTGCAGAAAAATAAAAATACATATGTATATTTAAAAGAAACATAGGTACACACACATTTTCTATACATTAACAATGGTTAACGCTTAATTTTGTTTAATTAAGAAACCCAGTACAAGTGAAGTGCAGTCAGAGGTCAATAACAAAGAATGTATCAATAATATGAATACATACCTGACCCTGCTACAAGGCGCTTTGTTCTTGATTGAAACTGCCTACAGATAAAAAGGATACATCACATTATTCACTTTTGAAATTACACCAATAAAACAGAATTAAAAGAAAAATGGCTAGAAATAGTTGGTCAAAAAATGACTAAGGTATAATTTACTATTTATAACTGCTGTTTGTTATCAGAAAATAATCGAATACATTTATCAATAGAGGTAGGAATCATCTACCTGTATTCGCGAAGCAGTAATTCAGATGGCTGTGCCTGGTTTTCTAGGGCCTTCTGTAATACTGCCTCAGCCTGGTCGTTCAAGCCATTCTGCTCCAAATCCTTTGCCCAGGCCACATACAACGCAGCACTGTGTATACCAACGCCTTTACTGAAGATGTGACTGTACAGTGCAATGGGGTCATGGTAACAGCTTGCCTAGAAAACATCCGATGAAGGAATATTAATCACATTTCCAATCACAAGAGGACAATCACGGTTGGGTATCAATGGGTATATTAATTACCCTGGAAAGCAAGTGCACTTTTAGGTTAATATTAAATAGACTGCTTAATGTATATCTACAATCACATCTACTTTACACTATAGAAATCTTCTTGTTTACTTACAAATTTGATGCAGTAGTTGACATATCGTTCATCATTGGCATATTTATCCACATTTAAAAATGTCTCAACCAAACGGTTAAACACAAGTGAGAGCTGACTGGTGCAGTTTGGGGATACCTTCCGCTCCAGGAGCTCAACAAACCTACCAAAAAACCACAACAAAAAACAAAAAAAACACCATTATGCTTGACTGTGGCTGATAATACTTTTATATACAATATATACAACAGAAAGTGGCCAAATCAAGTTGACATAGACACAGACAAACTATATTTTAAGGGAAATTACTTACACAGCTCCCACATTACAATATAATAACAAAGAGCAAAAAAAAAAAGTTAATATAATTTTTTTAAAGCAACACTATTGCAGAAAAAGTTTCAAAGATGGTCATTTGGACAATGTTTTAAAATACATCTGAAAGTCAATTTTTAGATAAAAATCGAAACGTTGTGAGTTTAAAGCCGGGTGTCCACTGTGCGATTTTTTCGTCTAATAGGATTTATGGATGTCACACTGCAAGACGTAATGAATTACAAGTCGTAAGTCATAAACCACTGTCCTGAAACTTTTTCTACACAGAAATTATCCAAAATCTTCTACGTTCTGTTGGCAATCTTATCATTGTGACTTCTAAAATTGCAGATTGTTTTGCTTGAAGATACAGCTAAAGCTAGAGGTGCCGCATTGTGTGTTTTCAAGGTATTGACAGACCAAGGTTTTATATTTATTATTTTTCGTAGTGTCTTGATCTTACTTGTCCCACTGCTCCAGAGGATCATCTCCCACGTACGTACTCATACTGCTCTCAAAACGCCTTAAAACACACAAATACACAGTGAAAACGAGCCAAAACCACGCAAGGTTAACAATACGTTCCTATTTGTTGCTTATGCTAACCGTTGCTAATACTAAACGCTAACACAGATGTAACTGGACATAAAAAACTTGACATACTGTAAATATGCAGCGACATCCATCTCCGTATGACAAAAATAAACCGATCCAACAAATAAGACCCCAGAGATGTGCGGACAAATACAATAAAAACAGCCTAAACAGTGTAACTTTGCTCCATAACTCTGAAAGGCACGATTCTGCTGTTGTTGCGGACAATTTCAAATGTCTTCTTCTTGTGACGTTAATAGCGGACAGCAGCAGCGTGTGTTTGTCGCCCCCTACTGTGTCGGAGTGTATGGTTGGCGTTGAAAAGGTTCCAGAGATTAAACCAGCTTCTGATTTTCCTTTCTTTGAGCATTACAGTTAAAATGAATTATGAATAAAGCTAAATTAACATATCCACGCTCCACACAGTTAAACAAAAGTGACAGCTGATTTGTGCTGTTTGGGAAACTTCTGCTCCAGGAGCTCAACCTGCAAGTGAAAAAGTATGCTTGATTGTGGCTGTTGAACCTTACAATAAATACAGCCTAAATTAATAATGAATAAAGAACAATCAATTCATAAATTGATGCTCCAAATGAAACCAGTGATTAAATAAAGAAATAAAAGTAAAAATTTACAGAAAGTAGTGCCGAAGTAGAATCCCATGCCATCAGTAAGTGACATTCCATTGAAAATGTAGTTACACAGCTGACACATTCGGATCAGTTATTATTATTTGTCATATGGACTATGTCACATATTGCTCGTATCCAACCAGAAAGTAACATAAACCAAAGTGTGTTCTTGTGTTCACTATATTTTAGTGGAATGTGTAGTCTAACCTGTCATATGTACTTGTAACAGTCTGTACACAATTGTATTACTGTTGTAGTACTTAACATTGCCACAAAGTGACGCCTCATTCATTTACAGTTGTACTGTAAGGTTAGAGGTCACTCACTTTCTCTTTTTCTTTCTCTCGCTCACCTGCGTATCCTGCACACACACACCTCTGTGCTCTGCAACTCCAGTAACGAGTGGTACAGGTATAACGGACTAATCTTTATTCATGTATGATTCAGACTTAGCGCCGTGGAGACCTGGCATTCTATGGCTTCTAAATGTTTAATAAACCAAGTATCAGTGGAACTTTTTGCAAGTCTTTGGCTCTTTTTCTCAGCTATCCCAGAGCACATGTTAAATGCTATAGCTAGCGCTCTCCGCCTGACCACTGCACACTTCATGACCATTAGTAATCTCATCAGTTCATCACAACATTATTACACTGGTGTCCAGGAGGAAGTGTTCTGTGAACACACAGTAGCCTACATTGTGTTCTCCATGGCAGAGGGCACTTATTGTCAAGTACTTCACATATTTTTAGAGCTGACTTTATCTACAAAACAGCAGCTGGGGCCATGGGCTGAAACAGTACACAGCAATTTGCCTAGAAAGTTCAAAATGATATCTCTGTATTTTTAATACAGATCAATATCAGTCTGGTCACTTTTTTCATCTCCCCAAGTTCAGATCTGTGTGTGATTGACAGGTGCATTAGCCCAGGGGTTCCCAAGCTTTTCTGGCCAGGACCTCCAGAATAGCCATGCAACTGACTTGGGACCCCCCAAAACAAAATGAAAATGACAGTAGCAATAATTTTAAGTGTCAAAGCGTGTTAAATCAAGTTGGTTATTTGAATAGTTTATTGCCTTTTTGGACCGTATTTCACTAAAGGATACTGTTTTTAATAATAAAAAAATAGAGCAAACGCAATGTGATATTAATTAAAGTGAGATCTTGAAATCATCTCGTGACCTCCAGCTCACCCCTCACGACCCCCACTTTGGGAACCATTGTGTAGGAGCCATTTTGACTGCCCTTCAAATGTGCAACTCCCTTTGGGGCACTGTAGGGTAACTGTTGGGAGTGGAAACCCCAGGTATAAAGGCGGCAGGAAATTGGCATCAGGTGTTCGAAGGTGCAGAGGCATATGGTTTTTGACCGTGTCTAATATAGTTCCATGTGCTCTTAAGGCAAAGGTGAGCCAAATAAATGGATTTTAATTAATTCACTGGACTATCTTTGATACATTTGGAAGACACACATGCTTAAAGACTTCTGTACACCTTCAAACAGTAGTGGCTGTTTTGCAGGGCTAATTCAGCCTCTACACACTGCATTAGCCAATCAGGGACAAGCACCATTCTATTAAAACAAATATGTCTGATTCTGTCTGATTCACTTTTCTGCAGTGAATCAATGAGTGAAGCACAAAACTCTGTTAATCTGATTCTTTGTATATTATGGATCACAGGCAACACAGCAATATCAAACAACTGTAAAAACAGTCAATACAAAGAATATTTTAAGAAATCAGAATCTGAAAAGTGAACAATATTCACAAAATAGGAACTAGCTTCGGTGGTAACATACAATTAATAATAACAGTAATACAGTTCTGCAGAATGGCATCAAGGTATTTTTGTGCAGTAATGACACGTAATTACATTTAATGTCAAACTGCATTCAAGGCTAAGCAATAATATCATTGAGACAAGCAGGTGGTAAACTCCCGACCAGGAGGTTACATAGTGCACATTTAATAACTGAATCATAATTTGAGTTATGTTTTCTGATGTGATAAAAGCTGGGCGTTGACTTCTGAAGGGATGACGACAGGCCTATGCCAGAGCGGTTTACAGCAGGAATGTAACGCATTATATAAGGGTGAGGTGTAAAGAACAACAACACTCTGAACAGGACGTCTAAATATCCTTTTTAGGCAATTCTTTTGAAGTTGTATCATTTAATCAGTCAATTGTTTGGTAAAACAACAATGGCTCGCTATTGGGTTCAGGCTATACTGAATTATAACATGACGGGTTGTGATATTGACCTAAAGTTTGATAAGTTCTGATAAACAGTCTTTTATTTCAGGTTTGATAGTGGTCTGTCATCTTTCTCAAACAAGACCAGGATTAAATATTCCTCCATTTATTTTAGTAGAAGTGGTTAATTTTTCCTCAGTCATTAACTTAAACCGGGCTTGTTACACTTTTTTGTTGCAATGACAAAAAGGGTTTATCCTGAAGTAAAGCATTTATTTCTTATTTTTCTAACAATCTATCTCCTTATATCAGGTATTACACATGCCTTTTCTCTCAATCCAATGGTATAGGCCTGTACTGTTGAACAACCTGCAATGCATCTATGTGAGGAAGATAATAATTATCGTAAAGAGTTAAATACGTAAAACCATATATGTAAAACATTATCCATATATCTTTTATAACATTTTGATGACTTCTTAAAACCATTTCGTGCTTATTTGGACATGGGTCTAAGCTTGAAAAGGACAGAAACAGCCCCTCAGAGTTCCTGGATGGTCAGAGTGGACCATGTATGTAAATGATGGACAACAGTGGAGCTGCTCTGGAGACAATTGCTCCTGCAGCTGCCGTGGCGTCTGTGTATTCAGGGGCGCAGCTGTGCCGGGCCTAACGTGTGCCTCCCTCAGCTCCTTATATGGATAAAAGTGCCTCAAAATCTACAACCCATCCAGGAGCGATCTGCTACTTCCTGATAAAGAGGTGCTGTAACTGATAAACTACTGCCAAAAAGTGGTTCAAGACACTTTGACAAAACACAGCCTGGAGTTCCACCAAAAAAAGACAAAGAGTGATGTTCCTATCTCACCAGTGTAGAAATGGAGCATGGTTTTCATCAGTCTCCCACAAGACCATCCTTTCCTGCCGCACTTCAGGGACTATTTAATATCATACACACTTAAATAATATGTACTCATAGCAACAAAATATGTCCAAATGAGCATTATATTACAACATATATTGTGATGCACATGTTATACAACATTGTCAACTTGTTCATATATTAAAATATTTTATATCACAACATTTTCTTTTCTAAAAGTATATTATCCTTTTTCATTTCTTTAAAGACTAGACTGGCTTATAACTCCAATTAATACTGTTTCCTATATATCTGAATTACATTTTGAAATATTTATAGAAATGTAATTTATTGTCTCACACAATAACTAATAATTATAATAATAATTTTTGAAAGTCAATGTAATTCCTGATTTGGAGTTCTCAAACCAGTCCCACTGATTGAGAATGACTTTCAAAGCTGCAACAGTGTCCAAATGATGACCATTGAAACCTTTTCTTCAACAATTTTTGAAGTATATATCATGATAAACAATGATATTGAAATTTTATGCAATTAAAACAAGATCATTACCCCAAAACACTGTTTCAATTGTACAATAAAAACAAAACTAGTTAGTGTCTAGAGTGAAATTATTACAAATACTTTTTATTGAACGATAAGTCAGCATAGCAAACATTGTGACAGTCAACTTATATTCCCTTAAAAGTGTTGTTGTTATGATGAATTTAGTTTTAGGTCAGTGGACTAACGTTACTGTTATTTCTGCAGCTCCAAACGCACCAAATGGAGTTGTGTGACGGTGGTACATTTACATTTTTATGACTGTTGCAGGTCGTCACAGTTCCTGATCCTGCCGTGTGAGAGAGAGGTGACTAATAAGGAGCCTACAGTGTGGAGCGGCCACCAGCACCTGTCACTCTGCATTTCCCTAAAAGGACACACCACAGCCAATCAGAGCGCCTCGGACTGGCCTTCCCAGGAAATAGTGTGCCCCCGCTGGAGGTCTGGACCCGCCCCGCTCTCTCCACACACTTCTGTCGCATCTCAGCTGTCTGGTATGTTATTGCAGCCCCCTCACACATACACTGGGCCAGGATGTAATGGAGTAAAGGTAATTTGTTACTACCATCATTTGTGGCTCACTGTGATTTGATAAACACAATCATTTGCGACTTTCTATGGCAGAACAACAACTACCATATAACAGTATGCTCCACGTAAAGTATGTGAACAACATTTTACTGAATACTTGATGGCTTTACAACACTTCTTCATGCATATCATTATTTTTATCTTGAGTATACATAATAGCTACTCAGTTCTTCTAAGAATCATTTTTCGATCCAGTTTGTTAATCTAGAGTGATTTCAGCGTTTGAACTGCTTTTAATCTTTAAATAAATGTTCTTGTGTGATTTACTGTTTTTTTTAAAATCTCTTCTGTAGTTAGTTTGATTAATGGTCTTTGTTATTGTTTTGAGTGTTATATAAATAAATTATATTATTATTATTATCATCATAGTTAATTGGCTGTAAACCTCTCCATCACAACAATGTTCAGTAAATCAGTACCAATTGTATTGAGTAATTGTTAAAACTATACAACTACGCTTGGAGCTATATAATTTTGGAAAAATATTTAATTGCTATTTTTAAGACCAGTTTTGCGATTAAATTTGCGATTTATATTTTAATGATATGATTCTCTTAAAAGTTCACATTATGAACTCAGCCAGGAGAATTGACATAAACAATGAAATATGAACTGACGCACTGATCATGTGTGAATCACGTGTTTCAGAACATTTTGTCGCTTTTAGTCGCGTTGTCATTTAGAGTCACTTTCAGTCATAGTTTTGTCGCTTTAAGTTGCAATTTTGTCGTTTTAGTCGCTTTTGGTCGCATTTTTGTTGCTTGTTTCACAACATTTCAATCTGATTTCAATTAATTGTGCAGCCCCAGTACTGATTCAGATTTAGAGTCACTGCTTTAACCCTGAACAGTAAAGTAAATAGAAATTCATTTATGCATTTTGGTTGTCACTGAGGTTAAAAATGACAGTGACCTAATAAATATTGCATAATCTGTCTGGCATGTTACTACCTTCACACCGGCCGCATAGGCCAGGCCCATAACCAGATTTCTCCTGTTACAAGCGCTGGATCACCCATATCCCCAGTGCCCTGCTTTTTCACATCTTCAGACACAATGAGGGCAGTCCTGCTAAATGTGTGTGCTATAAAAGATATGAAGCTTCATTTGGAAGGCAAATAGTTATGGCCACTATAGTAGAAAGATTCAAAGAAGAAGAAGTGTTGTAATGAGACTGTACGCACAAACAAGCTGGACAAAATATTCCACATTGGTTTAGCCCAAAAGCAAGACATCACAAATGGAAAATATTGTATTCTAAAGTATCTAAACTATCACGAAAGGGCTGAAAAGAGAGCCTAAAATGAAAATAAAACTAATTTGTAGTGCAATCATGAGGGTGCGTTCACTTTTTGTGTGATACTTGTACCTCAACCATGACATTAACAAGCACATTTTAGTACATTTATGATTTCTAAAAATGTCTGTATTTGTGATAATCTCAAAGAACATAATGTCAATATCGCTGACTCTTAAGCCAAAAAAAAAATGTATATATTGACTTTATTTATGTCTAAAACTTTAACCAATAAGTATTATATTATCCATAACTAAAGGGATCTCTAAAATATTTTTTTTTTTCTGAGGGAACATCTGTCTCCATTGATGGCGTCCCCGTCACCGAGAGTCCCGCCTTTATCCCCTGTCCCGGGTCGTTTGCAGAGCAGCACTTATTTGGACTTGTGTGAACTTCAGGCCCCGCCCCCCAGACCCCACACAGGCTCCTCCCCCTCACAAACCCCTTCTCCACTTGGGAAGGCCTGGCTGTATTTAAGGACTCCCTCAACCACTCAAACTTCGTCCCAGCAGAAACACCAGACCTTGAAGTTACAGCTTGGTGAGTAAATTGGCTGCAGAGTTTTGACGCTATGCATCATGGGAGTTTATGGAGCAGGGAAGATGGTGCTAGAACCTTTGAATAATTTTTGGAAATGTTTTGACCTGACTTGATACAGACATGTGATGCTCTTGTTTAGATCAGGAAAGACTAAAATGTAGGTTTTGTTTTCAATGTAATATTCCTTGTTTTGAGTGCTGAAGTAAATACTAAGATCTTTACTATAATTGCTATTTTATTTTTTAACACAAAAGACCTGGGTGTAGGTCTAGTTGTGTGGGACTGTTTTTTTCTCTTATACTCATAAATTTACTGAATATTTGGAATTCACAATATTTTTAAACTTTATTTATTAAACAGCAGCAGAAGGCCAAGTTGGACTTTCCATTTCTCTATACTTGTGATATGTGCTGGCCTCAAATAAACTAAAATACATTTTTTATCCATTTCCAAAATATCCAAAATATCACAATTACTGATGATGCAAAGTCGAATGAAATGCTTAAAAACACAGTAGTTAAAGTCTATATTTTGTCAAAGAAGTAACTTATTTGACTCTCTAAAGCTCTGATCAAATTGTACAACCTAAAAAAAAACATAAAATATCACTAGTGCAAAGAAAATGTACGCACAATTTGAGTGTATTTGAGCCCTGAAAATATTGTTCCAGGCAGCTATTATCTATTGAATGATAGTATTTGAAGTATTTAGTGTCACAGGCCTGGTTTCAAACAAGCTTCAGTTTTTGAAGTAGTGTAGTGACTTTACAGTAGAAGGTCATTCATTTTTTTGTGAAGGATGCGGCAGTAGGATACAGCTCTGGCACCTTGATAGGTCTCGACAAATGCTCCTGGCTGCTGCACATGTGGGATGTGAACAGCTGAGAAAAGACCCATCACTTGTTAAGAGACCCCCCACTTCAGCTGTTCACTGGCTCCTGCTAAACGTCCCGTACAGATGGGGATGGAGGGGGTGTTTACGTTAACACAAGGGGGGGATGACAGACAACGACTCTCCAACCTGCCGCCTAAAATAGTCATGTGTATTACAGGGAGCTAGTCATGCCCTGTTTTGGCTTTTTGGGACAGCTGGAGAGATTAGGCCACTTAAAGGTGGGCTCATACTCAGCATAGTGTTACACTGTTGTGAGGATTGCATAGCTTTTTGTACATGAAGAAAAGCAGGGTGGATTTTTGTACAAAGCACTTGAGATTTTCACATTAAGGAATAATTACAATGAACTTGAACTGAATTTATTAATACTATTCTGAGTTTTGACTATAGATTTACAAGTTCAATAATTTTAATTTTCTTTATTTTCTGCTTTAAGTCTAAATTTAAGTTTAAGTTAAGAGTTTAATCTTCATTTTAGTGAATTTATATGACTAAGAAGAATATCTTCTGATTTCTTTTTTAAATAAATTCATTTCTTTACAAGGCCTTCCTTAGTACTAGTACAGCAATTTATAAGTTAATGTACAATCCACAACATCCACAACATAACCAGTTTCACTTTCTCAGCGTGTTGTCTAAACCCAGCATGTTTTTTTCTGTTTGCAGCCAGCCAGCCTAACACAAACCAAATATGTGTGACGACGACGAGACCACCGCCCTCGTGTGCGATAACGGCTCAGGCCTGGTCAAGGCTGGGTTTGCCGGTGATGACGCCCCCCGCGCTGTGTTCCCATCCATCGTTGGACGCCCCCGCCACCAGGTATGAAAAGTCAAAGGACTGTAAGCATGTTTGTATTGTCCTCTGGGGCGAAGACTGACATATTGTGTGTTTTCGACCGCAGGGTGTGATGGTGGGTATGGGTCAGAAGGATTCCTACGTGGGAGACGAGGCCCAGAGCAAGAGGGGTATCCTGACCCTCAAGTACCCCATTGAGCACGGCATCATCACCAACTGGGACGATATGGAGAAGGTGAGACTTTACAGCTCTAATCAAAGCGTTTTATGTCCAAAAGTGAAATACTATCACAAAATCATTAGTAGGTATTTTAAAAAGCCAGAATTGTTATTATGATTATTTTTTAACCTTTTTTTTAAACCTTTATTTAACCCAGAAAATCAGCAGCACAGACCAGTCATAACATCAACACACATTTACAGCTTGTTCTCTAAAAACAGTTACAAACCACAGATCCCATTTCTGAACCTTTCAGCACAATTAGTTATTCCATGTTGAAGGAAGTCGAAATGTCACTTTACCAGACACTTGGTACAAACAGAAACACAGTCTTGAATAAAATAGGGCATTTAGGGTATAATATTGTACCATCAGCCTTTATGCTACTTTCCTTAAACCCCAAAAACATAACTGAGTATTTTTGGCTCATAAATCTGAATCAGAATTAATGGTATTAATCCCAAAGTGGAAATCTATGCTAATTGAAGCTGTTAAGTTCAGGTTGTAGATGGCTAGGTGACAATTTGATTGAAGAGTGGATCAGTTGTTTGACTCTCTTATTCCCTCAGATCTGGCACCACACCTTCTACAACGAGCTGCGTGTGGCCCCCGAGGAGCACCCCACCCTGCTGACAGAGGCCCCTCTCAACCCCAAAGCCAACAGGGAGAAGATGACCCAGATCATGTTTGAGACCTTCAATGTCCCAGCCATGTATGTGGCTATCCAGGCTGTGCTGTCCCTCTACGCCTCCGGACGTACCACTGGTAAATATCCTCCTACAAACACTAGTACTCAGTAGAGTAAGCAACAATGTGAAATGTCTATGTATTTATTTATTAAGGACGAATTGGTAAAGTACCATTCTGCCACTGTTAATAAATAATATACCCAAAGCTGTCACAACTGAACATAGAGGTAAAAAGGTGGATTTACATTTTGTCTTCTGCAGGTATTGTGCTGGACTCTGGAGATGGTGTCACCCACAACGTGCCCATCTATGAGGGTTACGCTCTGCCCCACGCCATCATGCGTCTGGACTTGGCCGGTCGCGATCTCACTGACTACCTGATGAAGATCCTGACTGAGCGTGGATACTCCTTCGTCACCACTGGTACGAACCAACACAGAAAAACACAGCAAAACACAGAAAAAAAGAAGAATGGCAACATGATGAAAAACAATACAAAATAGTGTTGCTGTACTTTACTTTAATCCTATGTGTTTTTTACTCAAACAGAAACTAAAAGGCACTAGTCTCCGATAAAGCCACCTATCTTATTAGACCAGTGCTTCCCAAAGTGGGGCAGAAGTGTAGTTTTTTTTAAATAAAAACATGTCCTGTAATTACTCAAACACAAACTGGCAGCATCCAATAGTCCAAGTCTAATTGTTTACTTGAGTCCATTAGTGTCAGGAGCAGAAGACTGAGTTGGAGTAAATTAGCCATCAATCACTGACTTAAATGTCTCGTCTGCAGCTGAGCGTGAGATTGTGCGTGACATTAAGGAGAAACTGTGCTACGTGGCTCTGGACTTTGAGAACGAGATGGCCACCGCTGCCTCCTCCTCATCTCTGGAGAAGAGCTACGAGCTTCCCGACGGTCAGGTCATCACCATCGGCAACGAGAGGTTCCGCTGCCCCGAGACCCTCTTCCAGCCCTCTTTCATCGGTATGTACTCCCACATTAGATCAGTTTTAGTCGATTTAATAAACAGGATAAGATCATCTATTGATCCATCTTTTTTTTTTTTAAGTTTAACAATGTTTTGTACGATAAATCAATTACAGTTCATGTATCTTTTTCACTCTTAGTTATCTTGCATCAGTAAACTACACAAACAGCTGAAAATGTTATACTTACATCTTGTGCTGCTTGCAGGTATGGAGTCTGCTGGTATCCATGAGACGGCCTACAACAGCATCATGAAGTGTGACATTGACATCCGTAAGGACTTATATGCCAACAACGTGCTGTCCGGAGGTACCACCATGTACCCTGGTATCGCTGACCGCATGCAGAAGGAGATCACAGCCCTGGCCCCCAGCACCATGAAGATCAAGGTATGAGCCAGCAAAGACACCCAGACGTCCTGGGAACAACTTTAAGATTTTTAAATGAAAATAGATGTATTTGACAGATTTTTCGGACAGTTTAAACATTTGACAAAATGTAGGCATTATCCACTATCATTCAGTAGAACGATAGCAGATACACTGAATAGTATTAACAGAGGAGTATATATATTGACAATTTTAATCTAGGATTACAGCAGTTTGACTGAACGCTTTGATTTTCTCTCCAGATTATCGCTCCTCCTGAGAGGAAATACTCCGTCTGGATCGGAGGCTCTATCCTGGCCTCTCTGTCCACCTTCCAGCAGATGTGGATCAGCAAACAAGAGTACGATGAGGCGGGTCCTTCCATCGTCCACAGGAAGTGCTTCTAAAGCTCTGCGACCAACTAAAGAACCTGCACCAAAGAACCAACACCAAACTCAAGCAACTCCCCTTTTATGTATTTCTACTGTGCCTTTTTATGCTGTATATACCTGTGTTGTAATAAAATAGATGCTTTTGACAGAATCAAAGTGTTGGAGTATGCTTTAGATCTGATCGTACAGTAGTCCTCGCAAAAGGCAAGGCAAGTTTATTTGTAGAGCACAATTTGTACATACGGCAATTCAAAGTGCTTTACAAAACAGCATAAAATTGAATTACAAATTATGTCTAGCCCCTAAAAGGTAGAAAAGGTGTGTTTTTCTTTCCATATTAGAAACAGAGCCATTCACTATAACATGAATGCATGCATGCAATAGGAACACAAATTCTCCTATGTTGATTTCTCTAGTGGGACTAGAGAATTTGAATATATTATTTACAACAATCACACACTAATGAGCTCTGGGCGTGGCATTTCAGATGGCTATTCATTTTTAAAATGGCTAGCTCATTGTACTACTGTACATTGCACTACTGACTATTTCCTGTCCAACTGACATTGACTTTAGAATCACATTAAAATGAACAAGATCAGGTGGTGAACAGTGAGCTGCAGGTGGATGCCGCGGACAACATGTTTAAGACATTACAAATGAGATAAACACTCAACTGGTGACACTTCTGTGTTGATAAATGGAAGTGTTTGTGGGTCAATGCTAACACTGACGTAAATTTTGGAGCATAATAAAGATAAAAATAAAATGTATTAAAAGAAAAAGGAAGCAATCTATAAATAAAAACAATCAGGTAGTATTTAATTTACTTATCAGTTAACCTTGGACCATAATGCAATAACTGACACAATGTCAAATATCCAAACAAAGATTGAATCAATGTACTGTTGACTATAAACCATGAGGACAAAATGTATTTAGGCCTCTAGACAGCGTTTTCAGATAGTAGAAAGAGGTGATGACTATGCCTTTCCATATAATGCTGTAATGTCGCCTATTTAAATGTGTTACAAAAAACTATGAGGACAAAGACTGTATTTACAAACTTGAGATTGCCTTTATAATTTTGAAAGCCAGTAATGTCAAATTTATTTCAAATCTTTCTTAAAAAATGATTCAACAGCAACATAACCCTGATGACCTACCTTCTACATGACACCTGAACGTCCCCTGAGCCACAGGTGACACGCATCAGGATAATGTGACGATCCTCTCAAGTGTTTTATCTCATGGAGCGCGTCCCAACCTTTCCAATGTCTAAAATGACGAAAGATTTGAACGTGATCTGCGTCCACCTCCAGGTCCGATACGATATTACAGTAAAACGATGTGAGAAGAAAAACGACAAGTTGTTCATTGGGGGAGCGAGAATATTTGGAGTTCCTTTGGAGAATTTAGCACGAATTTACATCCCAGAATTCGGCCTTGTCCCTGGGTAAGTAACAGCCTGCAGCGTTATTATTACTGTGAATTGATCTCAATGCACACACGTTTTTACTCGCTACGTTGTGATAATTTGTTTTGCACTTAGCTTTTTGGTACAAGCTTGTTCTTTGCTGACTGAGAGACTCGCTACTGTTGGCCTCTTCAGAAAACCTGGCTCTCTTCCTCGGATCAAAACTCTACGTGTGAGAATCTTTCTTCATATCATCAGTATCGCTTCTGGGACAGAGTAATATGAATGCAACAAGCACAATGATCTGTATATTAATGATCATGTAATCTCGCGATAACAACTATAATTGGTGAGACTAAGGAGCTATTTTTATTCAATTAAGCCAAATATAACGTTATAAAAGGAATGCAGTTTTACAGGTGGACGTCTGCTGCCAACCAGACCCTCCTGGATATTATCTGCATGTATTTTTAATTATCCTAAAGCAGTGATTTTCAAATTGTGGGATAGTGTTTTTGCAGTTTAATTGAGTCAACAGTTTTGTCATTCTTTTGGGTTAGTCCTTTAAAACTAGTACAGCAATTGTGCAGACATAGACCTGTTTAGGCCTGGAATAGTCTTAGATCTCTCTCTCGAAAAATGAAAGCTTTGAGAACCACTGTCCTAAAGTATTAATTTAATTTCTCTGCCTTTTGCTTTTACTCTTCTGTAAGCCTAATTTATGTATGTTCTTCCATGCTAATTGGTAGAGTAGTTGAAAAATATAAAAGTAAAGTTACTCCAAAATGAATATTGCTCAAGTAGCAGTAGTGGTTCAGGAAAGTACTGAAGTGTAGAAAGTATTTGAGGAAACTATTACTCTTATCTATCTGGTGTTTTCAAAGGAAGAAAGACAAATCACAAAAATCATTTAATGTTGTCAACACAAGCTTCTGTCATCTTTAGATTTACTCGTAGCGGGGAGAGGAACCAAAATGTATACGTAACATTGAATATAATTTAATACAAGCAAAAGTACTGTTACGCTATCAAATATATGACTCAAATAGAAGTAAAATGTATTTTAAAAGTTGCTCAAATAAATGTAACTGAGTACCATCCGCCTTTGTTCCAGGCCCAGCTGAATCGTGGGGAGGACTGCCTTTCCACTGCCTCGCCCTATGATGTTGCTACTCTGATAAAACAGTTCTGTAGGGAGCTGCTGGAGCCTCTGTTTCCCTCTGGTCTGCACACGGCGTTACTCAAAGCACAAGCCCTGTCCACAGCAGAAGACCGGACTTCAGCCCTGCAGCTTCTGTCCTGTCTGCTGCCCGCACGAAACGCCTCCACGCTGCACTACCTGTTTGACTTTCTCTACAGAGTCTCTCAGAGGTGTTCATGGTTCACTTTTCGTGTTCTAGGTGCCATTTTGAGGACTTTTGGATGGATTGTTGTTGTTTTTAAATACATTAAAATTATCCTGTTGTTCACTTTTTAACTTCTGAAATTGGGACGTGTACACAATCATCTCTAAATAATCTTTCCTTTAGATGTAATGACAACCTGATGACCGCTACAAACCTGGCTACAGTCTTTGTTCCATGTCTCCTGCCTCCTCCAAACCAGACTGAGATGTCTGAAGGCCGGCTGGAGCTTAGGGTCTTAGTTCTACGCACCTTCATTGAAAACCCACAACTATTTGGTAAACTATTTGTGCAGGTACTAAAGATTACATGGTATAAGCTTGGGTGCTAAGTGATGATATTGTGTGTGTTTTTCATTCTTTTAATTAGGAGTGATCCCAAAGGCTGTATTTGACAGCATGGAGTTTCTACTGGAGTCGCCAATTTCCAAAGACTTGCAACCAAAAAGAGGAAGCAGAAAGAGGCATAGCTTTACAGGCAAATACATTTGGTTGTATTTTATTTTTTTAGTTTAATTTGTTCTAAAAGTGTGTTTTCTGACAGTCAAAAGAGCTGTGAAGACCATCATCCCATGGATCCAAACAAGAGTCAAGACTAAACCTGACTCTGAGTCCAGCAAGCCCCCCTCATCCCGGCCTGGCCTGAGGAGGAGTCTGGGTCAGGAGCACTTTCCCAGTCTGCAGGAGTTCAGGAGAGGTCTGATCTAGAAAGATGAGCTCTGTTCAAAAGGCTTAGTGATGGTGACTGAGTCTGGTATGTGATGTCAAATATTTAAACGTTTTAGAGCACGGTTACAAACTGTCAGAAGAGGACAACTGTAACTGCATGGGACAAGAGAAATTAAAAAGGTATATATTTTTAATTTAGATATGATTTGCAAATGCATGAAAACATTGATTTAGGTTTCAAAACTTAAAATTGCTGCTTGCATAACTGATATGAACAAGCAAATCAGATGGTTAGTTTTAAGTGTCTTTTAAATCAATCAAACGTGGAAATGGATTTAAGAGGAGAGGCTACATTATTCCTGGGGGTCGGCTCTGTACTTAACCATTTTGGTCAGTTGTAGTTTTGTTTCTGTTTGGAGGTGGAGTGATTTGTTTTTCAACAAAACGCTGTGACATAATGGTACATCATCTACACAGGGATCTCTGTCTGCTCACAAAAAGGATCAGAGGACAGGATGGACACAGCTCTCCGGTTCTGACTGGAGCGCACTTCACTCTGAAGAGACGGTCATTATGAGAGCCAGTCAGTCTTCTGTTGACTGTGTCCATGTGTAATGTGTTTTATGTTAAGTTATTTTATATTGAAAATGTGAATGTATAATTACTCCCAGATTACACACAGACATTTTAATAAATATTTTACCTTAATCATTTTAGGCTGTTCATTTCAGAATCTACTGCAGTGAGAGCTTTCACTCTCAGGTGGGAGGCAGTAGTGATTAATCAGTGATGGGCATATCTGGAAGAAATCCAAAATGGAACTCTTAAATATGATTTGAAAAAAAAAAAATCATTTGTTACTCGTTCCGCTATCTAAACTGGCACTACAGCTTTCCAACCATCGAACAATATAAGTAGTTCCTGTCCAATGCCTGACCGTCTCATCGTGCTGAAGTAAGTCTACAGAATGCTCTGAAGTAAACCGAAGCGAGGCCTATTGGTAAAATTGTATTGCTAGGACTCGACCTAACCATGGGTATCAGAATGATGAGAAATTAGACCTGTTGCCACAAATCAAGATTTCAAAACTATATTTTATGAATGGAGAAAAAGTACTTTGCTGCATACATGTTTCCCATACATTTGTACTGAGGCTATGATCGCACAAGCGATCTGATGTTTGACCTATTTTGTTCATAGTCATGGATTATAATAGTCACTTTGATGCCTCCACTTATCAAAAATGACCCAAAAACAAAACTATAGTTACTAATGCATGCCATGTGCATTAAGTATAATTTGTGACCAATTTTAGTTCAGCCTGTGTCTAGACCATGGGGCATATCTCAACACTGATAACAGGAAGCTGAAACCATAAATCTGTGTAAATGAAGCAGCCAATCATGTATCGTTTCTGTTTCCATAACAACAGGACCTGCAGCTGTGAAGTGAGTCTAATCTCATCCTACAGGGATTATGTAATGAGAGGCGCTACGGACACATTCAAAATAAAACAACAAAAATGCTTATAAACGACAAACAGTTCTCTTTGTAACGTTCAGATACACTTTTTAACTTGATAGCTATGGATAAACCAATGAAAGAAAAAGAAGATTCTCACTTTTCTTTAGAAAAGACCCGACTTATTTTGTAACCGGAAATGCCTGCTTTAGTGCCACTGGCATGACAAGGACAGCCAGGATAGCGAAAGGAGCAGGTGCAGGTCCCTCCATCACACGAGCGGACACGGTAAGCACAACGCACTTCTTGTTTAGCTCTATTATTGCGCATACATTGACACTGTTTAAAATCAAATGTGAATCTAGTGTCCAGTGATAAAAGTAAATTGAAATCTAGCCTATTCAAATCTAACAGCGTTATGATCTAGGCCCACTGTTTATCTGGCATCTGGGCCTCTTATGTAAATACACCTGCCCCTAATGGCTCTGTTGTCATGTAAGCCTACTGTCTCGTATCGCATTGTTGTTGAAGATTCTTTATTTTGTGCCTCTGAGTAAACTGATTGCAAATTACGCATGCCACGCACCATCTCCATCACGCACCATCATCTCCATCATCATCACCACGTCCTTCCAGGCTTTATCGACAGACATGGCCTCAGCAGTGCGGTTCTCCCTCCTGGGCCTCCTCCTGTGCCTGTGCCCGGGCAGAGCTCCAGCCCGCAGCCCCCGCACCGCAGACCAAGTGTCCGAGGCCGACATCCAGCGTCTTCTCCACGGCGTCATGGAGCAGCTCGGCATCGCTCGGCCCCGCGTGGAGTATCCGGCGCACCAGGCCACCAACATCGTGGGACCCCAGAGCATCCAGGGTACTGACAACAACACTGCTCTATGCACTAGCTATCGAGTTGAAGCCTTTTTTTAAAAATGAAATATGTAAAAGGGAGGCTAAAATGTTAGTTCTTATGGCAGGGGGCAGGGCAACATTTTGTTGTTTTTGCTCAAGTAGCGCTTATTCTAGTTCTTGATCATCACCACAACTAGGCCTGTCATGATAATACATTTCACAAAATATCCCAATTAATTATAAAACTTAAACTACACTGTCACAATAACACTGAAGCAGAATAATCACATTGAGCCCTTTCTAAATTTAGAAAATACATAAGAAAAAAATGAAGCAGAATGAAGCACTCTATGCGGACACCTCTTAAGTTCTAGCATTTACTTAATTCATGTAATAATTACTTGGTAAAACTACTGCGGCTTCTGTGTAATAGTGTGCTTAAGATCTGCATTACTGCCACTTTAGACCTGAAATAGTCCTTTATAGACCTTAACATCTGGTGATACTCTGAAATCTTTTCTCTGGGTACTGGATTAGCCCTAGAAGTTACTTATTTGACCTTCAACAGCTCAAATCAGCTCAAATTTCCCCACCTGTACAAAAATGCACTCATGATAAATATTGGACCTCAAAATATATTGTTCCTGCTATTGTTTACTGAATGATAAGTCAATTTAGTAATTACCATGACAGGCCTAACCACAACCAATAAGTTAATATTTGTAGCTCCAATTTAAATGAATCATAATATCTGAAATCCAGCTTTAAGCAAAACATCCACTTTTTATATTGACATAAGAAGAGTTAGTTGTGGTACGGACAAATGTATTATTAATTCATTGCCGGAGCATAAGGACAGAGCAACTCACTAAGATAACAACCACAATTTAAAATCAATTCTATAACTGACCTTATAGCTGATGATTTCTCTATGATGCAAACCTTTCACCTTTAATTATGTTCAGTGACTTGAATTAACTTCCCGATTTCCTATCAAGACGGCCCAAAGTATTATAATGTAAAAGACATATTTTCACTTATGAAATTCTAATAGCAGGCAGACATTTGGCAGCAGTAAATGTTAAATGTTAACAATGTTATTCTATTTATGCAAATTATCACAGGCCCCACTTATAGCTTCAGGGGTGTCCCATTTACAAAAATGTTTTATTAAGAATGTGTGTGTAAAGATTTTACTGTATATATTTTTGTAATAAACTTGATGATGAAGCCAGTGCAGGGAGGAGAGAATATGTGTGACGTGTTCACAGTATTATATGTAGACCTGTTAACTGTAGTGCATTTTTGTGGCCACCAGGTGGAGCTCACGAGGGCCTGCAGCATCTTGGACCCTTTGGCAACATCCCCAACATTGTGGCAGAACTGACAGGCGACAACGTGCCCAAGGATCTCAGCGATGACCATGGATATCCAGACCCACCTAACCCCTGTCCACTGGGAAAGACCGGTAAGTCAGTTAACACTAAAAAATAATAATAATAACAATTTTAAGTGTGAATAATGATTTGAGATCTGAATTGTGCTGTTTAGCTGCAGATGGATGCTTGGAAAACGCACCAGACACAGCAGAGTTCAGCAAAGAATTTCAGAAACATCAACATCTGTATGATCCAGAGCATGATTACTCTGCCCTCGCAAAATGGGTAAGGGATGGGCTAATATCATAAAAGTCAAGTCAAAATCAATTAGTCCTTTTTAAGTTTTTAATCACTAAAGACACATATTGGCAGACGACATGTGAAGGTATTACACATTACTATTTAATACAAGTTTTTTTTTTTATGTGTAAGCAACTAAACTTTAGGACTTTTTTAGGACAATTTTGATATGCATATACCTGTATTTGCGTTCTTAATTTCATTATTACTTTGAGGTTAAATGTATGTAATGAACTGTCAAGCTGACACAAGTATTATATGCTGTTCTGAACATGTTTCGTCAGTCTTTTGAGGGGTCATTTGCGGAATAGTAATCATTGTAATCTTTTAGAACAAGGAGCGTTTGTACCAGAAGCTGAAGGGAGCGCCAAAGAGAAGAAAGAGGGTATTTTCATGGTTTACGCTTAAGACACTACAAAAAGGTGTGATTATTACCTCCTGATATAAATGTGTGTTGTCGTTTTGCAGAGTCTGAACCCGTATTTACAAGGCCAAAGGCTGAACAATGTGGTGGCTAAGAAGTCTGTCCCACATTTCTACGAGGACGAGGAGGAACCCACTGCTTCGCCTACTGTCACCAAAACAACAGTCTGAAAGCATGCCTGAAACACGGCAATATTTGAGCACACTGTACACAGCGTTGGTCACACCTCATTGAGGGTTTAATTTTGTTTATTTAACCAGTAGAATGCAGGTATCACTTAACACAGACTTAGCATGTTCCTTCTGTTTTGAACCATATTACAAATAGGTTTACTTTTAATCATCAAAAAAAAAAAATCAAAAGTCATCAAGTGTTTTTATTCAACACTGCTTTCTTCTACAGTAAGCATGCAATTCAAATGTTGTGCAGCCCAAATCCACTTCACAAATATCGGTTGCATTTTTTTAAGTTGAAATTGAATTGACTAACTTATTTTGAAAACCTGCAGCACATTAAGGCACCGGCTTTCTTGTGAAAGATTTGTAAATGTAATCCCTCATTTAGGAAGACCATGTAGCAGTGTATTCTTTTAAGAGAGCCACTTTACCACTGTACAGAAAGGTTACTGTCTACATTTTATAAAGTCCTTAAGAATATCGACTTTGTGTCTTGACGCTACCTGGAAATAATGTAATAGTTGTGTATAATAAGCTCTGGTATTTCAGATGAATTTAACATGTTTCAAATGGTTGTAGAAAATCATTTAAAGCCTTCATTCCTCTTACAATTTTTGTTTATTTTGTATAGAGTTCTCAATGGCCAGACATTATCTGCTTACCGGTTTTGTTCTGAAAAGTTAAATAAAGCCTTTATCTGCATTCAAAGTCTAGATTGTGCCAAGTGTTTTTATGCCAGAAATGTGAAGATAATCTATGATGTTGAGGGGCGTGTTTACAGCATGAAGTTTAGAAAAGGTGCAATTTATCGTCCCGAAAGCCACACTATAAAACAAAGGACAACTTGAAGAATTTACGGGGATTTGGTTTGGTTTATAACAGGTAAGTTCTGATAATGCGCATATAAGTTTTACTGGCCAAACCTGTCCAGATCCAGGTCTTAAATGATCCTAAATGCGTAAAAGTCGTGCGTAAATGTGCCGCTGCTTATTGAGTTGTTGTAATTTCTTCCTTCCAGTTTCAAAGATGTGGATGACTTTGGCTGTAGTCTTGGCTCTTCTCGTCAGCTCGCCAAAAAGCACAGACGCTGTTACCTTCCAGAGCGCGTATCCTCATCCAAACAAGCCGGACTCGCCAAACGACTCGGAGGGCTGCCTACCGCCTCCCATCACTGGACTAATGTCACGCACGACCGGAGCTGTCACGACGACCACGGAAGAGGTGCTCGAGTCCAGCCAAGAGGCGCTGTACGTGACGGAGCGTCGGTACCTCCGCATGGACTGGTGCAAGACGCAGCCGCTGAAGCAAACGATCCGCGAGGAGGGCTGTCTGAGCCGGACTATCATCAACCGCTTCTGCTACGGACAGTGCAACTCCTTCTACATCCCGAGGCACGTTTACCAGGACGGGGGCGCCTTCCAGTCCTGCTCCGCCTGTAAACCCAAGTCCTTCAGCACCGTCACCTACACTTTGTTCTGCCCCGGACAGACGCCCAGCACGCGCAAAAAGAGGGTCCAGCGCGTCAAGCAGTGCCGCTGCGCCACCATCAATGCGGACTAAGACAGTTTGACCCTTTTTCTCATACCAGATTAGATAAACTAATGAAAATATCAGCAATATTCTCTGCTTATTATTGAGTGTAGTTAGTGTCATGGTATAAAGTATGTTTGAAACTTTCTATGTGGAAATTATTTCGTTTTTAAGCTAATTATGAACTGAGCTGAAAATATATTTGTGATATTTAAATATATATGGCAGCGGAAACCCTATCTTTTCTTAACTGCATCTTGTACCACAGGAAGGCATCCTGTTATCTAAAACAACATTATGAATATTTGCTTTTCAAAAGACTTTTTCAGTGCAAGTCTTGAGCTGCCAAAATCTCCTTGTCCATATCAAATAATCACAGTAATATCTTTATGAGCCTCATTGTGCAGTGTTTTGTGTACATTGTTGATGTTGGAGCAGTTTCCACTGTGTGGAATATAATATAAGTGTAACATTTATTTATGATAAACTCCACTTGAACTTTATAATAAACATATTACAAATTGTTATCAAATATTTAAATTAACCACCTATTTTACCTTGAAACAAATATTTTTGCACCGTTTTGGCAGTTGAACTAGAGCAAGCATTAAAAAAGTGCAAAAAGGTTAGTGCTGAAAGACTGATCATGACATTAACACAATTAAGTATTATCGATATTTAAAATATTCACTCAACATTAGATGGCATAAGTTCATCAGGTTTGGTGGCATAGTACAGACCTATTTTTTTTTTACTTCCTGAGGTTTTAAATTGAAGACAGAATTTTGTGCAGCTGCTCTTTCTGTTCAGACAAAACACAATATTTGCAAAGTATTTGAATTGAAACCCAGTTACTGTGGTTAAAGCCTCAGCAGACAGACACTAAATTATTCTTTATATTGTATCATGTTACTAGGCTGTTTGAGTTAATCTTTCTGATCTTTCTGAAGGGAGTAGACAGTGAGTGGCCACTGAGAACAAATGCTTCCATCCTGTCTTTAAAGAGCTGCATTTGCTCCTCACACTCTGAAAAGCATTAGAGACTAGAGCAAACATTAAAACATTGTAAACAATATTATCAATTTATGTCTTTTGAACGCTTGTATTTAAGCAACTTCATGGGCAGCAGTCAACTTTTCTAACGCCAACCTCTGCATCTATGGCTTCTATAGGGTCCAAGCACCAAGATGCACCACGATGTATTTAGGTTAGACATGACATACAGTAAGTTAATTTTAAGTCTTAACTTGTTTTCCTTTTTTGACCGCTAATGAAAAACAGAGGTTCCATGCCAGATTCTCGCTACATAGGTAGTTTCTGCAGTCCCTGATTGTGAGGTAATTTGAGGTAATTTGCAAAAGAAAATGAAACCATTTCCAATGCAATAGTTATTATATTATAAATAAAATAGGTGACCATATTTTTCATGAACTGCCTGAAAAATGTGTTCCTAGCATGTAAATTGTCCCTGTATTCGGAATTTGGGAATTTATAGACCTATGATTCTATTACTTCATCGCTGCTTCACCTGCTGCTTCTGTTTATCGCTGTAGCCTCCTCTCGATGGCTCCTCCCCATCTGTGGATCACAGGAGCCAGTCTCCCCAGACAGCCATAACAGACCCCCGCCTCCCTGCCCCCATGCTCCCTCTCCACATCCACATCTGCAGATAAGATTAAAAGAATACTGTTTTCTTTGAGCATTTGTTGTCTAAACTGTGGCGGTCGTATCGCTCTCTTTGCCCTCTGCTGAGCGTTCTTTTGTCTGTGAAAGTTAGTTTATGTCACTGAAGAGGGTCATGGAGCCTCATGTAAACACAAACTGCTCTGATGGGACTAAAATTAAATCAAAAGTTAATGTGAACAATAGCAATGGTTTTACAATGGTTATTACTTAAATGTAGGTTTCTATCATTTCTAAGTTTAATGCTCCACCAGGTACAACCAGCAGCACATTGTGACTTAATATAATGTTGGTGTCTTACCCAGAGACACTAAGAACAGAATGCACCATGACTTGGTTTCTAACCAACAAACCACTGTGCATTTAGAGTGACACAATTGTCAGTGAACACAGATTTCCATTAGAGCCCAGAGCTTGTTGTATTGCATCTGTTTTGACAAACGGGAGGATCAGGCTGAACGAAAGAAAGATGCCACGCTGTTTTAGCCCACAGTCAGATACAGCAGTCGTGTTGAGAGCCACACAAACCTATCTCCCAGGCCACACTGGAGCCAGAGTGCACAGGAGCAGGGCACAGATCACAGACTGATGGGGGAGTGATTACACAAATGGGAAGTTGTAGTCTTTGTGCTGGCGACAGGGGCACAAAGCCACTGTGATGCATGGGGCAGATCTGATGGATTCAGGATTAAGACTGGAGCTGAGGCGCCAGGGCAGTCTGTCAGAGAGAGCTGAGTGCACTGCCAGTCTCAGCAGGAGCAAGAGCACAAGCAGTGCATATTTTATAGATGCATATGCATCTATCATTATGAGCATTCTTCAATATAAACTATAACTTGATTTGGGGCCACATTTGGGAATCCAGAGAGAAGATGTTGAGAGTAAAAAGGGGACGTCTAGTGCAAAACTATTTCAGACATGACACATGACAGGCTGTGAGAACTATGAGGAGAGACTCCACATCACACAGATAGATTTACACACAGCCCTGCTGAGGTTTACCATCAAGAGCACAACAAAATGTCTGAAAGCTCATCTGAAAGAGATTAAGTTCAAATCACTGTCAAATGTTTCAGCCAAGAATGTGAACTATGAATGTTTTGAGGCTTACACTCTTTACAGTCTATATGACAGGCTCTCAAAATGTTCTAATTATGACAAAGTTTGATGGGATAGTGATGTAGGCAGTTATTTAGTTTAGTTTTGTATTTGTGACATTGCAGTTTGTGAAGAAATTTTGAAAAAGAAAAGTTTAAAATTACAGGAAATAAAGCTGAGTTCTAAAATGGAATCCCTCTAGCTATGTCATCAAAAAGCGACAAACCTATGAAAATACAGAGACAATTTACACACAACAGACACCATTTTTTGACAGTTTAAGCCATCATTCAACAAAGTGACGTTGTTAGGTATTATTATTTGTCAAATCATAACTCTTGTGTAATTTATATGGATTTTGGCCCTTGTTTTCAAAATGGTTGCTAGATAACAGTTGTGGAATCACTTCTATGTCAAATTTGCTGCTTATGTCCAACCAGAAAACAACATTATAAACATTATGAAAACTGTCAAACTGGGGGCAAATGGGCAAAATGTTTAGTAAAATCTTAAATATAATCATGTTCACACCGTTTTAGTGAAATGTGTGATCTAACCTGTCGTATAGACTTTAAATGTTGAATAGAAAAGGCTTCATTGTGAGAGGAAGGGCATCCAGCATAAAATGTACACCAAATGTAAAAGACTGATTACAGGATAAAAAGCAGATGAGTTTATTGCTGTGAGCCCAAAAGAGAAAATATGGATGTACCAACAAACCACGGTCACTATGACAACCGGACACCAACCCATCAGAGAGCCATTAGCAACAGGGCTGTTATGAGGCAAAACAAACACAATAGTCTTATGGCACAAGCACTGTTTGTAGCCCTATTTAAAATGTTAGAATCTGATTTTATATTTGTAAATATTTCTCACAGTTCTGGTGAAGACTGTGATTAGTTTTGTTTTAGTCCAATTTTGATTCAAGTACAGTTGGCTCAATGAGAAAAGTTGATTATCCACTGCTCTCCATGACACCAGCCCCCTCTAGTGGAGATGTTACAGTTAAGTGTAAGTGCACATTATGGATAGAATTACCTTCCTGGTCTTACTTTTCTTCCCACAGGCCTCTGGATATCTGGACTCAGAGCTCATGGACCCCACTGAAGGAGAGGAATGAGTGGCACCTGTTTGTGTGACTGAGAATGCCAAATTTAAAGGAGACATGTAATGCTTTCTTTCAGGGACTTAAAATTGAACGGTAACATAAGTCAATATTTATTTTACATTTTTGTTCACTGTAAACAGCACTCATAAAACAGCTTAATAAAACAGTCCGTCGTCTTCCTGTTCAAAAAAGAAGAGAACTGATAAGCCCCGCCTCGTCATTGTTGAGTTTAAACACAACTTTGAGCAGACAAAAAATAGTGTAAAAATAACTGTTGTTGAGGGTTAAAAGCTCATAAACGTTGAAAGTGAATTTTTTTTGTCCATTGTCCCTGATCAAACATATTACATTTCATATTATTTTGTAATGCATATACTGTACTGTATCATAAAAAAAATGAAGTAAGTGAAGTCACTTACTTCATACAGTAAGTGACCACTGGAAACAAAACACAATATTCAGTCTGGTTTTCCCTACCAAAGTGATGAGTCGGGAGCGGTTCAGGACAATATCCTGGAACATTCACATGAGCGACCCTGATGAAGATGTGGACAACGATAATAAGAAGGGACCACCTGGATATGACCAACTGTTCAAGCTCAAGCCCCTTCTGGACACGCTCACTACAGCATGTATCCGCTGGATCAGAGATGGTCCTGTCCTGTTTGTTAAGTGGACAGACCTGCGTCCATGACTCACAGGGTATTCCTGGAGGAGCTGACCGCACAGCTGTGGGGAGTGTCTGTCCCTCCAGTAAAGGCCACAGCGCTGCACTTACCTGTGCCTTTGAGGCCGGACAACGAGAAGAGCAAGGGTACCAGTTATGGGCGCAGGTCCTGTGTTCACTGCAGGGCCACTACCCAGAAAAGACAATCTACTCCATGGAAAGGACAAGCCTGTGATGTAGCTCTTTGTCTTGTTTATGACAGAAACTGCTTCTGTGAGTAGCATCAATAAAATGATTGGTCTCATTGTTCATGTTGTATGATTTCACTCTGGCCTCCATAGTAGTTATGCCAAGGTTAAATAATGTTAATATAAATAATTTATAACTCTAAATCCTCTTTGTATTCCTTCTTCTGCTGCAAAAGTGCGGCTTGGTGCTCTGAAAGAACACAAATATCAATCATCTTTAACACTATTTTGAGTGTAAGTATACCACAAGAGGGCACTGTATTCCCAAATAACGAACATTATTTAGCTTTGTCACACACTATACATAATACAGAGGCAAATATGTTCGTCTGAACTGAATAAGCTATTGGGCCACATGGGTGGTGTCTGATGAATGGTGTGGTATGCACAAATACAACGTTTGTACTGGAAGTTGTAGAATATGTTCACTTACATTAATAAATATTTGGACTGTCAAACTGCAGTTATATGGGATCTAAAGTGATATGGGTTTAAAGTAGAGAAAGACTCTATGAATTCCCCGAGTGCTGCACAGTGTCAGCCATTGCTCCTGACAGTTTCCCATGCAGCACTGATTGGTCAAATCATGTAGAGGACAAATTTCCCTATGAGGACAATAACGTGTGCCTTAACCTTAACGTTTTGTGAAGAAAATAAGCATCTAACATTATATTGCTTATCTGTCTGTTTCCCATTAGTTTGAATAGGATCAAAGCCTCAAAAGTGAGACTTAACAAGTTAATTGCATCTTAAGCAGGGCCGTTTTTGTAGGTCCCAGGGCTGAGAGATCCTGGAGGCCCCCCACCACAGGCGTTAACTTATACTGCCTTACATAATGAATACTGAAACTACTCAACTAGTACTGATCTGAGATATTTGTGATTACATTCAATATAACAGCAGTGATGGGTGAAACCAGTGATCTAAGATTTGATCCAATTCCAAGTAATATTAAGGCAAATATCACAATATCAATCCAATACTGATACCAATAAGTTTTGTTTTGAAAGAATTTTACTTTTGGTTATCATTATTTTCTCTACACCCCAACTTGAACTAATATAAAAAGCAAATATACATGCAGAAAACCTGGAATATTTACAATGTATTTTGAAAAAAAAAAAAAAAAAAAGATATGTAATTGTATGAATCGATTTTTTTGCAAATGTATTGGTACTTTTTGATACCTCTGTCAGTATCAGTATTGATTATCGACTATATGATTATTGAAATCAAGTTAATTTTAATTCAAATGCTAAGAAGTCACTCAAAAGATGGAGAAACTGTTTATTACAGGCCCCCGCTATGTCCAGGTGCTGTGTTAAAACAGTCCTGAGAGTAAGTTAACGCTTCCTCTCTAGAGTTAATATGACATTATGAATACTTTCTTCTGAAAATGTCTTTCCATTATAGGCCTATTCAGTGCTAAGTCTTGAGCTGCCAAAATGATTATCTTTAATGAACTTAACGTTAGCAGTGTTTTGCACAGTGAGTTGCAGTATTTGGAGTCATGTGCTTGTTGTTTCCACTGTCAGGAAGATCAATTTATCTCATATAACTTATATAAAAACTAGAACTTAGGACTAGAAAGTAAACATAAACATATTACAAATTCTTATCAGATCCTTTATTTTAACATTTTATATCACACTGAGCATAAATAAGAGATTAGGTGTTTTTGCACCATAGGAACCTTTGGCAGTTGGCATAGGCCTAATAAAAAACAAAAACATCCCCAGAATGTGCAAAAAGTTCAATGCTAAAACACCTATTGATTATCACATTATAACACAATCAAATATCTATTTAATATATTGCACTTAATATATATATAAAATATTTTTTTGTAAGTACTTTATAAGATCAGGTGTGTGGGCATGGTTCATAGTTTTTTTTTTTCTTTTTACTTCCTGATATTTTTAAATTGCAGACAGGTGGGCCTCCTTTTGGCGCAGCCGCTCTTTCTGTTCAGAGAAAACACAATGGCATTTGTAAAGTGTCAGAAAAAGAGACTGAATTATACTGCTTTGTTTTGTATTGTTACCAGGCTGTTTGGGTTGATCTTTCTGGTCTCCACTTTCTTCTCTCCTGTGATCCTCTTCACTGAGAGCTGTGCCTCCTTCAACCTCAAAAACAAAGAGACCAGTATCTAAGCAACAAAATAACATACATAACACATAAGCTTTCCAAGTTATTGATAAAAATGTTGTGCTCTTCATTATCTGTTTAAAGTACTGCTATACTGCTATGGCTGCTATACTCTCCACTGATCTTCTTCAGTGTCACCAGCACTGATATTCCTGTTTATTAGGTGTGTAAAATTCAGTTTTTAAATCATTTATTTCATCATTTATCATTATTATTATTATTATTAATCATTTATTCACTAGAAATGAAGGAGTCTTGAGAAAAGAGGTGGGCAATATATTGAATTTTAGATAATATTATGAATGTTGTTTCGATGACATACTAAATTTTTGTTTATAGGAAAAATTGCTACAAAAACCTGAATAAATAAATAAGAAAACTTTCAAATAAGGGTATAAGATATGATATTTCTGCAATTTTGTGATTCCTTTCACAGATATTTCACAATTGTGTGATAATTTTAAGACATGCTTCAACACATTTCTGTTGGATTTACATAATATCGTCTGAATATCAAGATACTCCATTGAGATATTCACTTTGTCAATATCGCCCACCTCTACTTCAGAAGCCAGAGTTAGTTACCGCTCTTTGGAGATGTTTTTGCTCTCCTTCTTCCATCTGACTTTGAAGTCGGCACAAAACTCGAACCAGAGCATGAAGAAGTAGCTTGTGGTCACCTCCTTGTCTCCTGCTTTGGCCTGCAGACCAAAGTAGCCCACCAAATCCTTGAAACTGAACAAAAATTTGATCTTGTCATGTCCATACAACTATAGGGGGGTTGATATTTCAAAATTGTTGTACATTGGTTTAACCTTGTTTGAGTCACATATCTGTTAAACTTTTACAATGTAATGGGCATTAAAAAATATGTCCAACCTTTTCTCAGTTGTCATCAGTTGATAAGAGGCTTCACCGTGCTCTTTCCTCGCTGCAGAATCACAGGACACACTAAAGTTAGTCCTTAAAGTAATAACCAATTAGTTTGTTATTTTGTATCGTATCACTCACCGCTGAGAACAAATGCTTCCATCTTATCTTTAAACGGCTGCAGGTGCTCCAGTGGGGAATTACTGCAGACTTTTTGAATGTTTTTCTCACATTCTGCAACACATTAGACAAAAGGAGAAAACATTAAAAATTACTGCACTCTCTTGTATGCTTGTATTTTGGCGGCCAGTCATTCTACTTTCTGTTCCAAAGCTGCGAACCAGTTGGGACCAGACCATTCAATGCAGGAGTCATCTAATTTTGGGAAAAAAACCCCACAACAACAACAACAATCTCCGTGAACTCTGCTCTAGAACAAGCTCTCCCAGCTCAACGTGGCTGATTCCATCTGCAGATGGATCACTGACTTGGTGGACCGGAGACAGTGCGGGGACGAGCAGGTCGGATCACAGCTGACCTTTCTCAACCTGGACATAGACTATTTGACCCACTCTTCGCGGGTGGAAGGCTACAATCCATTCAGACAGGAACCACAATCACAATCCTTCTGTTGTCTCATGAATACTTCATAACATTTGTCACTTTAATAAATCATGTCAACAATACTACTCCATTTGCACTAAGAATTTAACTATTTGTGCTGTATGTTCACACATTTCCATAATCTATATTTACAAAATTTCAACCTGATGATTTCTGTCAGTGACTAGACATAAGAACTTACAACAAAAATAAGCATTTTAACAACTTTTATTTTAGCTGCCCCCTATTTGTATAATATATTATAGGCCCATAGAATGCTGTGATGTCATCAGAAACCCAGCAATTACTTCCTCCCAATTTCACCTGCTGCTGCTTTTATGGCTCCTCCCCATCTGTGGATCACAGGAGCCAGTCTCCCCAGACAGCCATAACAGACCCCCTCCTCCCTGCCCCCATGCTCCCTCTCCACATCCACATCTGCAGATAAGATTAAAAGAATACTGTTTTCTTTGAGCATTTGTTGTCTAAACTGTGGCGGTCGTATCGCTCTCTTTGCCCTCTGCTGAGCGTTCTTTTGTCTGTGAAAGTTAGTTTATGTCACTGAAGAGGGTCATGGAGCCTCATGTAAACACAAACTGCTCTGATGGGACTAAAATTAAATCCAAAATTAATGTGAACAATAGCGATTTTTACAAAGGCTATTACTTAAACGTAGGTTTCTATCATTTCTAAATCTAATGCTCCACCAGTTACAACCAGCAGCACATTAATGCAATGTTGGTGAAGTATCTTGCCCAGAGACACAACAACAGTATGCACCATGACTGTGTCAATGTTTAGAGTAACACAAAAAAATTAAATAGAAAATAAGTCAGTGACTATAGATTGCAATTTGGATCCAGAGCTTGTGGAAAAAAGTTAGTAAACTAAACTAAAGTTAGTTTAGATGTGGTTACCAAACTATAACATGACAGCATACATTGCAAGTATTAATGGAAGATCAGGTCACAGTTGTATTGCATCTGTTTTAACATGAATGACTTCATAAACCAAACTGTGTATTTGGAAAAACAAAGAGAATGAGACACAGAGCAAACAAGAGGATCAGGCTGAACGAAAGAAAGATGCCACGCTGCTTTAGCCCACAGTCAGATACAGCAGTCGTGTTGAGAGCCACACAAACCTATCTCCCAGGCCACACTGGAGCCAGAGGGCACAGATCACAGACTGATGGGGGAGTGATTACACAAATGGGAAGTTGTAGTCTTTGTGCTGGCGACAGGGGCACAAAGCCACTGTGATGCATGGGGCAGATCTGATGGATTCAGGATTAAGACTGGAGCTGAGGCGCCAGGGCAGTCTGTCAGAGAGAGCTGAGTGCACTGCCAGTCTCAGCAGGAGCAAGAGCACAAGCAGTGCACATGCATCTATCACAAAAATGCTCTGTTTTGTTTTTTTCGTTCAAAAACAGAGACTTCTTTTTATAAAACATAAACTGTGACTTGATCTGGGGCCACATTGGGAGTAATAAAGGAACATCTAGTGCAAAACTATTCCAGACATGGGCCAAAGTTTGGGCTGTGAGGAGACACTCCACATCACACAGATACAGTTACACACAGGCCTGCTGAGGTTTACCAACAAGAGCACAACAAAATGTCCTCAAGGCGAGGGACAACTGTTCAAATCACTGTTGAATGTTTCAGCCAAGAATGTGAACTACGAATGTTTTGAGGCTATGTTGCGTTGCAGGCAATTGTAAGATATTGTCGAATTTAACTAGTAACAAATAAAACCACTGTTTATGTGATAATAGTTAATAAATTGTTGTGATAAATTACATTATCACAATGTAATGTAATTGTGATAATGTCACAGTCACAATGTAAGTCACAGTTTAACTATTATGTGAAGTGTCTAACAATCAAGTAACAAGTAAGATGTCCAGTTGGAGATAACTAACGTAGATGTTGAGGTTCTATGAAAATGGCTCGATTATTTTGATCAGTTAAGTAGAGCTCTACAAGTAGAACTTTGCAAATACAAACTATAGCATTAATTTCCTTTGCTCAAAAATATTCTTCAATTACTTATGTTTGTAGTCAATAGTTTGAGTTTGGCCTCGCATCAGTACAGTACATACAGTACGAGAATGAACACGTGAAAGACAGTGGGTGCGTACGTTTGAGGTCTCGGGTCAGCTGCTTTAGGTCTTTGTGGAGCTCCTCAAATTTGACCTGAGCTGCCAAGAAGATGTCCTGAGGTTCTGGCAGAGGGAACACACTCTTGTCTGTCCCAGCGTTCTGTAAAGACACAAAACAACCACAAAGTAAGCACAAAAATGATCAGCTGACGTCTGGTGAAGGTGTAACAACCCACAGGTATTGAGTCAAATCTTTGGCAGTTCTAACTAGAAGTATAGTCTACTAGAAATTAACTTTATATTGACATTCTGAGAATAAGAATACTACACTGATTTTCTTTCTTGTGCCTTATTCTAAACTACAGTAAAGGTGCAATTTGACACTTTCCTGGCAGTGGGTCTGCCATTTTCCTAACTTATGAAAATTTTATTGCTTTTCGAGGAATAGATAGATAGATACTTTATTGAAGGAAACTCAAATGTACCACAGTAGGGTATAAAGCAATCTATCTTGCATTTGCATTTCGAATACATGTGTCTTTATTGCCCAAAAATACTTTGTTAGATGGTGTTACCTGTTTGTCTCCATTGAGATTGGTAATATAGTTTATATGTTCTAATCTCTGGATACAGACAATTTACTTTGCTTTATCTCATTATAACAAAACATAAATCAGTAGTTGTGCAGCATTTTAAATAAATACTTTTTTCTTGAGAAATTATTTGCACCATATTTCTTCCTTTGACATTGTCTTCAAAGCCTATTATTTACTGCTATGTTATAACTGTGAAACTTTACCTTGTCCACATTGCGCAGGTAGTAGGACAGCACATAATCCACTAAGCTGATGCGATTGTCCTAAAAAAGATAAAATAAAAACAATGTTGCATATTTTAACACTCTCACAAAGATGGTGAAATTGTTTTCAAGTTTTCAAAAATGGCATTACTCTGCTTTTGACATCTTTAAGTTTGGGCAGAATTTCCAGTCCAAATCCGTCGGCCTGTCCTCTGGTCCTACTGCCTCCGTTCATGTAGTTCCCAAGCGCCAACACCAGGCCCATGATCTCCTTCACACTCTGCCTCTCCAACAACACCTACAAGAAAAATTATGTACAAAACATTTAAATTAAAATGTAATAATAAAGTATAAACTTAGTAGATTACTTTTTGAACCTTGCTGCAATTTCTTTAATATATATTTAAGATGATTTTTGCAATCTTTATTTTCTTATCATAACACTAAAATTTGCTATAACTGTTTTGTAATTAATTCATAACATTTCTAAAGATGGCTGGGTATTGTCCAAGCAAGTGTCATTCCACATTGAACAGCATAATACCATAAAAACCTACCTCACAGACAGACGAAACAGCATGTAACTTGCGTTGAATGGAAGCTATGCCATCAAGAAATGCAGACTGGAAGATTATACACTGGGCTCTACCGGTAAAATCTGGGATCTGAGACAGCTCATAGAGAAACCTAGAAAAGCACAAATAAAAAGGCATTATTAACACATATTCAGGAAGAATCCGCAGACTTTTAGATACCTACTGTTCAGGCTTGTCCAGTAGTTTAATTTCCTCCTCGTTTGATGTCTCATAGAGTTTCTTGATTCTTCCAAGTTCATCTGGTTGTGCTCTCTAAAACATATTTTGGAAAAATCTGAATGAAAATTTGTTGTTAGATTGGCATAATATTATGTTGTAAGGCTGCATACATTCTCATAGAGAGCTTCAATGGTGTCCAAGTCTACAACTGAATTATCCACAGTCAGTACAGCTGAGGGAAAAGAAAACATACAAAATCATGAATTTACTGTGCCTAACCATTAGGCGTTATAGATATCTGTACCAAGTAACTATGGCCTTGCTTTGTAGAGCAATTTTTGTGTAAAAGTGTATCAGCCCGGGTGCTACTTTGATGAATGGCTGTGAAGATTTATGTTACATTTATGGTTGATGTTGTATGTGGGGAATTTGTTAGCTACGCCTCTTTTATTAACTCTGACTGAATTCATTTAAAGCACTTCTTCCCGTTCCTCTTGGATTATATACAAAACAAATTACGGACCACACTAATTCCAGCCAACATTGTCATATTTGTACATTGTCAAATAGAGAACCTAATTTTAATTCCTGGATTTTATATTTGCAGTAGCAACACCCTTTTAACTGTTATAGATTTTGGGGATTTAAAAAAGATGAATTGTAGTGTGCATACTTCTTAAAATGCACCTGTTAAGCCATCTGTGTAGCAAGGGGATGGAATCATTTACATTTTAATACTTTGCGTGCTTTGACTTTTAATACTTATTGTACTACAACAAATTACAGTGGATATTGTCCAAATGAGTTGTGCGGCTCAGCTGTTCCCGCACCGTGCTGTATGTCTTTCATGTCCAGATGCAAACTGGAGATGAGGATGCCCACGGCCTGAGAGCGCTTCCCGTCCAGCAGCTTCACGATCTGTGAATGCACCAACAAACCACGGTCACTATGACAACCGGACATCACCAAACCCATTAGTGAGTCATTAGCAACAAGGCTATTATGAGGCAAAACAAACATAATGGGTCATCTGATTGCACTGGAACCGTCTGTACTGAAATGTTAGAATCAGATTTTATGTTTGTAAATATTTCCTCACAGTGCAATAGAGAAATAACAAAATACTTGGTTTGGGAATATTCCGGTGAACACTTGGTTTAGTTTAGTCAATTTCTGGTTTAACTTTAGTCCTGGATTAGTACTGAGTATATCCTAAATTTGTCCAAGTGCTGGTTTACAGTTAAGTTTAAGGAGAAGAAGTAGGTTATCTACATAGACGGTAGTCCACTGATCTCCATGACACCAGCCCCCTCTAGTGGAGATGGTACAAATAGCTACAGGTAAGTATAAGTGCACATTATGGATAGCATTATTATTACTGTACCTTTCTTGTCTTAGTTTTCTTCCCATAGGTCTCTGACAGCGGCCTCCTCTTCATTTGTGTGGTGGTTTTGGCAAATAGCTCTTCAAAATCACATGTGTTAATGTTGGCTTCCTCCAAAGTGCTCCATACTGTTTCTTTACTGTAAAAAACAAAAAAGAAACAATATTGAAACAATTATGATTTACACATTTATTTAGGCCGGAATACAAAAAGCAAATTGCAAACTATAGCTATATCAAAAGCACTACAAGTTGGCCCCAGAAGGAACCCTTACATTTATGTCTCAAACTTAGCTTCTGCTATCTTCAAATTCAAGAGCAGTCTCTTACTTGTTCTCCTGTATTTGAATCCTTGTCCAGTACAATGGCTTCATGGGTCGTGATGGCTCTACTGTAGGTTTTCTGGGAGCTTTGTCCACTGAGGAGACCCCACATCCATGGGGCAGAGGCGGAGGAGGGAGGAGTGGACCATTGCCTGGACCCAACTGTGGCAAAGGGGGAGGTGGAGGAGGTACAGGAGGCGGAGGGGGTACGTTTTGTGGATTTGAGTTTAAACAGTGTGAAAATGGAGAAAGAGGATCATTGAGTGAGTGTGATTTGTGATCCAGCATTGGGTGGCCATCGTTCTGTCCTAACAAATTTAAGCTAAACAAATCAATGTCTAACTTTTGAGGTTCAACTTTCTGCGGATTCTTTCTTTCATCTTCGTTGTCACTCATCTTCACAAATGTCTCGCGGTCCGTCTGGATGCAAACATTACGAAATGTCTTGTATAGAGCATCGTCTCCTGTGGACACTGAAGCATCTCGGACTTCACCATGGCGACGGGACTCGGTCTGGGAGAGGCGGGACTGCAGCTCGATTACGGTGAACTCAAGTCGGGCCACACTGTCATCGCTCTCCTCCTTCAGCCTGCTCAGCTCCTCTGCATAGTCCTCCTGGAAATATTTAGGCGATAATAAGTTAACTTCACATGATAGCATTGACTTAAATTTATATTATTTTAGTTTGGAGTGGGAGGCAGCTAAGAATCCTTCATCTGTGCTTTCAAATTAATTATACAGTCAGAGCTAATTCAGCTGATCAATTATTTTTTGATCATAGGGAACATGGTCTTACAAGAACTTGTACCTAGTTTTCCTCATGGAAGTAGATCCATGGTTTTCCACAGTTTGAAGATTTTGGTAATATATTTTCCCTTATAAACAAGGGCCAAAATCCATATAAATGACACAATACTTATTATCTGACAAGTAATAATATCTGCCCCATTTATTTTAAACTGTTTGTCAGTGTGTCAGTTTTGTGTAAATTGTCATTTTTGATGTTTCTCATTGATGACATAGAGAGAGGGATTCCATTTTCAAGCTCTACTTTTTGTAATTTTCTACTTTTATTTTCCACATTTTCTTCACAAACTGCAGCGTGACTGATTAAAAACTATTATATATATTTATCACATGTACTATTCCACTAAACAAAGTCATGATAGAAAACATGAAAACCTGTTATCTGCACTTTAACAATAATAGCCCTACTGTACAAGACTTACTTTTTAAAATCGCATTGAACCCTAATTCATTAAATACAATTAAGACATTGTTGGCTGTGTTAACAAAGGCTCACTCTTTTCTATCGCAAGGACGTGTGACTCTTCCTCCAGACCAGAGGTGGCGGTAGTGCTCGCATTGCGCCCTGACATCCCGCGGATAAACAGTAGCGTCCAAACTTCAGGATTGTTTAAAAGTCAACAAATAGGATACGATCTGATAAGAATCAAATCAAATCAAATCAATTTATTTTTATAATGCCCAAAATCACAACAACAGTTGCCTCGATGGGCCACAGGTAAAAGCAGTTCAGATAACTGTCCCAGAATGCCCCTGTCCTTTGACCCTCCTTCGCGGCGAGGAAAAACTACAAAAAACCCCATGGGAAAAAGTAGAAACCTCGGGGAGAACCACAGTGAAGGAGAGATCCTACTCCCACAGAATGACGCAGGCGCCGTGTCTTGTGTAGAGAGCCGTGGACAAGAATCTAGAAAGTGACAATGATTCTTCTGTGTCTGGAACCGAAAGCTTTTTGTCAGATGAAGAGGAGGATTACCCACACTCAGAGCGCATGGACCCCACTGAAGAAGAGTGAGTGGCTCAATTCAGTTCAGTTTGTTTATTTGAGCAGCATGCAAGTTCCGCTATACATTACAATGCAACAATCAATAGTGAACAGTGCATCTGCGCTCAAAGAGAAGTAAACAAACTTGTGTACTCCAAGTCCTACACCTCATTCTATTCTAGGTATTGACAGATATTTGTCGACATAGAACTTTCTGCATCTTTCCCGTATAACAACAAAGAAATGGGAGAGAAAAATAGAATAATGTAAAAAAAAAATACAAGTTTTACTTTAAAAAAAATGTTCCACTGTATTTTTACATTAACCTGTTAGAGGACTGCAGATGGAAAAGTTTTGGCTTTTTATGTTAAACCTTATGTGTTTGTCCTCTGTTTGTGTATTTTGCAGAAGTGAGGCAGATTGCAGAGTCCTATCTCCTATGCGTCCATCTCCACAGCCCAGCTCCGTTGTACAGTCTCCGGACCACTCTCCCCCGGAAGGCCCTCCGCCGTCCCCCTTTGCTTCCCACAGAAAACGGAAAATGCCACTGAAGAGAAGCAGATCAAAGAGTGGACGAGATGGTTGCAGATCTCCATGTCTCAAACGTGGCCTTCAACAAACCATAAATAGTACACAGTGGACTTTTCCATTTACACAGGGAAATCCCAATGTCCATCTGGTAATGGACTTCCCTATGACTCAGTTGTGTCTGTATGACATGAACATCGGGGCATGTGGTACTTACAGATGGTACCCACCGCCCAGATATGAAGGCTTTAGAAGAGACACACACCTCACGCAGGTCTGTCTACTTAAAGTGTCTGTCTGCTCCACCATCCACCCAGCGTTCACTGGAGAAACAGTGATGCGTCAAAGATAATGATGGCAGCTGGGTCACTGAGGCTTTTCTCTGTCCAACCCCAATCATTGAGTACAATAAACATATGGGAGGTGTGGATGTCTCTGATCAACTCATACAGTACTACACAGTTCACCATACCACGTACAGCTGGTACCGGACCAGCTTTTACCACTTTCTGGACATTGCTGTCAGTAATGCATACATCCTACACAAGGAGCTGTGCAAAGAGAAGAAACAGACTCCCATGACTCACAGGGGTTTCCTGGAGGAGCTGACCACACAGCTGTGGGGAGTGTCTGTCCCTCCAGTAAAGGCCACAGCGCTGCACTTACCTGTGCCTTTAAGGCCGGACAACGAGAAGATCAAGGATACCAGTTATGGGCGCAGGTCCTGTGTTCACTGCAGGGCCACTACCCAGAAAAGACAATCTCCTCCATGGAAAGACCAAGCCTGTGATGTAGCTCTTTGTCTTGTTTATGACATAAACTGCTTCTATGAGTAGCATCAATAAAATGTTTTTGTACAAGATAAAACAAGTTTGTTATACAATTATCTCAGCTTTTTATTTTTTACATTCTGGAAGCTTCTCGCATGACTATTTGACTAGACCTGTCACTAATTGCTATATCGACTTATCGTTCAATAAATGAAAGCGAGAATAATATTTTTTGGGGCTCAATACTTATCGTCTATGTCTATTCTTTGCACCAACCAGAAGCCTTTTGTTATTTTTTGGTGATATATTAAACATTTCTGGTGTAGGGGGTTGAAAAATTAACATATATGACTCTTAGATTCAACTAACTAACAACTTAAGTCTTTAAATCTGCTATTTAGTTATTGCAGATCATCATTTTCACAATATAGTTAATTGGGAATACATTTTACTGGATTTTTGGGTTACTGTGGGGCATATGGTAGTTTCAATATTATTGTTTATCATGATAGTTTTTGGAACAATATATTGTGCATTAAAATTTGTAATCATGATAAGCCTATATTTGGCAAAGCCAATGGTTTCCAAGAATAAAGATGTACAATGTATTTTACAGTGTTTGTAAAGCGTTAATGTAAATTACCTGTAACTTTTCCAAATCCTCTTTGCATTCCCTCTTCAGCTGCAAAAGTGCTGCTTGGTGCTCTGAAAGGACACAAAAAATCAATCCTCTTTAACACTATTTAAGTGTAAGTCTCTGTTGTATGCCAAAAGAGGGCACTCTATTCCCAAACAATGTATTTGTTGCGTTGTCACTGACAATAATACAGCAAATATGTTCCTCTCCTTTGGACATTTTGTGTCTATCATAATATGCCATTTTCTCCTGTGTTTAATGTCTAGTGCTCAAATTTCTCTTTGCCTAATCATTTTTGAAGAGTAGATGCTCATTTAGGCAATTTCACTTTTCACAAATGCCCCTCTAAAGTGCTCAAAAAGCAAACCCTAAAAAAATACATTTGTGCTTTGAGGATATTTTGTGTCCTCTACTGTATACAAGCATATTTTTGTCTACTTTTAAAGCTCCTATTCATAGAAATGCTTCTGCTTGACATGCAAATACCAAAACCTTTATATTTTTCATACTTTCACCTCTATCAAATCCACCTTTACAAAGCGCTTTTTATACATCAGATGTAACACAAAATGCATTACAGTCCAGAATAAACAACTAGTCCATGAACTAGTTGAGAATGCACCATCAGGGGAGGTGGTATGCTTTCAAAAGAGTTTCTCAAATATTTATCTATCTTAATAGTGTGAGTAATTAGGTGTGAGTCACATAACTGCCCCATTAAATCGTCTTTGAGTGTCCAAAAAAATCTCTAAATCAAATGCAATATTATTACCAGTTTACTGAATTGTCATATAAACCGTTCCATTTGATGTGAATCTGATTTATTTATGATTGTTCACATCTGTGTAGGTCTTGACAAGGAGAATTATGCAAATCAAACTAATGCAGCAAAGACAAAAATTAAAGAATATTAAAGAATAAAAGAATAGAATATAAATAGAATTAAAGAATAAAATATGTTTTAAAATTCCTTACTACTTTGAACTGTGTTTTCCAAATACAACAGAAACTATGAAAATCTACAATTTTCAATATACAATTTTCAAATGTATGTTAAGATTTTCCAAGGGCATTAATAGACTACTTGGGGAATGTCTGGAAAATGTACCTTCAAAACTAATAATATTTTTTAAAAATTCATTTCATTCATGTAGACTGGGGTAATACGTAATACTGATATAAGTATGTACACATGGTTTATGGACTAAATAAAATTGAACAGAATGGAAATAGAAAGTTAAAACCAAGCGTCGGAACATTCTCCATGTTGTGTAATGATATTTGCCTGGAATCCAGACTACACACTTCTTCAATTCTTTAAGAGAAGGAACAACATTTGTATACTGTATGAGGATGCAATACGTGCCTTAATTTTAGTTTTTTTGTTTCTATGCAAAATGTGAATTTGATTTGATATATTGTTTATAAATTAAAAAAAGAAAAGCTGAAAAGCTAATTAAAACAAGAAAACTGTGTAATCTTTCAAACAAGGGTTGTTCTTTTGTGCTTTTGTCCATAAATTTTGTTCTACATTTGAACCTCAACCAAGATATTTACAAACACAAGCACATTTCTGATGAATTGCTCAAAATCTCATTATCGTTATTGGGATTTATTTAAAAAAAAACTATGGTATTTTTTGTAGTCACCATTGCCCACCTCTGAACTGAATCACAAAGCTCCATTGGGGCACTATGTAACTTTTCTTTTTCTTGGAGGGCCATTTGCTTGTCTCCATGGAGATGTTATTACTTTCCCTGCATGTTCTACACAGTATCCCATTAAACTTCTCCATCTCCATAGAGACAAACAGGGGAAGCCACCAGGTCAAGTTACAGGTTAGATCTTGTGTCACAAGAATGTGTTTTTCAGTTATTAATTTTGCATGAAAAAGTGGTAATGGACATATGCAACATAGAAATTGAATGTCATACTGTAGAATGTTTCAAGCAACAAAATAATATCTCCATGGTGATGGACCTCCTACCAGTAACCCTAAGTGCAACTTTAATTACAGTCTCTTTAAAAAAATATATCACTCATATCCCGTTGTGCACCTGTAATTTATGGACACAGAGGGTGGGGTAGTGTTTATCTAAGCTTAAGTTTGATATTACATCTATCACACGACTACAGAGAGCAAACAACTGTGCAAACTGCTGTCCTGTGTCTCAGGAATATTTAGATCCTGCTGACAGTCTGCCCTCTAACATTTCTGCCCCGGAACATTTACTGCATTTAGAGAGCAGAACATGCAGTACACGTGAATAAGCGCTGCACACATTCATACATGTTACCCATATGTAATACCTGCTTCTGTGTACTTCAGTCCCACTTTCTCCTCTTCTTGTAGCGGAGGCCATACTGCCTGGAGACGACCCGGGGTCCTGTCCTCGGCATCAATGGTACTTTCTGACTGTGAAAACAAAACACAAAGAAAAACATCTTTATTATAACCACTGTTTTAGCACATGCAGCACAATAAAAGCATTATGTTTTAGTAATACTGGTGTAATTAAAAATATCTGCAGTACCATTAATGTTAGTGTAGTACTGCAGTAATTATAGAAGTGATCATAACTTTCAAATGCTACTGTATATATATTTTTTGTAATTGTTTGATTCATACTTGGCCGTCACACTGCTCCTCTGTGTTATTATCTGTTTTTTCAAATAAAGATTTCAGTTGCTCTCTCTCATTCCTGATCCTCTTCCTCACTGCTTCCAGGTCCACTTTCTCTGAGGGATCTTTCTTCAGAGGTTTGGGAGTGAAAAATGCCTTGAATGCATCGAATACCGCATCAGCGCTGGACTTCGTCTCCACAATATTGTTCAATTCATTTTGTTTTGACTCTTCTTGCTTTTCCTGTTTTAAAAGCTGAGATATTTGATCCAAGAATGTGCCTTGTGTTTGGTTACTTTGCGATAAGGGTTTAAATTGGGATATGGTGTCATGATCAGGTCCTCCTTTCCGTAGCACCCTTAGGCCACTAAACAGGGCAGGAAGTTGAGTTTGCTTATCAGTGGGAGACACAGATGGAGAAAAGGTAGCTCTGGTTAAAGTTGATCCTGGGGGTGGTTCATTTGACATACACAAGGGCTGAATAAAAACATTTGACACTGGACTTTTGGGTGCTTTTACTGACAAATCTTGGGATGCATTTTGGATTTTGTCTTCCTCAAAAGATGGTTCAAACTCTTCTTTCGTTTCAAATTCATGCTTTTTTTCAAATTGCAAAAACTCCACTGAATTTTGGAGGTTACAGCTGTGCAGGGAAAAATCATCTTCAATAGCATCACTTGCAACTTCTAAATTGTTGTTTTGATTATCCACCAAAATTACATCCAGTCCATTATTGTCTTGAAATTCAGGCACATCCAACTGGTCATATTCATGAAAACTCTCTGTCTCATTCAAAGCATTGGTCAGTTTTGTATGATTGCAATTGTCAGCTTCATCAAGTTCCTTCACTGGCTGGTGTAAATTCAAAAGCAAATTGAGTTTGTCAGATTTCTCCACTTCAAAAGGCCATATTACAGGTAATAAGTCTTTTTGCTTAGCGTCATCCCAGCTAGTATTTTCCTCAAATATGTTTCTATTAAAATCTTCAGGAAATTGTCGGAAAAATGTCAGTATCGCAGTTGGTTCTTCCATTGTGGATCCAAAAAAGTGGATCAAAAGTAATTGGAGGCAGATAACATGAGAGTCATTTACTTGAGCGTGATTTATGTATTTTTTTTTTTTTTTCAAGCAAATTGAAAAATTCTTGTCCAAAAATGTGAGCTCATTTTTGTCTTCTTTGTGAAATTAAAAGTAGCTTGTAAAACCTAGATGAAACAACACCAAAGAGTAATGGCAATGTCCAAGCTTTCCAAGTCCTTAGTCAGCTGCTATTGAGCCAAATCTAATATTGTAGTGTGCAAGATTTCTTCCAAACTGTCTTGCCCGTAATTTTCCAAAGTGCAAAGAGCTCTTCCTTAAGTGGCTTCCAGCATTTGTGACACCGCCCTAATACATCCGTGAAGGGACCAATACATTAAGAACCACACCTCAGGAGCTGAACAAGGAACTAGCAAGCAACCAATCTCTCTCCAAATGTGTAGAGAGTGAATATGTGCAATAACAGTTGAGCTTGTACAGAGTAGCACCGCCAAAGCTAATCTGAGTGTGACCCAACCTCAATGGTTAAGCAGCTCAGTGTAAACCATTGATACAAGTGTTTTCTTACCATGTGCTAACTCTAAAATAAATATATTATATTTCTTTTTTTAATGTTTGTATAGTAGAGTGTCTTTGTACTTGAGTTTGCATCTGGATGATGACAAGAAGGGCATCTAATTTAAAAGTTATGGTATTTTTTAAACTGCAAATTGAAAAACACTGGATATTATTTACAGGGTTTTCATGCATCTTGGAAAACTTGGAAAATAGTAGGCCTGTTTGCCAGACATGGAAAAAAGTGCAGATGTCCACTGTGGATCTGGCTCCGACCATTTGCTGCATGTCCTTTCCCAGCCCCATCCCCATTTCATGCTGCACTGTCCTGTCCATTAAAGCCTAAGCCAAAAAAAAAAGTATTCTCAAACCCACCAAATTGCAGGGAATGTCACCTTTTTTGTACAAAATTACCTGATGGAGGACCCCTAAACTTCCCTTCAACTCTTTACTTTGCCCATTAGATGTGACCTCAGTATCATATGTGCGTATCTTATTTTACAGTGTTAGAAGTGCAACATTAGATGCACAGTACCATTCAATTGAGATGTGTTTGACTTAAAATAAGTAATTTTTTTGGGTTGCCATGTTCTCCATCTAATTTAACCTAAAACATTTTTGGTGATCTAAATATATCTAAATATAATGTTTTTGCCTTGTGTAATTAATCTGCAGTCATTGTGAACTTTGGGTATAACCTTAGACTATTATATATGTATAGACTTATACTATTATAAAAAGTGTATAATAAGGTGGTACTATGTTTGTACATGCCATGATTATAAAACTAAAAATGTCCTGGAAAAGTCCTGGAAATATATTTCAAGCACAGTGTGGGAAACTTGATTTATATTTGATTGAAAATCTGGAGTTTGCTTAAATAATTAACTCCTGTTAATTAAACTAATTAATTATATGTTACATGTTCCCAAGATAGATTTGTATATTTGTAAATTTGTGTATATATATATATATATATATATATATTGTATATATATATATATATATATATATATATATAATATATATATATATATATATATATATATATATTTGTATATATATTTGTATATATATATATATATATATATATATATATATATATATATATATATATTTTTTTTTTTGTAGTTCTCATCCTCAGCATTGCTATAACCTAGCCATATTGTCCTATATACCCTGAAAACTCCCTTTCTTTCCAGAGAGAAATTGGGGACATTTAATCTACTTATAGCTAAAAGCTTATAGCCACATTTTGAACATTGTGGCCTTAAAACAAGTTATGTTTATGTAACAATCAGATCAGTTAATCTTGTAAATATCCTTTAAGTCTGCCTGCAGTTCAAGCTACAGATCATAACAACAGATTAAAGGACAGAAATACAGCACAGAATGATATGTCATTTATGTATCTTGAGACTATATTTTCTAATTATCAGATTAGTTCCTTTAAATTTATGGAAGGAGTGCATAACTATATTGGCAAGACACAATTTAATTAATCCTGTGGTTTTATACCCCATCAGCTGACATCGATCACGTCTGTGTTAAAGTCTTTATGAATACATTTAGCCTCAAGTAATTAGTGCTCGCTGAGATGATTAAACTTTATGACAGTTTTAGTTTTGTGTAGAATAGCAGAAATATGGGGATGTAAAATGTGGTACACTACAGTATTTTCAGTCTTAATAAAGTACAAACAGTGCCATCATTGCTGTCACGTTAAGGTGTTCAATAATAGGTGTGAATAATGTGGCTATGCATGCTGACAGTGCTGACACGAAGGAAATGATCTTGGTCTACGTACTTCTCTTTGCCATGGCACTTCCCTGTTCGGTGTCACCTTGCTAAACATTTGTATTCTCCATAACAAATTCTACAATTGAATTCTTGCCTGCCTCAACCCTAATTTCACACATGAGGACCTTCTCTGATTAAAAACAAAACATAAAGGCACACATTTAAAATCCTAATATGTTTTTTGCCCACTATTGGAAAGCAGGCAGCCAAAGCACTAGACCCATACCATAGATTACCTAACACCACTCCCAATCTACATTAATCCTGCGGTTATATAACTAATGAAAACACAACAACCTTTGTTTCACAGCCCTGAAGCATGACGCCATGACTTAATCTTACTAACTGAACACAAATACTGCAGTTACTCCTTTCCTATAGTCTGAGAAATGGGTCAAAGCGGCGATGACTTTGCAGGAAAGGCCATGTGGAAAGAGTGGTATCTACAGTGCGGTCTTAGATGGAGAAGCAGGCAGTAAATATTTCAGAATGGGCACATAGTGAGTTAGGAGGCACTTAACTCACCCCTAGCTCGGGGGACAGTGAGAGAGGGGGTGGTGGTGGTGGGGAGGATGTAGGGCTGATGTCTTCCTCTTCAAGAGCAGTGAGGTGTAAAAAGTCCACGTGCTGAGGTCTGCTGGGATGAGACAGGCACAGACAGTCCTCAACCTCCAGCTGCCATTCCTCCTCCTGCCTTTGGAGGGCCTCGTCTGTCCACAAACAAAGACATGTATGTTAAATGCAGGGGTGAAATCTGGGAATCAAAATGTAGAGAGGTCAAAAAGAGTATGTTTAATCATTCATTATCTACTAGTTATAGATTTAATTGTCCCTAAAATTGTCTTAACAGTCATCCATAAACCTGATTAATTAGTCTGCAATCTACAGTTCACCAGAAACCCAATTTTATGCTGCTTACAGGTCTTTCAACTGTAATGATTTCTAAAGTTTTCACAACAATATCCTAACTATATTTTGATTTAGGTTAAAGACCAGCCCATTTCCAGTCCCCCAAAAATGTAAATAACATTCATGTGGTTGTTTTAGTAAATGTGTCTGGCTCTATTTTAGACCAATTCTTCCTTACACAAGACTGGATATTCATGTTTTACCCATGAGTGAGTCCCATTGACCTTGGTCCAGAAAAATGTACTGCTCCAGTGGCAGCTGCAGCGCACACAGTTGGACCAACCAAAGGCACTTTGAGCTGTGGACTGACTGGAGAGGGAAAGGGCAACACTAACCTGCAAAATATAATGATCTACATGAGATCTAATGACTTGAAATAGCATATTATTTTGTATCTAATTTGTTTAGTTTGGACTATTTATACTTATTTGCTTACATTAGATGCATTGAGTTATTTTTTGGCTGGTTTCTATACATGTTCATTTCATCCAATGTAGATACAGAAAGTGAGTTTTCCTTGTTGAAATATGTAGATTTGTATACAGAGTTTATGAAAACTATAATGCTGAAACATGGTTGAGCTAAAAGTATGTCCATTTTTGTACAGTCATAGACCAAGCTCTTTTGAATTCACTGTGTTCACTGTGATTTGTTTCTTCCATTTGCAAATGCAGCATGTGTCTCCAAAGGAGAACATTTCTCTTTCCTTTGAGTAAATACTACTTAGTATGCAGCTCAATTGTTCAAAACTAAAAGAATAATCTGCATAATACATTACAGGCTTTGGAGCTGAGAATACAGATTTTTAAAAAGGATCTTTTGGCCTGTAGACTTTATAAGACAGGACAATGTAGCATGGATTGGGGACGAGAATACTGATTTTAATACTGAGAAGAAAAATCTGAGATAGTAGTGAGGTCAGACTGAGAATATCATCCAGCCCATGACAATTGACCGTTTCCTCTTATCAAAGGTTCATGCAAAGGTTCAATTCCTGAGCAGTTTCTCTGGTCTATCACATGGTTTTCCTTTTCAGGGCGCTCCAGTTTTCCCCATCAACCAATACACAGCTAACTCTTCAGCTAGGCACTCTTGAACAAGATGGCTCAAGATATGAGGAAGTAGGGTTCAGGCACTAGGCACAGGTGTTTCAAGTGTGCCGATTTCATAACCACAATGATGATTAAAAATACATAATTTATATACAAACAAAAGGTGAGAGGCATTTGTTTAATATTATCATTTGGTCTTATACTAGTTTTGATAAAGATCAAGAGCACTCTAAAGCTATCGATCCAAATTATTTATGGGTTTTTTATACCTGCTCAAATAAGTCTAGCTTTAATAACCCACGAGTCTAGGTATTGATTAGAGTCTGGGTATAAATTTTCTTGACAACCATACTCCAGGAGAACGAACTTGTGTACAAAACATATACCTCTTTCCAACTACTCCTGTTTTTGAAATGAAATCGACATCAGGTGCTTATCCATTTTGCACTTGACTGGAGGCACATGGAGCTCTTATTTACAGCCACCTCCCAGCATGCTCCCTGTCTGCTGCAGATGCCTGTGAGAATACTGTGTGTGTAATGACCCAGGATGGATTCATGCTCAGGAGACGCCTCTGCTGAAGTTGAGAGCAGACACGCGGAGGTCAGACTTTACAATGTTAATCAATGCTTAAATGTGACAGTCAGAAACCTCTAAAGGTGTTCACTTCTCTTCACTTCACTGACCGACCAGGAAAAGTCAATGTTACACTCTTCAGCACACATCCTTCCCCAGACGGCTAACCCTGAGCTGAACAATGGACATAAAGTTAGTTGGAGGTCTTGTTTTAAATTGGACTTGTCAAGAAAATGTAAAACAGACTTCAATTCAATATAATTTCTATAACACAATAAAATGATAGTACACTACTAATACTATTATTAATGCAACCAAAGCAACCAAGCATCTAACATAAAACACAAAGATATTTAGGCTGTTTTCACACTTCCGCATAAAAGTTGACACTTATCTGTGACTAAATCCAGAACTAAATGTGGCCAAGACCGAGATTAAACCAGGGCAGTAACAACCCAAGTCCACACCAGAACTAAAATGGACTCAATATATGACTAAATCAGGAACGCACTGATTATTAATTTAAGACTAGAATGCCATAGCCAGTATATACATTTTGTTGTGCGGTGATTTCATACAGTAAATACTCAAAAACATGATGAAAAGTCGAACTTGATGATTTACATTTATGTCAAGGTTTATGTTGCTATATTTGTCAAATCACACCACAAAATATGAAAAAGAACAACTGTAACTGGGTGCAATCTGAAACCCAGCAATATAGCCAGTTCAGGATGAAACCTGCCCATGCATATCCTAGGCAGCATAATGGCCACATTTTTGTTAATATTTTATGATATTTTAGAGGCTATATGGCACTTCCTATCCTGATACCGATACTACCATCCTCCGATAAGGTCTAGAATCTGGAACAAGTTTTGACCTAAGCCGTTTCCGAGTACTTTAAAAAGACTGCCTTAGTGTACCTCGATGTATAGCACAAAAACTAGATTTTAGAGATTTTAGTTTGTGAAACAGAAAACACTGTTGCCACATCCATATTGTGCAACCAACATAAACCAACATAAATTTGCATGGTTTATAGATTTTAGGAGCATATTTACCTGAATAGAGCAGATCATCTTGACTGTCTTCACGGTTGCTTGCTTTTATGTAGATATGGCCATAGTCTTTCATCCATTTCATCCATTGCTCATTTGTATTACTGTAGTTTTCCAGATCAAAGACACAACAATCAGTGTTTTTTTCTATCTCCTTTGTCGTATTTTGGGGCTCAGGAGTTGATGAATTTACGGTCAGAACAGGTGACAAAATTGGTGAAAACTGATATTTAGAATCTGATTCACAGTAGCTTGCAGTTACTGGCAGATATTGTGGCCTTCTTTGAGCCTTGGTTTCTTTTTCCATTAAGGCTTGTTGCAAACTTTGGCTAACTGCTTCTCTCAGTGCATGAAGCTCTTTGATTTGCAATAGTTTATTATTATTATCATTTAAATTCACATCCTTGCAGTCATATTTATGGGATGTTTTTAGTATTTTCAGTTCTGAATTTGTACCTTCCTCTTTTGTCGATTCAGAACTGGTTAAGCTAACCCCATGAAGAATTTTGCCCACTTCTTCAATTTGACCCATTAATTTAAGTGTGGTCATTTCCTTTGCAGAGTCTTTCATTGTTTGTAAAGATAGCGGGATGATCGTTTGGCTTGTTCCAGAACTTTGGGTATTTGTTGTTTTGTAAAATATCTCATTGTCATATTCAGAATGGTCTGAATCAGTCATTTCGTCATTATTATTTTCAACAGTTGACATTGGAGTTTGGGGATAGTGTGAAAGTTGTATAGCTGGGTTTAAGTTCCATATTGATGATAGATTTTCTTGATCTGCTACTTTTGATGCAAGATCTTCTTCTAAGTCATTCCTGATACTTATCTTCTCGTTTGTGGTCATAGGGATCCATTTTGTAGAGATGTGTTCTTTTTCTTCTTTTAAGTAGTTTCCATTCCAACGTTTGCTTGGTTTTCTTCCTTTGAGTGTATTCAGCAATGCCATTTTGATATGAAAATTATTCTTGTTGTCTCGTTCCTTTGCTCTCCTTCTTTTCTTAAATATATGCGATCCAAATAGCTCCTCTTCTGTTGAATTCTCATGTTTGATCTTAGTCCCCTGTTGGTTTCCCATGTTCTTGAACGCCTTGCACTCTGAACACACTGGTATCAACTGAAACAGCCAGTCGACCTCTGAAAACTCATCAAAGGATAAGAGAGTTTCTTTGAAATCATTTAGGGTTGTTTCTTTATATTTTAGCCCCTCCTCTCTGAAGCTACAGGTCCATCCCAGGCTGGAGGTCTTCGGTGGGGTTTGGAAGGGTGAGCTAAGTGAGAGAGACACGCTCCTCTTCCTGATGGGCTTGTAGAGGTGTAGTGTGCTGTGTTTGCCCTCCATTGTGGTCCAAAACTGAAAAAACAAAAACAAAACACAACTCCATGTACATGTTGATAGATGGTAAAAACGCCATGTACATGTTGATAGATGGTAAAAACGCCATGTACATGTTGACAAGAAAGTTATTCATTTGAGATAAACTGACTTGAGTTTATTGTTGATTTTCCTATCCCTACTTGTTCTCATTGTAAGGTGGTATTAAGTTAATAAACAAATACAATTGTGTTACATTGTCTGTATTATGTTATGGAAGCCCTAAACCAAAATTTGCCATGTTTTGTTAGAACTAAGCAGGTTACATGCCACCAGGCAGTACAAGATTAAAAAAACATTTTTCTTTAATACACTAAATTTCTATCTAAAAGGTGTCACCATTTTATAGTTATCTTTACTATAGCTCATGTTATTTTAAAAAAGTAGTCCATCCATCAACCTAATCAAAGTCACTTGTAGGCTACAGTTATACAGTAATACATTCTTGCAGCTGACATATAGTCGACATATCTAGTAGTGTCTAGAAGCAGACACTACAAAGTTATACATATTTTACACTATTTAGAATTTTTTTGCAATAAAATCGAACTTACTTGAGGAAGAGCGGTGGCATGCATGTCACTTTTCTTCAGCAGATGCACTGGCACTGATGACAAACTGCGCTGACTGACAGCCTTTTAACCAATAGCAGCTCTTCTTGACACCTCCAGAGTTTCTCATTTGATAAGAGCGCAAACATCACTGGTACTAATCCGCAAGTGAAGACAGGTGTAAAGTCATCCCCAGATGGTGGGATTATTAGAGTTAGTGTAATCTGCTTGACTCTAGCAAGTGTATAGCACTTGTATATTTACTTTTAACGAGAGACTAACACAATAATAATTTATCTCTGTTGTGTTGTGTGTTGTATTGTACATGTGCATTGTCTCCCTGTTTTTGTCTGTAAGTGACTGAAGATGTGAGCATTGCTTGCTGTAAACAAATTCCACCAACTTGTTTTGTGGATGTTTTGTGATTCTGATTCTAGGTTGAGTTAGTTTAATTGAAACCACCCTCTATCATCCATATGATGACGTGAACCATCTTTCCACGAGCTATTAACTCCGCCATTGAAGGAGACCAGAGCAGAACCACACTGAGCCACGTGGTTTGTGCGTAAACACAGCCTGACCATCTGGAAAGATGTCTGTTACTGGGTTATAAAGGTAAGAAGAATAAGCTCAAGTGTCATTGATACCACCACAACAGACACGTCTACATACGTCATAGGGTAATCTGTTTTTAGAGACTGCGAGGCAGAGAAAATTGTGAATAGATTCCTAAACCCTATGACATTTATCCAGTGTACAAAGCCAGTCACAAAATGAGCTACGAAAAGTGAATAAGTGTAGTCAACAAACAAATACAAACTATGAACAACAAGCGAATGAATAAATTACAAGTACTGCAACAACTTTCAATATAGACTGTTTTCTTATTACAACAATATTGCAGTTCAACAAGTAACCACTAGAGATCAGTAATGTATACAAAACTTAATACAAAAAGTGATAGTCAGACTTTGGATCATAATAAATATATATAATAAATATATTTTAACACAACATAATTGGAACCAGTTAGCGTAGGATGTTTGAAAGTTTTACTCTAGTACATCTACTTTTTTTCATCTAATACCAAGTCTTTTTCAAGGATTTGCGTAAATGGTTGCTCCGATTGTAGTAAAGCAGCAGTAGGAGCAATAACAGCATTTGGTTGGCTTTAGTGGACTGCATAGTGCCAGAAATGTATTTAAATAAAACGTAACATTTTAACCTAAAAGCAGGCCTAATAGGCCTAGTGATTTATGAAATGTACGTGTGACCACGATCCAATCTGAAAAAATCCAAAAATAGGCTTTGTAGACAATTTGTTTCAGAGCTTCACAGTTCATTCATAACTTTGCAGTTTGGTTTAAACAGCTACTTGTGTCATTGGCAGAAAATACAGATTCGATCATCCTCCATGCATCCTCCGTCTAGCAGGACGCAGCATCCCCAGTCTCTGTCCCCACAGACAGATTCTGTGGCGCTTTGTTCATGCGCCTGCTCCGCACTGCTGCTGGGGTCTAGGACTGAGGAGGCGGGGGGCAAAGAGGGGGGCTGTCGGAGGAGAGCAGCGGAGCGGGGTGGAGAGGAGCAGAAGGGGCTCGCCGGGCTGCCCTATATGGCTGTGGATGAGCTCTATGCTAATATCGGCTTGAGAGGCACAGCATCGCGTTTCTGCCGCCAGTCAGTGGTGGCTTGCAGAGTCAAGCAGGCTCCTTCACAGCCATGGCTGAGGGCGGAGAAGGGGAAGATGAGATCCAGTTCTTGAGAACAGTAAGTAAAGCTCGTGTCATGGGGCTGGCGCTGTCCTTTAGTGGTGCCTTTCCTAATCACCAATTTACGCACGGGGGAGCGAGCGAGCGGGCACGCCGTCAATTTAGTTCAGCGATCCGACTGGCGTGACTGCGGAAGTTTGGATAAATTGCCCCGTTAACTGGATTTGGCGCACGGTTTGTGCTTAAGTTGCGACGAGACTCGCGCTATGGCACACACCTGTCGGCAGGGCTCTTGCGCCGTGGAGAATGTCAATGAGAGCTTTTGCAGGTGCAAGGACAAAATGATTCAGCGCCCGCATTCCAAGCCATTTAAGTGTCAGCCTCGAATTTACGTGTTACACAAATCACACGAAGTCGTGTTAAAATAATGCTGCAGCCATTTATATAGATGGATGTCTCTCTGGCTCAAGGAGTTTCTAATAAGTTGTTGCTCGCACTCACGCTTACCCCCTGCGATTACTATTTTAGTTTTTTGACGCAGATTGCTTACGGAGCCCTGCTCTATGTGGATGTGCACAGCAGTTATACTTGTAAATGATATGACAGCTTGTATGTTGGTGTGGTGAGAATATTTCTTGGCTGAGCCGTGGGCACGTATGGCTCACAGTGGCCTAGGTGTTGCATTGAGGGCACTGGGGGCAGTGACTGGGATTGCCTTAAGCTTTGTCTGTGAAGCAATATAGATTCAGATTAGATATTATAATTGTATAAGTGTAAATGTAATCTGGCACCTGTTTCCTATTGTCAAAGTACTGTGTATCTGCACTGGGATCATTATTTTTACACCGTAGAAGTTCAGATGCTTTTATTTAAGATTAACTGCTTCCCTGTTGGGCTCACTGAACAGTTGGAATTTATTGCCAACAAGATTTACAGTTATACACTTCATGTAAATGTGATTTCTATGGGGATAATGGCATAAATCTAGCCTCCATTAGTCTTTCTTTACATTTGTGCACTGTGTATACAATCAAAGCAATGGGTAAAATGTAAATAGTCGTATTGATTATATTCAAAGTTGGTCAGAGTCCTTATATTTATTTATTTATTTGTTTAATTACTTATTTATAGCAGCAGAGGAGCCTCAGTGTTCAGGTTTGATGATTACTTGATGATGAAGATGATGTTACACCAGAAAATGTTATGTTAAGCTACCGGACACTTGATTTTTTCCTGAGGGAAATCTATAAAAAGTATTTATCCTTTTTTTTTTTTTTTTTTTTAACCCTTATCGCTGTCTGCAATCTTCTCTCTGTGCCTAGTTTTGATCTGAAAGGCCATCCAGCCTAAAACCTATAAAATCACTGGGAGACTGGCTTGCTGTGACAAATCAGATCAAATAAAGGACCGATTGGAAAAAATATTACAGCAGAAGAATACAGTTGAACTGGATTTAGTCACTGGTCACTTGTTGATGGGTGTTACATTAGAGTGCTGAGTATTTCTAATTGAGAGTGAAGTGTCGTCTGATTTTGTCTTCTTGCTGTTGTAGCAATAACTAATATTTGGCGCTGTCAATATCTGTATTGTAAAATCTATAGTAAGGCCCACAACATTGTTGGAAATTTGCAGTAAACTTTATTTATTAACATTTTACTTTTGTAAAAAATAACAATTATGTAAGATATAAATATAATTATTTATTTTATGATAATTTTGTAAACATACAGGTATGTCTTTACCTTCACTGCTCTTCAATCACTCAACTCTCAAGTCTACTTTAGTTTAAAAGACACATCTGATGCACTGAGAACAAACTGAGACAATGACAAACCTATACTGTCCATTCTTATTGTCAAGTTCTAAATTGGAATGGCTGGATATTTGTCAGAAAGCTGCTGCTCTTGTGTTGTAGAGGCCATAGATGTTGGTCACACACAGTGTAACACAGGCGGCGTTTTTTCTGTAATGTTTTTGCAATGAAAATGGAGATGGATAAGACCTTAATCTATTTGCTTTAGCAGTTGTTTGTAGTAACAGCATTTTACAATCCTAGTATTTGTGTCTCCTGTGATACGCTGACCCATGCCATCTCTAGTTTCTACTGTCACAATGGCATCCTGCTTATCTGATGACAACAGCGAAGTGAGCAAGAGAGGCTTCCCTAAGGTCCACACTGCCTTGTTATTAAAGCTTGGTGCTGAGAGAAACCTTTGCCCAAAGGAAACACTAAAAAGTGTGAACATTACTGGATAAAGCTTGTATACAGCTGGGATGTGTTTAGTGAAATTAGGAGTTGTACTAGCGTAACTGATGTTGTCAACAACATCGCACTTTTCAATGTTTTTTGTACTACTTCAGGGTACATGCACCAAGTAAGCACAACGTTTTATGCAGCTAATGTGATCAAGATTTAGCTATTCCTTATTTATTTTAATAAAAGGCTAATCATTGTTTTGTGGTGCCTGCCTAATGTGAGGAACTGAAAAAATAAAACTGAACAATACAATGCTATCATTAATTCCCTCGTGCGTTTACGATCAGAAAATGGAGGACAAATCTTATTTCAACAACATCTTAAGTAAGACACAGTGAAATGATATGGATGATCTTGTATTTGTCAAAAATTGAACCTTATCTCCTGAGCACAAAGGAGGGAATTGGAGAGACTCCAAGCGTTCCATTAAGTCAGTACTGCTCGGGGCAAAACAGGGTGACATGAACCAAAGTACTATGCAAATATTCAAAGTAACAATCATGGAGCCATCTTGTCACTAGTTCTGATTCAACAGAATGTAAGTCCAGACATTACTAACCCTGTACCACCTCTTACTCCAATAAAACAGGACTAATATACAGTATGACATCTATTCCCATCTCCTCCAATGTCATGGTTTTGTAAATGTCTTGTCCTGTGTACTTCACGTCCTTCTGATGTCTTGGTCTATCTGGTCTTGATTTCAAAGCTATGTAGAACATTGTCAAAGTGATCAACGATGATCATTAACTTCAGATACCGTGTGGTGGACAGTGATGTGAGGTGGTGACATGGGTCTCTAGACATTGTTAATCAATTTGGGCTCAGACACACTCTCACTTTGCTGAAGATGTGTAACAGTGGGAATGCTGGCGGTGGCAGGGGATTATCTGTCAAAGGAAACAGCAATGAACAACCACTCGGGAAAAGATTTCACCTCTGCCGCAAAGTGAAGACTGATGCCCTCTTGTAACTCTATAGTGCCACACTTCAACGCTCCTCTGTACCGCCCTGAAAGACACAAAAGTTTCAATTACTCAATGGTCAGCATATGTGTCCAAAATATCAGCACTCTCAAAGAACAGTACTCAGTCTAAATCAGCTTTTTGCACTGTTTCAAACAACGTCATTATGTTATGCTTTGTTTTATTTTAGTTGATAAAAATACAAGCATAATGTTGCTGTCATTGCAGATGTAGCCTCTGTGTTTTACGACTGTCAACTCCTCGACACCTTGCCCAGGAACTGCAGTTGAAAATGAGCTAAAATTGGCACTTTTACAGAAATGTTCATTAATGTGCACTGTCCCTGTTCAGAAATAAATAAACTGAATAAAAATGACATGAGCCTGTTTTACATTTAGGCTAAGGCTAGTGCTGAAGATAAATTAAATGGGCCTAAATAGATTTCCCAAATAATATACAACTACCTACAACTAACAAGTGGACTATCAGGGCATAAAGTAATTAACCAAGTGGGATGAATGACCCATAGGACTTTCATCTAGCTTAGGAAGCACAAAGGGTTGACAACAGTCTCACTCCCCAAAGCGGGACCCCCAAACAAATTTTTAAGTACTTTTTTGCCGTTACTTTATTTGCTGATAACTGACAAATCAAAAAGCAAGTGCAAGGTTGTGAGGAGAGGAAAAACAGGGTTTGAGGGAGATTTTTAGGGAGTATAGCGGGAGACGAGAACAGAGGAGGCGTCATTTTTTTGCCTCACGTTTCGTCCGTCTACTCAAAATTTACAGCAGTAGTGCTTCTGTTTGTCATAGTGCAGAGAACAGAAGTGTAAAAAGCCTGTGTTTTCAGCATGAAGGCGCCTGACCGGTGCTCATAGAAAATAGTAGGGCATCTCCCGGTGCACTGGTATGGTTGTCCATAGAGACAAATCAAAATCAGCCAAATAGTGGGTTGGCAGCCATACATCTACAGGCCATCATCGACAATGTGTCTGTAAAACAGAATTATTCATTATGGAAAGATGAAGTACATTTCTGTGACTGATTCAAACGGCATTGTTGATATTAACACAAGTGTATTGGTGTTCTCATATAATTTTACAGAACAAGTGGAATGCTAGACAATGCTACCTTTTAAGGCTACTTAAGTTAGTCCACCCCACATATGCCAAAACGACAGGCAATTTGCACTGGTAGCTATCAAAAGTTTTTTTTTTTTTTTACAGTATATTTTTTCACAGTTAGGGTAAGGTTGGGGCTTTGGGGCAGGCAAGTTAACCGGGTCTTGGCAGAACTACATTGAAGAATAAAGATGCCCTTTTGACATTATTATTATAACTGTTTTTTTTAACATGTTAGCTTCCCTTTAATCTGGTGGCTCTTTAATCAGCGCTAATTAGCACGCCTGTTCTGTGGTCATTGTTAAATGAATTCATGTCACAGAGATGTTGTAGAAATCACTAATGCCACAGATGACAATAATATTGGAAAACTTATGATGGATGGGAACTTACCTTTTCCTTCGGAGTTTGACACTGTGTACATTAGCAGCCTAGCATTAGCATGATTAGCATGACTTGGCCGGGGTGTTTTTGTCACATGACTTTGCAGTCAAGAACAAGAGGGACAAAAACAATACAAACTCAAATGTATAACTCAAAATTAAGCAACTAGTTGAACCCTATTTTTAAAGTATAAACATATTGTAGAAGTGTTACTGGGCTACTTCACTAAAATACCTTGAAACATCTGAGGTCCGAACGTTTTTATAAAAGCTTTTCAAAAGCTAATTTTCTTATGTTTTCTGCCCAATAATATTATGATCAGGATTTCTTTTGTGTTTGATTGCCTTTTATTCACTTGTCTGTATCAAACTCAATGAAACTCAAGCAGAGGTTCCAGTAGTAACTTTCCCATTCATTTTTGCCACAGACCTTTTGAAACTTTAAATGTGAAGAGTTTAAAAGCACAACAGAGTCTGACCAGCTGTGTGGTAACTCATGTCCCTAATACGATTGTTTTCAGTCCAAAAAACACATTTGAGACTTAAAATTTTACTAAATGTTTTAATTACTTTGTGGTTTATAAAGTTTCAGAAACAGATTTAAGATAATTATAGGTCTTGTGGTTTTGTTACCACAGAGATGATCCCTGTGCAATTTATTCAAGTTATTTTTCCCCAGAAAATTTATGGGAAAAAATAATGGGAAATTTACTTCTGAAACCAAGTACTGGGTGGGAGTTCTTTGGGATTTCTTATGAATCACCCACCCTTCATAAATACATCACATTTTATTCAACATACTATTTGTCAAAGTATGGAAATTGTTGGCATTCCAAACCTTACAATGCCTAAAGAGTTATTTAACCTTAGTGAACCAGGTGGTACACTTGTTGCTCTATAAAGGCCAGGTGTTGGTTGGTCCCAGTGTGGTGCTCCAGTAGCCGCTGTAGAGGGCTTATTTGGGGTTTATGTTGTTCTGAAGCCTGCTGCATACCAAAGCCAGGGCTCTGGAGGTTTAAATTTAGCCTTTTTAAAGATGATGCTTCCACAGCACATACAGCTCTTCTCGCTGGCACGCTACTACGCCACTAGCTGCGCCTCTGTCAGGACAAGATAGACCAATGACACTTTAACACCATTTTTATAGGGATGAAGTCGCATTTAGATATTGTATGCTTGATACCACAGGGTAATATACAACATATTTCCAAGTTTAACAGACAGTGGGATTCAGTTGGTGAGAAGCCAGACGTGGAACATTTCCACAGTATAATTTTTAATGCAGGATTCTGCTGTGGATTATCACCTTGAATGAGTTTGTTTAGGGATATTTGAAAATTTGCACTACAAACATGACCGAATGTATGCTGGAGAACATGACTGTATACTGGAGAACTTTCTCTAATGGTGTTAGGGTGATGTAAGATGTTGAAGTCTTAACAGAGTCAGGCATGAGAGGAGTCCGGTGTCAGTGTAGATGAAGAGGGATAATTACAAACATAGTGTATGTGAGCAAGCATCGTATCAAATATCCAAGTTATAAAGAGATAACCAAAATAAAACATGCCGGCAGTCATTAGTCTATTATTGATTCTGAACTGAAGTCAAATTTTATATATAATGTAAACATTTAAAGAGAACATAATTCTTGTTTGTCCTTTTTGTAGTTTCTTGTTTGTTTTAGAATTGGCCCCCACTTGAGGCGGAGAGACGAGTGTTGTCTGATCTAAGCTTCCTGGTCTTGATAGAAATTGAATGAGAAAGATTTCCTTCCAGTATTGATCGAGTCACCGGTAAAGGCAATGCAGGCCAGTGTTGTCTGGCAGCAGACTGGACTTTCGTCATCACTGGTGCACAGGCTGGATTTACTCTTAAACAAACAGCTGCACAGTTCTGCCCTGTAGCTAAATACTTTTTTCTGCATTTTGCTACCTTCATGTAAATCACTGTCATAGTGAGTAGTGAATGAGAATGTGTCTAAAAATACAGCTTAAAGATCCATATTATGAATTAATAAAGAAGACTGAGCCTTTGCTCAGCTCTGCAGGGCGTTAAAAGCCCTTTCTTTTTGCAGGCTCCTCTCAAATACTCATTACTATGTGACTGTGCATGGGTCTCTGCACAGAGCTGCTGCAGCTGCTGCTGTTTTTACTTTTTATTTTCATAATTCAAATATTTAAAAACATAACTTAAACCAACAAAACACGGTGCAGCTTACATCAACAAAAGGATTTTACCTCACCCAAAACCTGCGAAGCTGCTGAGTGCAAAAGGCTGTACATACAGTATAAAGGGTACAGTAGCGTGGTGGTCAATATTGGAACCATTTTACATTTTGTCCTGTTTATACTGCAATATTGAGAGGCATCGTAGATTTTAATTTATGTTTTTATAGTTGAAAAGGAATATGTGAATTGTTTGAACCCTACATGATGTATGACCTGGAGTCTGAATGTTTTGAGTAATTACAATTACAAGGTCGGATTTTCTACCCTTCGACTTGTAAAATGGAACACCCTTCCATCTCAGGATTACTTTAAAACTCAAGCAACATTTCAAAACCAACATAGCTACACCCTGCGTTTGGATAAAGTTTAATATCCGGCTAGTAAAATATTTATTGTTGTTGTTATATCCCCATTAATTGCACTCTACTCCTGCAGTGTGTGGATGCACAGCTAATGACACCAAAGGGAAAATCACTCTTAAATATATTTTGCTTGCAAGTGTAATAACAATAAATAATAACATTAAATGTACCTAATTGGATACACATTTCTGCTCATTTTTAACACTTTCCTAATTTTACTTGCCAACTTGGACACAGATACGTAGAGAAAATGTCGCTCCGAGGGTCAAGTACAGAGCAGTGTGTAGAGATTGGGGGGAGGTGAAAACAGAACTTTTTTTTTTTTTTTTTTTTTTTTTATTTATTTAATTTCACATAATCAGAAAAAAAACAGAAGTCCATATAAAACAAAACACAAAACGTGATGGAGTGTGGCAGAAACCCGAAAGGGCTTATCCCCAAAGCCACACACCTTTAATTGATTATTATAACAAGCTCAAATCAAAAGCCGTCTGGTCAGATGATTCACAAATGAAAAATCACATTGATACACAGAAAACAGCCCTCACAACCACAAAACAAAACAAAACATTTTTCCAATGAAAATGTACTGGATTTTGTAAATTGTATTATTATTATTATTATTTAATATTATTTTTGTATTGAAGTCGGCCTCCAATATGTTGTATATAGAGCTCTGATTACTATTTGGATTATACACAACCATTTAAATAATCACAGTTGATACTTATTTAACAATATTTCCTTAAGATTTTTTTACTGTTTGCATGAATCACTCAAAATATAACTCTATAACATGGTTAACAGTTCATAAAAGTAAATATTACATATTATTCTTACATTACATATTAATATTTGACCAAAACAAAGCATAGAGAGGTCACAGATGACTCAATCTGTCTACGTTCTTCATCACCCCAGCCTTGTTTATGTTGTAAAATTGGCTAGTACACAACCATTTCATGTGTGTGATATTCGTGTGCAGTTACACTGATGAGAATGTGCTCGCCTCATCATTTATGTCTTGGATTAGATATTGTGTCTTAAATCCTCTTCCATTTTGTCAGTCAAAGAGCAGACTCAGCGTCAGGAGTGACTTAAGTGTCAGCATGTGGTGTAGATGAAGAGAGTGCTTATAGCCTCAGGTGAATGTCTCTGTCCCTCACACGTGAGCGCTCTGCAGCTCCTCTCTTCTCACCAGGATGATGGAGTGTACTGGAGCCTGTTCTGTCCCTGACCTCCCGTACACCTCTTGTTTCCTTGTCCCGCGGCGGAGGTGGGAAGTTCAGCTTTGTGCACGCTTGGGAGCTTCTATTATTTGAAGCTTGGATCGAGCAGCATGAATGCAAAGTATGCCAAGAAAATCCAATTTGTTGTAAAACACGTTTTAAATCTTAAAGCAGTGGCTTGTTGGAGAAAATGTGTCTCCCTGTTAAGTTTTATTTTACTTTAAAGTCATAGTTTTATGATCCACACAAAGGAAAGACTTTTTTGGTCACTGATACTTGTAGCAAAAAACTGATGCTACCTCATGTTTTTTATGGAGCATTTTGGAGAGTCAGAAGCTGAGTCAGGACCAGAGTATGACAGACCGGGCCAGCCTCTGGAGCAGCCTGTCAACATAAAATATGGCAGCTGTGGAGTTCAGCTCATTAGCTGTTTGTCAATCCCTGCTCCCTCTGTGTTCTGCTGGCTTTGTTGTTTTGTTCTGCCACTCTAGCCACAATAGGAAATCAATCTTTATCAATGAGAGTCATTTTGCATTGTTCTTACACTGTGTCCTGCCATGGACATTTTTTTTCTTTTTACTTTGTAATGTTTTTAAAAGATAAAACACAAAATAAGAACAAACAAAATGCGGCACAAATAATATTTGTATCTGTCCTATAGTGTCTGGTGAATTTCTTCATCTTTCATGGTTCAAGTGGTTTCAAGTTCATGGTAAAAGTACAATTTTCCATTTTGTAAGTGTCCAAAGTTAACTTAGTTCAGTCCTTGATAGTCGGCTCCATTACCGTCAGCTCCATCACCGTCATCCATTTTTTGTTTGTTATTCCACAGGTATCCATCAGTCATTTTCATTGATAGTTTTTCATTCAAGGTACATGGACTTTTTGAAACGTGTTGAAGTTTTAGTATATGTCCAGAGATTCTTCTTCAAACATGGAGCTCAGCCTGTACTTAGCACCTAGACTGACATTTATGAGAAACACGACTCCTGTGGTCACAGCCATTTAGACTGGCTACACATCGAGACAGTGTGAACAAGGAGACAAACACCACAAACTCTTTCTCATTTAATGTCCTACCTGCGAGTCCAGCCTCTACCTCCTGCCCTCTGTGGTCCTGCTGTTGATATCCAGTGAGCATGTGCAGAGCGTGCTTGTCAAAATAGCAGCGCTGAAGGATTGAACAGATTCACCTTTTCTCAAGTTCACATTGGTGGCATCGGCGGTCGGGCTGAGGGAGAAGATTTGGCTCAGGGGGGCGCGCAGAGCTCTCAGGTTTCGGTTGTGGGTGCATCTCGCTGCTCAATGCACGGCCACCTGTCGCTGTCTGTTTAATAACATGGGCTGACCCAAAGGGGGTAAACCAGTGAGGGAAATGTCTTGAAGAACATGCAAAAAGTTCACATGCAGAGGATGGAGTGAGACACCTGGACTGTTTGGATAGGATGGAGAGGCGTGGTTATTTTAACATCCAACAATGGCAGAAAGATTAATGTGTGTCGAAAATAGAATTGTTACATTGAGCTAATTACTAATATAGTACTTAAGGAAGTGTATAATAACATAAAAACAAGGTAATTACATCTATTGTCTGATACAGAAGAAACTATCAACTATAAAAACATAGGACATTTTCTATTTTGGACTTATTTGTTGTAAAACCTTTGTTGTCTAGACCTCTAAAATAATGTTCTAATATGCAATTCTTTCTTGTAGTTTTATTGTTCTCACATGGACGTAATTAGAATGCGAACTGTGAATGTTTGTTTTAAAATGTAATTGTGAAATAGCCGTCCGTAAAAATTGCATTTGACAATATTTGTTTTTTTAAAATGGTTGAACCCTAATCTGCCCTGGGACGTGCCCTATACATAGTTGTGGTGGGTCTTTAGCGGTCTAGCAGATGGCGCACTGCTGCCGTGATATCACTTTGCCTTGGATTCACCACATTCTCTGGCTTTGCATCAAGTCAGCGACGCACAGGCCGATCGAAAAGCCGATAGGAAGCTGTAGTTGACACATGGTAGCTGCACCCGTGAAAAAGTCTGATCATAGGCTTCCAATTTTAATGAGAGAGCTCTGATATGTAACTACAGCTGATGTCACCATGCATGACCTTGTTTTATTTAGAAGGAAGTCGGCCTAAACAAAATATGACTTACCCAGATGTCTGAAGTAGAATTTTAGTGCGTTGTCTAATATTGATTATAAAGGATTATAGTGGGCACCTTTTCTTTGGTCCACGTTTACAAATCCGTGTCAGAGAAAAGCTTGGTACTTCTAAATAAGACAAGAACTGTGATTTGTTGAAAATCATATGTTTACAAAGTGTTTGAGTCACAGACATAGCCTGCACTGCTAAAGGTTCATTACATTCAGATGACATTTGTCACCTGGTATTCAAATAACATAGTACTGATAATGAACTGTTACCACTTTAAAGCAGCTTAAAGCCAGGCCACCACAGATCAACACAAATATAGTATCAGAGATGATGCCAGGCCCCGCTGCTGCTCTAAGGCCCCAGAATTCAAACCAGCTCCAAAGAAACCTCTGTTTTTATTTGGTTTAAGAGGTGGAAAGTCTCTGGCACATATTGACTTTCTTCATTAGCCTGCCATGAAATATTAAGGTCAACAGACACATACAAATGAGTCCAGTCTGAGTATCGTTTGTTGGACAGATAAATATTAACATCAAGTTTGAGAATTACTAAATTAGACCTAGATAAATAAATAGTAAATAAAAAAAAAGTGATGACACGGAAGACATGTATTGACTACACTGACAGTTAGAACTGATTTTTTTTAAAGGAAAAAAAAGATAAATAAAAGAGAGATATTCATTTTTATCAAGCTTACCCCACCCATGTGTCAGATTTATGTAATTGCTGCTTCTATTGAGTCATGAAATATGTTGTTTTAGCACATGGCATGTTTTGGAGTCTGTGAATAGTCCAAATAATAATTATTCAAACACTATTAGTTGACAATTATATCAGTTATTGATAAATTGCAGTTGATTACACAATTGATTACCTTGTTTCAGCTCTACTTTGGTGCTTTGGCCCTGGCAGGTAGAGACATCAGAGCTTTGTTAAGAAATAATTCCTCCCCAGGTCCCTGGTGTTATTGAAAAGGAGGAGATTGGCAGTCTGGTGAGGCTGATGGTTTTGCTGCTGCAGTGGAAGTGGAGCAGAGAAGGAAATGATTGGTTGAGAGAGAGAGGTAAAGGCAACATCCTGTGATTGGCTGACAGCTCTAGGACCTGGTTGAATTTATGATAGTTTAATTTGTTTATTGCCTTTGCATTTCATTTTCACTGCCATTTAATTTATTCTTTCTTACATTAAATTCTCCTTGAAGTATAGCAATAGTTTTTCCTTGTGTAAGATATTTCAAAGATAACGGCAATGAACTTAGAGACATCTCTAGCAGGACAATTAAATTGAAAAGCATAATTTGCCTATGTTTTTATTAAGTATAACTTGCGTAGTCATGCATAATTTAGTTTTACTTCCATTCTTCTGGAAAGTTAATTACGGCTTCAAGCCATTTTTGAATCTATAACAGCTTGACTTAAGTTACTGCTGAAAAATCAATCTATGGCCAAGCTCTATTTTCCAGCACAAACAATAACGCTAATTAGAAAAAGGTTTGTTCAATGTATTTCCTAAAGTTGATGGTCTTTGGTCTCACCTCCTGAATCACTGAGTGCAGTATCTAAATCTGTTGTATTAATGCTACTGTGAAGGCGTGAGAACCATAGCAACCATCAACTGAGCCTGGAGTGGGACGTGAGCTGGCACGCACACACGCACACACACACACATGCACGCACGCACGCACACACGCAAACACACACACGCACACACATATATGCAAGAAAAATCAATATCTGTGTGTAGCTCCATAGTGCAGTGTGCACAACACCAGACACAGAGATGTTCATTTGTGAGTGCGCCTGAACACATCAAACATCTTTGGTACAAACATCCTGTAGTTTTTATTGGGAACCTTTCTATTATGAAGCAACTTTGAAGACCCACCAATTTGAGACATGTGTACATTTGTATTAGACCAGAGGGGGGCAAACTAAGGCCCGGGGGCCACATGCGGCCCTTCTGGCATTTTGATCCGGCCTGCAAAGCATTCAATAAAAAATTGTATGATTTAGGTGTGGTGCATTTGTCATTTTATAGTTTCCTGAGCAGCTGCTTGTTCATTAAAAATCAGTTTTGAGAACAGCCACCACTAGAATAACACCAAACTTTGATGCATTGGATAAAAGGAGTGATCAACTGCACTGTTCCCACTAAATAAAGGTAATGATTTTTGCTATTCTGTAGTAATTTTTTGTGTATTTTAGGCATTGAGTCTATGTGTAGTAGCATGTGTGTAAAATGGTCCGGCCCCCAGGCAAGTGTAAAAATCCAATGTGGCCTTTGCGTCAAAATAATTGCCCACCCCTGTATTAGACACAGTAAAATTTTGTTAAAATCAGTTAAATAAACTTTTAGTTTAATTAAAAAATTATTTAACTGATTGTCACCATTGAATATTATATATAACGGTTTGTATTTTGCTGCCTGAAATCGTTTTTGTTTAACATTGTTCTTATTTCTAGAATACTTTTTGGTTTGACTATACCAGTGGTTCTCAAACTTTTTCAGTCGCGACCCCAAAATAACAATATTTCACAGACCACCAAACACTAAAAATAGGCGACACGCAAAGTGGTAAAACAATGTAAATGAAACCATTGTCCTCTGAATGCACATGAATAACTGCAGCTCCGTTTGTGCAGGACGATGAAGTGGTGCTCCAGAGTGTGGCCGCCATCGAGAAGGAGCATCGCAAGTTCTGCTTGGCCGCAGAGGGCCTGGGCAACCGGCTCTGCTACCTCGAGTCCACCTCTGAGGCCAAGGTAAGGGCTACACAAAATTGCACAGAAATGCAAGACTAAAAGGATTTGTGACTGTTGAAGAAACTTGAATTGAGCGCATTCAAACAAAGATGTACTAGAGTGGTGTAGCGCCAATTCTAAGGTTGGGTTATAGCACACTTTATTGTCCCGGTAGGGAAATTTGTCGCCTGCATTTGACCCATCCTTCAATGCTGCTGGGGCATTCCCTCAAGGGCAGTGGTCACTGCAGTGCACCCATCTCCAGATCGTCATGCTAGGATTGGTCAGGACTACCGCAGCAGGAGCCTTTTACCTACTGTGCATGTTTTGGGTTGGCTTACTTACTATTAAACCTGTTTAATGTATAGTCGTGAAATTTACTTAAGATTTAATGGTTTGGATAAGTGTAAAGAATGTATTAAAACTAAAAGTTAGCTGAGTGTCTTTCACACCTAATAAGGACAAAGTTGTGAAAAGTAATCTGGGAAGTGCAGCTTACTTAAGTTTATGAAGCTGGCCCAGCTATAAACAATCACCCTGTGTTTTTATTTCGGATTGGCAAACACAGCTGTTTTGATGGGTGATTTTTTGGTAATTAGTAATACGTTATTATACCGAGAAGCAGAGTTTGTAAATATGAAATATATCCTAATTACAATAATGTTAGTGCAGTTAATGGCTGCATCAAGCAGTTCAGCATGTCTGGATATTTTCTTGGCAGCTTTTCCTCCTGATAGAGTGTAAATCAAAGAGACACTAAAACCAGTAGCCTCATTCTGTCGGTTCCATCCGCTTTGGTAAAGTGCAGACACTTTGCATTGAGTTAATTAGATGAAGACCAAATGAAGGCCCAGAGAGCTGCAACACTCCAACTTCACTCTTTTCTATAGACTGGCATTCCAAGAATTAATGCAATGTTTATATGTGATGCAGCCCTCTTAGCACGTGTTTGGTGGTCTAAATACACATCAAGTGAAAGATGCATTTAACTTCCTCACCCACCCCAGCTGAGCTCTGTTACCAAATCAAGCAGCGATGTTTAATTTGATATCTATGTTGAAGAATAATACTTTCAGCATCTGCTGTAGACGATGCAGCTGTATCCTGTTATCAATAATAGCATAATGGCCTATTTTATTCTGGCTTGACCTGGCTTTACACGTCCTAATGTGCCAGGGTGACAAACAGACGATCAGCCTCCACACCAGGATGCTTTGCTTCACGAGCTGTGCATTTCAAGCTCTGGCCGAAAGAAGGAAGTTATTAAGTGATAAGACTTGACAGCCATGTTCCAGCTTATCCTCTGCACACTGTTATGCCCGTGTTATGAATGTTTAATCTGTCAATCACATCTCTGCCTGCTCACCTGAGCTCCTGACAGGACACCTTGTTTCTGAGTAACACACCTAATATTTTTACTCTTAACATCATAGGAAGTTGATTTCCTTAGGTTCTTATATCATTTGTCAAAGAATTCCCTGAAATACTCCAGGATGGTCCTTGTTCTGTTGCTTCAGGTGTTGAGTTTCAGCACAGGCTCAGCTCATTATCACCACGGCCCTCCCTGATCTCACATTTCTCACTTCACTGCTCGGGTTAGGGGTCAACAACTTGTGTTACTGTCCAGCAGTGCCCAATACTTAAATCACCAGAACACCTCTGACTATAAGTAAGGAAGAATAAAATAAGATACAAGGGATGTGATAATACAGGCTTGTAGGCAAAACAGGCAATGTCAAAATTCTGTGTGAGAAACTTCTGGACCATTGTTTTGTTGGAAAGGTAAAAGATGCAGTGCAATGTATTCTACAGCTAATACTACCATTGTCTTTGATCCATGAAACGCTTGTTTGGGCATTGAGTCATTCAATTACAATACTGCATAATACATATATTCCACATATTTGATTTGGAATTACCTAGTTTTATCATAGTACCTAGTTTTCTCCCTTAGCCAATAAGTAAAGAGCAATGGAAGCACAAAGAACGCCTCTCCGAAGTATAACATATTTTGAAATGTTGAAAGTACATTTCAAATTTTATATTTATTGCTAATCGATGTGTGTTTTTTTGCCCCTTCCTCTGTCGCAGTATGTTCCTCCAGACTTGTGCATCTGTAACTTTGTGCTGGAGCAGTCTCTGTCTGTGCGAGCTCTGCAGGAGATGCTGGCAAACACCGGGCAGAGCAGCGAAGGGGTGAGTGAGAACTGTCTACTTCTACTGTTGTTTTCTGTTTCTCTAGTGCTATTTTAAACAAAACATGATTAGATATCTAAATGTGGACCAAGACAACTTTGGTCCAAAGATCAGGCCTAAAGACCTAGCCCCAACTTTGAAGCAAAAAGCACTGTTTCGGTTTTCAAAATGTTACAGGGAATCGCAACTGCAACAAAAAGAAGATGCTCCAAAACAAGATTAGAAGACGAACAGAAGATTTGGGTTTAGAGCACACATTTTATCTCAGGCATTTTCTCAACTTTTTCTTTTGAAATAAGGAGAGCATCTGATCCAGGAGCTGTAAGTTAATACTTGCAGGAGTTTTCCCATGGGCTGTTTAGTGAACATGATGAGACACAGTGATAATGAAAGAGCGTCTTGGGACAAGAGAAGAGGAGAATGATCAGGGAGTGCACTCTTTCTGCACTCTGTTCTTTCTTGATCAGTGCCTCTGTGATCCACATTCTTTGACATCATCATCATTGTCATACAGTCTGTGCAAACGTGGAATTATGTATAAATTTACCTCAGTCGGACTACTTTAATAAGCTTCATGTCAAAATTGTATTTGTAAAACAACCAAAAACAAAGAGAAAACATTGCTTTCTTGTTCTAAACATTTTATGTACAAATTACTTTCCAAAAGCAGTGACATTCTCTCTCTATTCCTTGGGGAACCTCTGGTCTGTACACAGGATTACTGTACACAGACAGACTCGTTTTATCCAAAAGGAGCAGATATGAGAATACCTATAGCATGAATGGTTGCAGTGCACCCACAGCCACAGCCCTGAGTACATCAGCATGTAAGCACACAAAGTACAGAGTACATGTGGGCCATGCTGGGTGGCTCTGGCTGTGTTCTCTCTAATGCACCACACAGTGTGGCAGGTAGCTCGCTGCGCTCCCCTCTGCTTAGAGGCAGCTCTGCATTGTGATTAGGCAGCTAGCAGATTTGTATTGTAGTCAACAAAGCAACATGGTTGGCTCGCCTTGTTTGGCAGCACAACACTGCTGGCTAGAATGCAACTCTGAAAGAGGGGCTAATAAATCATCGTCCTCACTTCCTGAGGGAGGGCCCATTTCTTGCACTCATAATTCTCACATAGTGTAATTGCTGCCACACTTCGAAATAACACGTTCTCTCCATCTGTATTTGTGTCACTAGAGTGCTGACCATGAAAAATGGGTAGGTTCATTTGCTTGTTCATGTGCCTCGTCAGCCTGCATGTCCATGTACCTGAATGACTTAACGTCGCGTCAAAGCCCCCCTGTTTTCACATGCCTATTACTTGATAGTCATTCAAATCAATGCTGATACTAGTTACAGTGTAGACCGTACACTCAAGACTAAATGTCAGCATGGATAGATGCATCTGAATTCACTGTGGCGATAAATGTAACCCTATGAATGTACAAATGCACTAATTTGTGTGATAGCAGCTGATAAAGTTCTCAGCACACCATCACTCACCAGACCGGAGACAATCAATTTCCCCTTGACAGGGTCCTAAACTTTAACTTACGACAATCCTGAAATAGACATTGGTGCTGTCTCCTTGTGCACATAAGTCAAATGTTTGCCTGGCCTCGTTCAATACAGTGTCAGTGTTATGAAGAGATTCCTTTAAATTATGCTTTTGTATGAGCAGCTCTGTTTTCTCTGGGTTTGGTTTAACATTTCACTTTATGGATATTGACCTGAGGAAATGTGTATTTGACCTTTTCACTTATTGTATGCTGTACCAGCCCAGCTTGTTATGCTTTTTAAATTTTTCATTTGTTTGGAGTTTTTAATTGGAGTTTTAAATTTGAGGGTTGTTCTTCAATTTACATTGATATTATCCTCTCATCTGCTCATTTGTAAACCTGCTGTGTAAATGACAAAGTCTTTTAGTTCTTTTCTAATAGGACAGAAAGTATAGTATGGACACCCTTTGCCTTTCAAATCAACCTTGCGTTAAATACTTGAATCTCATCTATCACTTCAAATGGCTTTGCCTCTCTGCTCTTGTTAAACATACAAGATTAATATGTTATATAAATGCTTTTCAGTTTAGTCAAGCCTCAGTCAGCAGCATTATTGGTACACTTTGTAGATGAGCTGGTAGTGTAAGGAGGACTGGAGCCGCCGTACACCCTACACTTGCAAATGAAACTGAACAAAAGTTGAGTTCCTATCATAGACATAAAAAATAATGGACAGACTGTCGTCGCTCCGCCCCATTCATGAAAATGCGGCTCAGTCATGGAGAATTTAAAATGGCCGCGGGTTAGCCCCCACCACTCCCCCCTCGGTGGGGAGGCGGGGGGAGGCCGAATTTGGGGCGGCCTTTTGCTGACGTACTGCCGTCGTTGCCTCTATGGTTACCGCCCACTCGTAGGTGTTTGGCTGCGCCGTGACATTTCCGGCGCGTAAAGCCCGCCTTCTTCATTAGATATGCAAGAACTTTAAAAAAATCACAGCGGCTAAACCAGCCTGGTTCAAAAAAATTCACCCCCCTCAGCGTTGTCACAGAGCCGTAAGCTAACGTTTGAGACCAAAGCCGTATTTTGAGCCAGGCTCTAAAGTAGGTTTTGAAACGTCTAACTCCCCATTGACTTGCATTGAATGATTCTACTTCCGCAGCCAGCCCCTAGCGGTCAGCACCAGATTGCAAACATGGCAGCCTACAGTCGGCGGCTCAATTTGAGCGCGGTAGCCTCGCCCACTGGTTCCTATGCAGTCCCTTGTTGACGGGAGGGGCAGAGGAGCAAGCAAAGGTCACACTTCTGGGCAGTGATGTGTCAGCATGAGCACAGGCTTGAAATACCAGGCTGCCGACTTCAGACCCAGCTGTTGCGGGACACCCTTCTCATTAGTCTTTTTATCAAACCATTTTCAGTCGGTCATCAGCGGAACAGTCAGACCTTTGTGATTTGTGCGGTACAGGCAAATATATACTCTAATTCAGTGTTTCTCAAACAAGGGGTCGGGACCCCAATGGGGGTCGCAAAATGATTTCCAGGGGTCCCCAGATGATGGGGAAAAGTGTTAAACAAGGCTTGACACCCTTCAAATGCAGTGGTGAATGTGGATTCCTATTTGTTGGCCAATTAAAGTCATTTTTCTAGGTCTATATTCTCAAAATAAAATCAAATATTAGATATAAGGCTACTTTATCACTTTGCGTGTAGCCTATTTTTGTGTATGGGGGTCGCAAATGTGAACTATTTTTTATAATTTTTTTCTTTTCTAAGCACTAGTTACTTACATTCAAGAGTCAGCTTTAACAGCTTAGAAGCATCTGCTTTTATATCACTTTTCTGCGCCTCTACGCCATGTTTTAACATCTCTATATGAAATGCGTTGGGTTTGTATAGAGTTGGCTGCCGTAGGCACTTTAAAAATATTACTTTGGGTCTAAATGCGAGCGCCATGTGTCGTGAACAGGAAACAGCTGATACCGTGTGCTCGCCTTGTTTTGCTAACTCTGTCGGCTCAACAAACAAAGTTATCGTGTCTGGAAATACGCCAGTTTTTCACAAGATCAAGTCAGTGTTTGGGTGGAATGATTCAGTTTCGTTCTCACCTGCGTCTGCGTCCTCTTTCCTTCTCTCTCGTCCAATCATAAACTGCGCTAAAGGGAGCTGCACCCTCTGGCAGCCTTTCGCGGCCCCTTCAGACCCTCAGACGGGGCGTTACGGTTCACTTTTATTTAGTGGAAACACCTCGGACCGTCCCGCTCCACGCTGTACCGCGCTAATGGAAACATGACTTTAGTCAGTCTGGTTCACGTTCAAAAACTGCCACAGGGCTGACACCTCAGCCCCTCCGAGCCTCTCGGACCCGCCGCTGTCTGACTGCAGCTGCAACAACGTTACCGTAAAATTACCATCGAGCGCCGGTATCGGGTCCTCTTGTACTAACAGCTGGTATCGAGCCGATACCCGATACTGGTATCGGTGCATTCCTACTTATTAATGTCTATACAACAGTCAAATTTCTGCAAATTGATCATATTTAGAAATGTGTCTAACAAGTGAGTTTTAAAATAAACATTCAAAGGGAAAATGCTTAGTCTTGTTGTAGACAGAAGATGATAAGATGTCTCAAACTGCAGACTTTCTGTCCACCTTCATTTCACACTTTGGGCTCTTAACAATATTAAGACTTGTTGTGAAGGAGACATTAAAGTTGCAGAAAGTCCAGTGAACAGCTTGCATGGATTAAGACAAACAATATATTCTGTTGTCTTTTTTTTTTTTTTTTTTTTTTTTTTTACTGCCACTAGAGGTTAATTAAAAGGGTAAGTAAGAGTCTTGAATTTTTAAAGCTAGAAACATCTAGGTCTTTACGTTCACTGAAAGAATGGCTGTGTTTCTTTTTTGGACTGGGATATGTTGCTGTCTGATTGATTTTATTGTGAAAAATGTGTGCTACCATCATTTGTTTGCTTGCATTGTGAAAAACCAAACACAGCATTTTTCCCCCCACTGTTCATAACGTAATAGCTCTAGCATGCCCTCAGATTATTTTAAAACCTTTACTACAATCACAACTTAACCTACAGGGTTGGATGTCAGGAGGAGCACAATGTGCACACATGATGTTCCCTTATACGCTCTAAAATATCTTTCTGCTTCATCCCAGGCGGGACAAGGAGGAGGTCATCGAACCCTCCTTTATGGTCATGCAATCCTCCTGCGGCACTCCTTTAGTGGAATGGTAAGTACATCATTAGGCGCAAAATTTGTGAATAAAAAGTGTTATATCTGAACTAACATATTGCTTTGTAATCCAGTACCTGACCTGTTTGAAGACATCAAGGTCTTTAACAGACAAATTGTCGTTTGATGTGGGACTACAAGAAGATTCAATAGGTACAGGAGGCAGTTCTGTTCATTATTGTCACTTGGGCTGCACAATAAAGCAATATCAGCAAGCACAATATTTGCTGTTAAGTACTAATTCAGGCATGTCTGCTCTCACAATTCAACTTGATCAACAATATCACGTTATTTACTTCAAACTGCCCGAACAAACATAATCATCACAACCTTGAGTAAATGTGCACTGCCGTATCTACTGCTCTTTACTTTAGAGTAGTTTTGAAATGTCAAATGTGGTTTTGCTATTAACTTCAAGATTGATTGATATTTTCATTTGAAATGAAACAAAGGCTTCTTTTGAATGCCTGTGTGCAGGTGAGGCCTGCTGGTGGACCATTCACCCCGCCTCTAAGCAGAGGTCGGAGGGAGAGAAAGTCAGAATTGGAGACGATCTGATCCTTGTGAGCGTCTCCACAGAGAGATATCTGGTAGGTCTGCTGGATCCTTTCGGTGCTGCCATTTTTTATTTTTTTTGTTTCAAAATGTCACCTTTAAGGTACTCAAGTGCATGGTTAAAGGCAATATGACAAATGCATAATATTTTTTCCTTTAACAATGAAATAAATCTATACCTTAAAAAGTTCAATAGACCTTCACATAGACTACTCTGGTCAGATTAGAAATGCATGGTCAAATTATATGCTTTTAACAAAACATTATACCCAACTTGTTTGCTGTTATTTTGCATTAAAACATTATCAAACTTCATAAAGACAGTCCATTTCTGCAAAGCACATATGACATCTACCTAACTACAGGTTTTGTTATTTGCAAATACTGACCACTCAAATCATTTTGATGTAATTAATGACAAATGCCTTATAAGTCTCTGACTGTAGCAGTCTATATTGTTGTACTTATTAAGACTTTCAGACTCCAGTATTCTCTGGTATATTCCATGCTCGTCACATTGCTGGACTTGTCTTGGCATAGTTTAATAGCCTTTGGGGAACTTGGATACCCATCTGAGTCCACCAAACATGGTGGAAGTGAAGCGACAAGGCAATTTAGGAGAAAACGTTTGAGCCCATATCTGTAATAGAAATCTGATTACCTGTGAAACTGTCTCTCCTCATCCACCCTCCCCTGGGAAAACCCCATTCTGTCTGATGAGCCTGTAGTTAATGCTGTGTCTCATATGCACAGCTTTATGCCTGACCTCAATTAACTTGCTCAGTAAAGAAACAGGTGAGTGAGGGGAATTTTAAGAGGAACAAATACAACTAGTGGGACAAACACAGGTATATTGGATCCTGAACTTTGTGGCTGCGCAGAGGAGAAAAAGAAGTATCTGTTTTGGATAAACAGTCAAAATAAAATATTATATTCCTATTTACTCACTATTATTTATTTTATTTGTATTTATTTATTTATTTGGATGGGATTATTTAGGTACGAGCCAGCAAGTCTGGGACTTTTGAAAGTGTGTGGTTTCTTAATATACCTGTATCGCAAATTTGCCTTTTGTTTGCAGCACCTCTCTGCCTCCAATGGGAACTTCCAGGTGGATGCTTCTTTCATGCAGACTCTGTGGAATGTCCAACCCACCTGCTCCGCAGCCAACATGGCTGTAGGTTAGTTTCAGTTCTAATTAAGTTACTATGGCACATTTTGTTAACCTCACATTTCTCCTCTCCTCCGCTCCATAGTTGTTTTGTGCCAATGCTAATTTAATACTTTCCCCCTTCTTTCTTTAGGTTATTTGATTGGGGGCCATGTTATGCGACTTTGTCATGGACATGATGAAAGTTTGACAATTCCAGGAGCAGACAAGAGTGAAGAGGAGCAGAGGTCAGCTATATTGTTTATTCATTTGGACCAGAAAAATAATTTGTTACCATCAAATTTTTTTAAATTTAATTAAAAAAGTGTTATACATTTTTGCTGAAGTTGTACTTTGATGAATATGATGACCATAACATACATTTTATTTAAGGCATTGTGGTACTTACTGTTTTGTTCTCAGGATAGTAAACTATGAAGCAGGAAAAGGAGCATCCAGGGCCCGATCGCTGTGGAGACTGGAGCCTTTGAGGATCAGGTGGGCACACAGTTGTGCACTTTTAATAAATCCATAGTAGTTTTATGACAGCTGGTTCAGAATTTATGTTTTGGTCTGCCTATAACACTACTTTAACGTGAGCTATTTATAAAAGGTTTCGAGACGTCAGGGCAGACTGTCACATTAGATTGGAGAGATGAACCCCTCAGAAGGTTTGTTATACCTCCTTTAACTGGCCATCTATGCCATCTGCCCATCTTGTCGTCTTGTCAGCTTGCCTTCCCTGAGGTCTGTCTGTCACTCTTGTACTTAGGAGCAGATGGATCTGTCAAAGCCCCCCTTTAGGATTCCAAACTGAACTCTAATTCCCCAATATGTTTTGTCATTTAAAAACAAAAGACTATATATGATCCATTCTTGTTCATACCAAAGTGTAATTGTGTGGTTTTCTTTATTCAGCTGGAGTGGTAGTCACATCCGATGGGGGCAGCCTTTCCGACTGCGTCATCTCTCCACGGGTTACTACCTGGGTCTGACTGAAGACAAAGGGCTGGTTCTTCAGGACACAGAGAAGTCAGATACCACTGCCACCGCTTTCTGTTTCAGACCCTCCAAAGTAAGAGCCGTCGCTTTAAGGTGTCATTAATGTTCTTAAAAATATGAACCATATTTTCAAGCTTTTATCCAATGTTCTTTGCTAAACACCTACAGAAAAGAATCAACAAATCTTTACCACACTGTTTCATGAATAGTTTCTAAAACAACTCTACAATGAGGTTTAAACTCTTCCCCAAATGACGTTTTCACAATTATTGAGCAGACAAAGCAGTAAATTTTAAAGCCTTTGTTCTGTTTCTAATTTATGGCTTATATAAATACAAATACAAACTTCTTGCAAAATACATATTCCTTTTACCTTTTAGCACTTTGCGTTGACATTTTTACTTAGTTATACCTGTGCAGTCATCAGTGTCCTCTAAATGTAATGCTCTTTTCCTGCATGTGTGTAACCCTTCAGGAAAAAGGTGACATGGGCCCAAAGCGAGACATCGATGGCATGGGTGTACCTGAGATAAAGTATGGAGACTCCGTGTGCTTTGTGATGCATATGGCAACAGGACTGTGGCTGTCCTACCAGGCTCCCGATGCCAAAGCCTCCCGCCTTGGCCCCCTGAAAAGAAGGGTAACTGTAATCATATTGTCATTTTAGATGAACGTATTGAATAAACTAGAGAAAACAGAATGAAAAAAGTGTCATGGTTAGTGTAACAAACAGACTTACCATAGCTCCATCTTCTCATTCACATTTACACTTTAAGCTGTAGACCATAACTGTGAAGAATTGTGAAGTTCCTTTTTGGTGGGACACAGGGATTAGGGAGGCCTGTGGTACCTCCAGTTAGAGCCTCCTCTCTCTGGTGCCTGGGAGTCCATGCAGCTTTGGCTGCAAGCCAGTGCACCTGACACCTTCCAGGTGCTCATTTGTCTTCTTAATTATCTTGTTTTATACAGGGTGTCACGAACAATTGCTTTAGGGTATTTAAATGTTTGGATTTAACAAAGTCATCATCTACTAGGCAGTTTTTTTGTAAAATAATGTATGATGTGTGTGTTTATCTGGCTCCTCACAGGCCTGCTTACACTCTGAGGGCCACATGGACGATGGGCTGATCCTCCAGCGCTGTCAGCACGAGGAATCTCGAGCTGCACGCATCATCCGCAACACCACCTTCCTCTTCACCAACTTCATCAAGTATAACAATACAACCACGCAAAATGTTCAAATTGAATTTAATACTTAGAGACAGTTTAACATCCCTTTGCCACTAGAGCCTTGGACAGCACCACAGAGGGTGACTCCCAGGTGGCAGTGTACATAGAAGAGGTGCTTCAGACACTCAATGACTTGATTGAGTATTTCAAGCAGCCAGACTCCGAACTGGAGCATGAAGAGAAACAAACCCTCCTACGTTCACTCATTAAACGTCAAGACCTCTTCAAAGAGGAGGTAAGGAAAGTAAAGCTAAGCTCTTGCATTAGTAAATCTGGACATACTTTACCCTGTGCAATTGTAGAAAATGGCAGATTTAACTAAAGTAACTATTTTAACTGTTTTTTCCAAGGGTATGCTTGCTCTCTTGGTCAAATGCATCGACCGAATGAATGTGTACAACAATGCTGCACATTTTGGAGAAATTGCTGGAGAGGAGGCTGGCGCAGCATGGAAGGATATTTGCAACCTTCTTTATGAACTTTTGGGTAAGAACACTGCATTTACATTGGTTATGGGCAGCTTTAATCTTCCTATTGTTTGTTTTTTCCCACTGATTTTCACTTACCACTTTCATCTCGACAGTTTGTCGCTATAGACACAGGGCTGTTTCTAGCTTTGTGGGGCCCGTAAAAGGTGCTACTGGACTTTGGGGTGTGAACATTGTAACAAATTACTAAATTCAAGGCACATAAAGAATTTGTATACGTAATTTAATCAAACTACATAAAATTAAATATATTACAGTTGCAGTTCAAAATGGTGCATTGTCACAGTGAAACTATTGTCAGTGACCTTGGACACAAGCCTGACATTTTATTTGCCTTTCTCATCGCTTTACTTTATATGCCGTATTAAATATGCCGTACGTACGTGACAAGTATGCATTATTGACACTTTTACAACTCAAGTTGAAAACAGTTTTTCACATGCATTAAGGTGATAACATCCTTTTACAAATTTCAAATGTAGCCTTAAAAGTTTTTTTTTTTTGTTTTTTTTTTTTACACTTTTTACTGTCATTAATCAATTTTGCCCTCAGAAAGATGCCCTGGCTGAAGTTAAACACTTTTTCCACATAGATTACTTTCCTAGACATCAGTGAGGTCATCTCCAAGAATGCTGAGGCTGGATGTTTAAAGCAGTATTTACGTAATGAATTGCACAGAGGCTTCTCATATTTCATGAAAATCAGTATTAGCAAGACTGGTTGGTCCTGCCATGGTTTGGCCTGGAAGTGCGGCCGTAGAAGTTGCTCAATGAAAGCTGTGGGTACAGCAGAATTAGAGGATATTACACAGTGATCAGGTTTCTGTTGGAACAAAGTGATGTTAATGAGCACTATCAGTCTACTGTCCCTGAATCCTAATGCTAAGAAATGAGACTGGGAAACTCACTAATGTTACTCCTAAGGCGGGCAAGAAGAACAAAGCTGAGGAAAATTATAGCAAGTCAGATCCTATAGTCGGAGCTTAAATGATTTGTATAAAATTGCTTTCTAAAAAGTCTCAAATTTAACTGATTTTTAAGCGATACATTGTTTTTGATTGCTCAGCTGCCTTGATTCGTGGCAACAGGACCAACTGCGCCCAGTTTTCCAAGAACCTGGACTGGTTAATCAGTAAACTTGAGAGGCTGGAGTCTTCATCAGGTATAAAAGAGATCTGAAATATATTTAAAGTGCACACAATTCATTGATTACAAAATACTGTTTTATTGTGACCGTTTTAGGAATCCTGGAAGTCTTACACTGTATTTTGGTGTTAAGCCCAGAAGCTCTGAACATCATTCAAAAAGGACACATCAAGTCTATTATTTCTCTGCTCTACAAAAATGGACGGAACCATAAGGTTTATCAGCTAACATTTACTCCAAGACACAACTCATAAACATGGAAACAAACATAGAGTGAAACTTACAACTGGATTCAGTAAAACCCAACAGGCCTCAGAGACATCATCTGACTTTATGCTTGTTATATAAATCTTTGTCATAACCGTAGCTTAAGCCACATATCGTATAACCATCGGTTGTGTTTACTTTCTCACTATGTGTTTTACGTGTTGGGTTAAACTGGGGATGCAGTATTTACTCTGTAAATTCGTAAACAACAGCTGCTAATTACATGACTTCCAGCAGCATATTACCCTTTTGTAGTCTTTGGATTAAAGTGGAGGTGTCACTTTATCAGACGTTAGAGTTACATACTGTATACTACAGTATGAAAAGAAACATTGGGATGTTCAGATTTTTACACTTATTTAAACAACAACAACAATTCTTCTTCTTCTTCTTCTTCTTCTTCTTCTTCTTCTTCTTCTTCTTCTTCTTCTTCTTCTTCTTCTTCTTCTTCTTCTTCTTCTTCTTCTTCTTCTTCTTCTTCTTCTTCTTCTTCTTCTTCTTCTTCTTCTTCTTCTTCTTCTTCTTCTTCTTCTTCTTCTTCTTCTTCTTCTTCTTCTTCTTCTTCTCTTCTTCTTCTTCTTCTTCTTCTTCTTCTTCTTCTTCTTCTTCTTCTTCTTCTTCTTCTTCTTCTTCTTCTTCTTCTTCTTCTTCTTCTCATTCTCATTCTTCTTCTTGTTGAAAGCATGTGACAGTATAATGTTCTGTGTCAGATTCTGGACGTCCTGTGCTCTCTCTGTGTCTGCAATGGAGTGGCAGTGAGAGCCAATCAGAACCTTATCTGTGACCACCTGCTTCCTAAGAGGGACCTGTTGCTTCAGACCAAACTTGTTAATGATGTTCAGAGGTAAACAGAGAAATACCTTCTGAATTTGATTATGATCCACTGTGAGCTGTACTTTTGTTCTGTACACAGCATGAGGCCAAACATTTTCCTGGGAATGGCTGAGGGTTCAGCGCAGTACAAAAAGTGGTATTTTGAGCTGGTGATTGACCAGGTGGACCACTTTGTTACTGGAGAGCCAACTCATCTGAGGGTGGGCTGGGCCAACTCTAAAGGCTATGCTCCGTACCCCGGTGGAGGAGAGGGATGGGGAGGCAATGGTGTCGGGGATGACCTGTACTCTTACAGCTTTGATGGGCTTCATCTGTGGTCAGGTAGGAATACACATTTGTCAATTTATTTAACGTTTGTTGTGAGTACCAAAGAGAAGAAAAGTTGAATGTAATATCAGTATGTTGGCTTATATGATATCTTTTTATGTTTCTGCACTATTCTCACCTTGATATACACAGTAGCAGAGCGAGTAGTTCGTTTAAAATCTTTTTAAATACTTAGTGCTCCATTAAAAAGACAGAACTAAAGGTCAGTAATTCATCAGTGTTCTGGTAAAAGTGCATGTGATACAGTAGGTCTTAAGTCCACTAATTGCTCTCTTATCTTTGTACTAAAAATACAATCTCTTCCTCGAAAGTCCTCCTGGCTCATTCTTCTTTGAGAATGAATCTGCTTCTGCTTTATCTTTTCTCATCACCATCACCCTGCCCTACATTTGCAGTGACTTTGTAGCAATAACATCTATCTGTGGTGCTTTTGTCTAGGCCGAATCCCCCGAGCGGTGGCCTCCATTAACCAGCACCTGCTGAACTCGGACGATGTGGTCAGCTGCTGTCTGGACCTGGGCGCTCCTTCCATGTCCTTCAGGATCAATGGGCAGCCGGTGCAGGGCATGTTCGAGGACTTCAACACCGACGGGTTCTTTTTCCCTGTTGTCAGTTTCTCTGCCGGTGTCAAGTAAGCATTTGCACTTGCAACTTCTTTTCATAACTTTGCTTGATTTTGCAGAGTTTGTTTTGCTTCTAATTGACTATTATAAAAAGTATTAAAATAAGTCATCAAAATGTAACCAAAAAAAAAAAGCTCTCTAAATTTAGTGGTGGAGAAGAGGTATATTTTGTTACATAAGTAAAAGTACAGATACAGCAGCCAAAGAATTAAATAAATGTTTTGAGGTACCTGTTTAAAAATGTACCTTCAGAGTGAAAAGCAGAAGTATTTCACATAGATTATAAGAACTGTTAATGTAGTGATTTTGAGACATTTTTGGTAGAATGTAACAATTCATATCCATTTTCTAGTAATTTTTATGTATATATTTTTGTTTGGTCAAAGCGGGGCTTTGAACTCAAACCATATGAGGTTTTTTTGAAAATTCATATACTTGCTCTCAGATGTAGTGAAGTAAAAGTAAAAAGTATCCACTGTAAAAATTATTTGAGTAAAGTATAGATATCTTCACATTTTCCTTAAGTACAGAACTTTTACTTTTATATTTTGTTACTTTCTATCACTGGTTTAACACGGAGAGACTTTAAACAGAAGAGACATGTGATGTGATGAATAGTTGAGGTTTATTGAATAAAGTTAAAGCTTGGCAGAGATTAGATAAACCTTGCTATCATTATAAAGTGTTGCATCCAGTCAGAATAGCAGGAAGAAGGAGGAGAGAGTGCATTTATATGAGTGTCTTGAAAGACGATTGTGAGGCAAAGGTAACACGTGAAATATTGCTATTCTCCGTCCAGGGTCCGTTTTCTGTTAGGTGGACGTCACGGAGACTTTAAGTTCCTGCCCCCTGCTGGTTACTCTCCCTGTTATGAAGCACTGCTGCCCAAAGAGAAGATGCATGTGGAGCCTGTGAAGGAGTACAAGAGGGACCATGAAGGTGTTCGAGATCTGCTGGGAACCACCAAGTTTCTATCTCAAGCCTCATTCATCCCCACACCTGTTGACACCACCCAGGTTTGGAGACAAAAAACAAATCTTTCTTCAAGTTCCATGAAATTGTAGTGATTGTGTCCTTGTGGTTGTTGTTTATGGGTCTGTTGCACTTTTATCTGATGGCTTGTGCCTCTGCAGGTTGTTCTTCCCCCTCTGCTGGACAATGTCAGAGATAAACTGGCAGAAAACATCCATGAACTGTGGGCCATGAACAAGATTGAGCTTGGCTGGAGCTATGGCAAGGTAAGCTGGCCTTTGTTGATTAGAATAAGTGTAGAAATCACCTGGGTTTGAAAATACAGTAAAGGCTTTATTATATTATATTATATTGCCTTTATAATCGGTGATAAAAGCCAAACTGCTGCTAGTAATTTGTCTGATTTATTAATTTTTTCACATATCTTTCCCTTTACACTCTGTACTAGGGTATACATTTTTTTTAAACATGATGTGAACTGTGAAATGTGCTGCTTGCTTTAGCTAAAACGATCATATTGTAGTACTTGCATTTAGTTATGTCAAGTCAGGTCAAGTCTATTTGTAGAGCACCTTTCATGCACTCAGACAACTGAAGTGCTTCACATGAATTAAAGTTAAAATTAACATAATTTATATATCTCTAATAAATACAATAAATAAACAAACAATTATGACAAAAAACAACAACTTTAAAGTCAATTGTAATAATAAATACAAATAAAACATATTCCAGATGCCCTTCATGACGTTTTCCTCTGTATCAGTATATGACAAGAAACTTTCTTTCCCTTTTACTTACGTCATAATATCCCTGTCCATCACTTGGCATTTCACTGTGAAGCAGAGGCTTAGTTGATAGTCCAGTCACACAGAGTCCTGCTCTGTAGTGGTTTTGACACAGTCCTTCTGCAGTGGACCCGTACTATCGGGGCCATTTAACAAATCTAATGAGTGCTTCACCTTCCAGGAAGATGACACCCGCATTAATTAAAACTGTGAGGAAGCATTCCATAGAGGGAAAGATAACCGTGTAATTTCTAAAAAAAAGACACCATTTAAGTACAAACAGCTGTTTGATTAATCAAAGTCTCAATAACCCTTAACAGACATGCATTCAGAAACAGAATATAGTGTTATAAGACCAAGCAAACTTCGCTTTATACAGTTGTGTCTGTTTCATTGTTTTTCCTATCAGTATATTTCCCCTTGAAGTTTTTATAATGGTAGAAGTATTAGTTTGAGTCTAAAGCATGTGGGTAAAATCCAGAATGAAAAATTTAATTAAGAGCAGCTAGCTTGAAAGTGGCATGCTGTCATAGAACCACAAACATGGATAATTCATAATTATATATATATATATATATATATATATATATATATATATATATATATATATATATATATATATATATATATATATATATATATATATATATATATATATATATATATATATATATATTCATTTACTTATTTATTTATTTATTTATTTATTTTTATTTTTTTCAGGTTCGGGATGACAACAAGAGGCAGCATCCTTGCCTTGTGGACTTTTCAAAGCTGCCTGAAACAGAAAGAAACTACAACTTGCAAATGTCCAGCGAGACACTAAAGTAAGGCACTGTATTGTTCACTTCCCTATTCACTGACTTTGCACAGTCTTCTTCAAAGCTGTGCAGATACGGTAGACTTTGTAATGAGTCATGTTTTCTGAGTGTATATCATTATTATAAAATTGTTTAAAAACCGGTTTCTCTCTGGGAGTTATCTTACTGTAAAAAACAGGGTAAACATTTACCCTGTTCAACAAAGCCAGGTGTTAGTGAGTTTATTTATTACAATTAATACAGTATAAAGGTAAGTAAAACACTGCTTATTATAAACCTGTAATGAGCTGTGTAAATAATGAAGTTTATCTTTCTGGGTTGTTGCAGAACCCTGTTGGCCCTGGGATGTCATGTTGCCCAGGCCAATGTTCACGCTGAGGACGATCTAAAGAAAATCAAGCTTCCTAAAGAGTGAGTGTTCTCCATGTTGAGTAAATTTCTTAAATGAACAAGTGTTTATTTAAACATGTGATATTTTGTTGTACGTTGCAGCTATATGATGTCTAACGGATATAAGCCCGCGCCACTAGAACTTTCTGACATAAAGCTGAATGCAGGACAGGAGTTTCTAGTTGATAAACTGGCCGAGAATGCACACAATGTGTGGGCCAAAGACAGAATTAAACAAGGTTGGACCTATGGTATCCAGCAGGCAAGTTTAGCCATTTCCTCACTGTATGACAAATTAGAATTTGTATATTTAAGGGAAATATAATATAATGTCTTTAATAATGTAACATGGTGGTTAATTTTTCATATGTGACAGGATTTGAAGAGCAGACGCAATCCCCGTCTGGTGCCATATGCTTTATTGGATGAGCGGACAAAGAAGTCGAACCGAGACAGTCTACGAGAGGCCATCAGGACTCTAGTGGGATATGGATATGACATTGACCCCCCAGATCAAGAGAGTAAGAAATGTTTCACTCTTTTCACTCTGAATATACAGTTAATGTACACATTGCATTAAAAAATCTTTCCTGTTTAGCTGGTCATTTAGATGATGATCAGAGTATTGAGACGATCCGCTTCTTCCGTGTGGAACAAACATATGCGGTCAAAACAGGGAAGTGGTACTTTGAATTTGAAGCCATCACTGGAGGTGACATGAGAGTGGGCTGGGCCCGACCAGGCTGCAGACCTGATGTCGAGCTCGGTATAGATGACCAGGCATTTGTCTTTGATGGATACAAGGTAAGTCACACTAAAGTATGCCATGTCCTTGCTTTAGCAAATAATCAAGTATTTTCAGTCATTCTCAGATTTTATTTTCTTAAGGGCCGACGTATGCATGCAGGCAGCCGTTACTTTGGCCAGCCATGGAAGAAGGGTGATGTTGTTGGTTGCATGATTAACATGGAGGACAAATCCATGATATTCACTTTGAATGGAGAGCTTTTGATCACTGGCAAAGGCTCTGAGCTTTGCTTTGCTGACTTTGAGACTGAAGATGGTAAGGGCCATTCCATACTTCAGTACTGTACTTCAAAGTTAGATCATTTTATAAAGCTTAAAATCCTCCTCCTATTGCAGGTTTCATCCCTGTGTGCAGCATGGGCCAGTCTCAGATTGGTCGTATGAACCTGGGCAAAGACGCCAGCACACTTAAATACTATACAATGTATGGTCTTCAGGAGGGCTTTGAACCATTCGCTGTCAACATGAATCGAGATATCACCATGTGGTTCAGCAAACGCCTGCCCACTTTTGTCAATGTGCCTTTAGACCACATGCATGTCGAGGTAAACAAACACACATCCTCACGTTAATGTATATAGTTTGGCGGCTCTAATGTGCATGGAGTGGATTTCACTCACAGTTTGTCTTTGAAGGTAACAAGGATTGATGGGACAGTGGACAGTCCACCCTGCCTCAAAGTCACCCATAAGACTTTTGGCACTCAGAACAGTAACTGTGACATGGTGTACTGCAGGCTGAGCATGCCTGTGGAGTTTTACTCTGCAGACATGTTACTGAACGAGTCACATAAACTCAGGTGAGGCATGGATGTGATGCTGTTGGATAATTACATCTATAGTGCAGTTAAACAAATTCACCTCAATGTCTCATTTCCTCCAAATATCTCTGTAGTCAGCCTCCTAAAGAAGATGGAACTGTTGACTACGGAAGCATCACAACAGTATGAAAATGTCTTTCAACCATGTTTTTCAGGTTTTTCTGAAACATGACATTACTTTCCCTTTTTGTGTCCACACAGTTTTACCACTCTGTGAAAGTGTTTGCAGGGCAGGACCCTACCTCCATTTGGGTGGGCTGGGTCTCTCCGGATTATCATTACTACAGCAAGAACTTTGCCCTCGGCAAAACACGCACTGTAACTGTGACCCTCGGAGATGAGCGTGGACGTGTCCATGAAAGGCAATTTCTTTTAACCTGAATATTTACTGTGAAATATAGCCAACACATTTATATTTACTGTTTGGACTGATGTGTAAAGAATTATGCAAAATGACTTTGCTGTGCATCATATTAAATTGTGTTAGAACAGATTTTCAATCTGACATTCATGACATTATGTACACTTTAGTTTCATTTACCTTTGTTGTTGCTGGACAGTGTCCAGAGGAGTAACTGTTACATGGTCTGTGGCTCGGATGCAGTTGGGCTTTCCTCTAACTCTGACTTAGAGATCGGCTGCTTCATAGACTTGGCTTCTGGCATCGTTTCCTTCACTGCCAATGGCAAGGAACTGCCCACAACATATCAGGTTAATAATGTTTTTGACAGGTTGTTTAGTCTCTGTGGTATCAGAGGTGATGACATGCAACAGATATCAGTTTTGCTGTAATATTCTTGTTAATGTATCTCTCTTCATAGTGCACCTGACAGTTTAGGTCCTCTAAAAGTCCAGTAGTATAATTAGCTAATCTGATCTCTATTATAAGCTAAATAATAATGAGATAATATTTATTTATTCAATGTTTTACCAGTTAGGTCAGTTGAATTAAAGTGCAACATCTGCAGGGACAAGTCTTGTTATGCCTGCACTACTATATGTATTGAACTTTTTTTTAATATCAGGTTGAACCAAACACCAAGCTGTTCCCTGCTGTGTTTGTGCGGCCCACAAGCCCCAATCTCTTCCAGTTTGAATTTGTCAAGATCAAGGTTTGTCTTTTCCAAAACATTATTGTTTTAACAGTTAATCTATATTACAGAAAAAAATTAAAATATCTACTTTTACTTCAGGATGCTATGCCTCTGTCGTCAGCCATGTTCAAGAGTGAGCGCAGGAACCCGGTGCCACAGTGCCCTCCTCGGCTGGATGTGCAGACCATTGTGTCTGTGCTGTGGAGCCGGATGCCAAACACATTCCTGAGTGTGGAGACGGCACGAGTCAGCGAGAGGCACGGCTGGGTCATCCAGTGTCTGGAGCCTCTGCAGATGATGGCCGTGCACATCCCTGAAGAGAACAGGTCTGCTCACATCCAGAGATAGGCGTTTTACAATTACAAAACAGTACAATGCAGTTTACTCACTGAGGGTGTTATATTACATCTGCTGATAACAATTGTAATGTTGATGTTGTTGTACATGAGAGTCATAAAGAATACATTTTCCATGCATGCCTTTTGTGCTTTCATCAAAGTTTGCTGATGCAGTGAATACAAATCGTATGACTTATCTTTTCAGATGTTTGGACGTATTGGAACTGTCTGAGTTTGAGAGCTTGAGGAAGTTTCATTACCACACACTGAAGTTGTACTGCGCCTTGTGTGCCCTGGGGAACACCCGCGTGGCTCATGCTCTCTGCAGCCATTTGGACCAGTCCCAGCTGCTCTACACCATCGACAACCAGTACCTTTCTGGCATGCTCCGAGAGGGCTTCTACAATGTACTAATGAGGTGGTTATTGTGTGATTTGCTAATTGTGACTATTCAAACTGTGATTTCAATCGATTATTCAGACCTTCACACTATTTTCTGCAGCTTACATATACAGTCTCTAAATTATAAAAACCTATAATTACACCTTCACCGTCTGAACAGTTGTTTCTTGACTGGATGAATTACGATACAGCATTAATGCACATGGTAATGCACAATGATTTAACACATTTTTCTTCTCTCCAGTATCCATCTTGAAACGGCAAAGGAGGCTCGCCTAATGATGAACAATGAGTTCATTATCCCAGTCACGGATGAAACTCGCTCCATCAGGCTGTTTCCAGATGAATCCAAAAAGCACTCACTTCCTGGAGTGGGTCTGAGCACTTCCCTCAAACCTCGGGTCAACTTCTCTCCAGTGGGAATCCTTAGCACTAAGCACCAGCAGTACCTCTACAGCCCCCAGATCCCACTCGGCATCCTGAAGGAGAAGGCCATCAGCATGCTCACCGAGGCTGTACAGGGAGGGGGCACTCATATCCGGGATCCCGTCGGAGGAAGTGTGGAGTACCAGTTTGTCCCCATCCTCAAACTCATTGGAACACTACTCATAATGGGCGTGTTAAGCAGTGACGAGGTCCGACTCATCCTGCTACTGATCGACCCCAATGTATTTGGGGAGAGCAAAGAGGAAGAAGCCAAAGGGGACGAGGTGGCCGTGGTCGCAGAGAAGGAGGATGCTAACAAGAATGAAGATAAGGCTGTGGAGGCAGGAGAGGAGGAGAACAAAGAGGCTAAAGCACCTGTCAAGGGTCTGCTGGAAAAGTCTCTGCCTGAGTCCGTCAAACGCCAGGTCATTTCCTCATAAAATGTGCTACAAAGTCTATCAATTCATCTGTCGGGGTTCTCATGAATTTTAAATAGTGTCTGCCTTCTTCCGTTTGTTTGATTTGGTACACTGAATCTTTTCCAGACGTTTCCAGATGTAATATTATGATTTATCCCACTCTGAAAAGTTATTGCGTAGGTGCACAGCAAAGTATCCCAGCTGAATGCTAATGCTCTTATCTATGACAAGCTAGTATTTTTTTCTAACTCAAGTTTTTTGCTGGGGCCAATAAGTCTCTGAAATGATAGATGGCTGTTGCAGCCAGTGTCTCGCTTTCATTTACAATGATGAGCAGAACATTTATTAAAGCAAAGGAACTTACATGTCTTTGGATCATTTTAAATGCTTTGTTGGCAATAATAAACATTAGTGTGAAAAGAACTACTTCAATTCTAATGAAAGAAAACAGATATGCACCATAAAAAGGGATCATTAATTTATTATTTGACTATTTAAATTTAGATTTCTACTAGGGCTGTAGTCTTTTAGTCGTCTAGTCGATTAATCGGTCAATGATGTTTTAGTCAACCAACATTCTTTTAGTCGACTAATTATTTCATTCCAATTAAAAGGATTTACATGACAAAAACAGCAAAAAGTGAAGATGTGGAATGACTTATCTAAATATTGAGTGAATCACGAGTTTAATCTATCTCTAACGTATAAATATTTTAAATATTTTTTCCTGGTACTTTTCTGTATGAATTGTTATTTTTAGCATGAACTTCAGTGGAATTGTTTTTAGTGCAGTTTGGTTCAAGTACAGGGAGATACATAGTTTTGCCACGCCCCCTTTTAGTCAATTAATCGGTCGACAGGACAGGCCTTTAGTCGACCAAGAATTTCTTTAGTTGACTACAGCCCTACTTTCTACAGACAATTTACATGTACAGTATCTGTGTTAAAATGCCCGACAGGTTAGACCACTAATTTCACTAAAACATAGTTAATGTCAATGTATTCAAGAGTTCCCTAAAATTCTTACTTAGTTGACAGATATTTACAACAGGTACTTTCTCACCAAACAAAGCAATAATTAAAAAAAACATATAAAACCTGTCAGGGGTACACAATCGTCTTCTATTTGTATGATTGTTATTGTTTTTTTTCCAGATGTGTGAGCTGCTCCACTACTTCTGTGACTGTGAGCTGAAACACCGCATTGAGTCCATAGTGTCCTTCTCAGATCGCTTTGTTTCTAAGCTGCAGTTTAACCAGAAGTTCCGCTACAATGAGCTGATGCTAGCGTTCAACATGTCCGCCGCCGTCACAGCCAAAAAGACCAAAGAGTTTCGTTCCCCTCCACACGAGCAGGTCTAGTACCAAACACCACACACAGAGAATCACAGTTGTAGGAGATTTTATTTATTCTTATATTGATTCTTTTATTCTTATATTGAACACTGTGGAACTGGGTGCTCAGAGGAATCAATAACTTTAGCCCGCACAAAAGAATAATGCCAGAATCTGTTGACTCCTTTGTGGATTTTACTCAAGCTTGTTTTTATATATCTATATTTATATATATATATATTTTTTTTTTGTTTTTTTTTTTGTTCTTTCATTCCCAAAATGCAGCCACTAGAATTATGACAGTGAAGGTGCAAGTATAACAATATTAATTTTACTTTGTAAAAATCCAGGTAATCCATCATAGTGTCTTTAGCAGGTCAACCGGATCAGCAGTGCCATAACAAGGCTGGTTTTATCTCTCATCTTTAACGTCAGCTGCTGCTTAAACCAGAGAAAAAAGTTTAGGCAGATAAAGCCAGTTTTGAAGTGTATAGGCCTAAAGCTACTCTGATTCCTGGAAACTACTGCATGCGTTGACTGATGGCAACCTTTTGCAGAGAGCTCCCCCCTCTGTTGACCACATGGTTTATTAAAAAGTACAGCTAGAAATAGACATAAAAATACTGTATCTTTAAATGGGCTCTGCTTGAGCCTCTCTCATGGACAATTAACACTTACATTACACTTGGCTTGTAATACGCAACACACAGCACAAGACTTTTTTAGGTATTTTGTCATGGTTATTTTAATAATACCTTGTAAACTGAATACATGCACATACATTCTACAGTGTCTCTAGTAGTTTATATTATCCATATTATCCATATTTTACTGTTGCTGTTTGTGACTCTATTTTGTAGATCAACATCCTGTTGAACTTCAGCGCAGGGGAGGACTGCCCCTGTCCCGAGGAGATCCAAGATGAACTCACCGGCTTTCATGAAGAACTGCGACTGCACTGTGGTAGTCTACTACATCCTCACTACTTCTACAAACACAAACCCAGAGAGCACATGCTTTACAACAATATAACCACCTTTCTTAGGCACAAAGAATGATAGTCATGAAAAGGCACTTGAGTTTGTTTAATACCATTTGCTTATTTTAGGAATTCCTGTGGAGGAGGAAGAAGAGGCGCCAGACACGTCGATAAAGGGCCGTCTTCTTGCATTGTTGTACAAGATCAAGGGCCCACCTCAGAAACAAGAGGAAGATCCTGCTGAGAAAGAACAGGCTGCTCCCAGTAAGATGCTGACATCTATTCCATTTAACTAAAAGCCCACTTACGATGAATGGAAACACCTCAGACCCTGACTTTAATCTCTTAACTATATAAAGTGGACAGGCTGCATTAAGCCGCAGAGCACTATTTAATGTGGCATCAGCTGCTGAGAGGTATAATGTAAGAACATCACCATTACAACATGAGACAAAATCAGTTTAGGTATATGTATGTAAGTTCAGCTTCAAATATGAATGTGAAATACTTGCATTTTATCCCATGTTCTGGATCAACTTGCATTATACAAAAGCTTTTTACTCACTACTTTGTGCTCATCTTTTCCTTTGTTAAAGAAGCCAAAAGCAGTACCCAGATAAAGTCAAGCCGTATGATAAAATAAATGACACAGTATTAAGTGGGGTTTTTTGTTATAGCTTGAAAACAAAAGTCATATGTGAAGACTATGATGAGCAGATGTGAGGCGTTCACCTTCAGAGCAGCCGGTTTGCTCTGACTGCCTCTGTTCAAAGTCTCATTACGATTCTGTCTGAATGTGATCCTTTGTTTGCTACAAATGTCCACTGTTGACAGGACTCATGGTTCAACTTTATGTTCTGAATAACAATATAATCAAAAGTCAGATGGAGGGATTTTGTAACGTAGCTGTGTAATCATACAACTAATTAGTCTTGTGAAAGAGTAAATATCATATAATATGCTATAGTGTTCTCTATCACATTTAATAACTTATAAGTCAAATGGACATGCTGAGATTTAAACCTAAATACAATACATATTAGCTCAAAAGCAAACAAAGTAATACACAAAGGAAGCTATTCACTGATAACAGGTCTTCTTTTTGACTTGACTTGAATGACTTCATCTCTACCATTGGGTATAATGTGTGCAGCCAACCTGAAGGAGCTGATCTCACAGACCATCACCAGTTGGGCTCAGGAGTCTCACGTCCAGGACCCGGAGCTAGTTAGAGTGATGTTCAGTCTCCTCAGGAGACAGTACGACGGCATCGGAGAGCTGCTGAGGGCCATGAAGAAGTCCTACACCATCAGTGCTGCGTCTGTGCAAGATGCTATCAACCTTCTGGCATCTCTGGGTCAGATCAGGTCCCTGCTGTCAGTGCGGATGGGCACTGAAGAGGAGAAACTCATGATTGATGGGCTTGGGTAAGACATACCAAAGTTAGACTCACTTCTGCAAGTGTTAATAATCTATAGGTAAAACAGCAAGATTTTGTGTTTATAGAGACATCATGAACAACAAAGTTTTCTACCAACATCCAAACTTGATGAGAGTGCTCGGCATGCATGAGACTGTCATGGAGGTTATGGTCAATGTGTTGGGAGGAGACAAGTCTCAGGTATTCATTTTCATCATTTATTTAACATTTTCTACACTCAAAAGAAGAAATAACATTTTCAGATGAGCCTTGTAATATGACACTGTGAACTGATGATCTTCATAATATGAGTTTAGGGTGAGCCAAGAGCAATAGCTTAAGACCTATAAAAGCCCCCCGTGTTATGGAGCTGGTAAATAGTGTGGCATCTAGAGGGGCAGGAGGAGGGTGGGAGAGAGGCCTCTCTGTCCTTTTCTGGCAGTGCTGACAGAAGCTGGAAGAGAGGGCTGTGATTTAATGCCTTGGTCGGTGCCAAACATGAATTGAACCTTAGACAGACAGACCTCAGGGAGACAGCGAGGCACTTAACATCTGACTCTAGCAGTTTGATCACGTCGTCTTGGACATAAATTCCTGAGCAGTTTACTGCTACTTGATACATGCAGTTAACTTACACAACCCGTATTACAGGATGGAAGCATGTGTTATGCATTTAGTTGTAATGTTGTTTTGGTTTGACTATAGTTTATAAAATAATTTAACCCGTTTTATTTAACTTGACTTTGTTTACACAGAGTCAAATGTGTATTTAATATGCCTTTGTTTGCAGGAAATTGCCTTCCCCAAAATGGTTGCCAGCTGTTGTCGCTTCTTGTGCTACTTCTGTCGTATCAGTCGTCAGAATCAGAAAGCTATGTTTGATCATCTGAGCTACTTGTTGGAGAATAGTAGCGTGGGCCTGGGTAAGACCAATATTCACAGTAACTGAGCTCCAGCATCTCTGTAGAAGAGAGACTAAGATAAGATTATGATCCTCTTTAGCTTCTGAAGCGATGCGAGGATCCACTCCACTGGATGTTGCAGCATCATCAGTGATGGATAATAATGGCCTGGCTTTAGCATTAGAGGAGCCCGACCTGGAGAAGGTGAACATTAAATAAATAATATTTTAAAAAATGGAAACTAAGTAGTGCGTGTATGCAGGTTGTGACGTACCTGGCAGGCTGCGGTCTTCAGAGCTGTGCCATTTTGGTTGCCAAGGGTTACCCAGACCTCGGCTGGAACCCCATTGAAGGAGAGCGCTACTTATCTTTCTTGAGGTTTGCTGTCTTCTGCAATGGTGAGAACTTTTCTGTCTTCATGCCAGAAATATAATGATTAAGTGATTCAAAAATTAGATGAAAAATATTTCCTTGTCATTTAGTCCTTGTGATATTTAGGGCAGTAGACTAAATAAATTCTTGGTTGACTAAAGACCAGCCCAATCGACCGATTAACTAAAGGTGATGTGGGAAAAATATATCAAAACTGTACAGTTTTGAGTACAGGGTACATGGTGGCAGAGTGGCTAGCGCTTCTACCTCTGTACAAGGAGATTGTGGGTTCGATTCCCGGACCAAACTCTACTCAAAAGACCACAAATGTAGAGGAGTTCAAGCAAAAACTATTATATAGAAAAGTACTAGGAGAGAGTGCATTTATATATTAAGACACCAAAATCTTCAGCTTACACATGTCATATCTTCTCCTTTTTGCCATATAAATAATTTTATAATAATTTAATGTAAATAAAATGATTAGCCGACTAATAAAAATCTTGGTCGACGAAGATACCATCAACTGACTAATCAACTAAATGACTAAAGACTTACAGCCCTTGTGATATTAGTCTGTCAGATGAGAAGCAGATGATGTGTTGTTGTTGTTCCAGGTGAGAGCGTGGAGGAAAACGCTAATGTGGTTGTGAAGCTGCTGATCAGGCGTCCTGAGTGTTTTGGCCCGGCCCTCAGGGGAGAGGGAGGCCAAGGCCTGCTGGCTGCAATGAAAGAAGCCATTAAGATCTCTGAGGATCCAGCCCTGGATTTGCCTCCAGCTGCAGCCAGTGCAGGGTATGGAGATGAAAACAAACAAACAATGGTCTAATGCTTAGTTCAGTTATTTAAAGCTTGACAAAGTTTGACAATGCTGGTCGTTGTGCTTTTAGCAGTATTGGTGGTGTAGATCACATTAGTATGCAAAGGCTCAGATACAGTAGCTGCATTTTAATAGGGAAAGGATATTAAAGTCTGGAGTGTGGAGGAAGATTGGGAAAGTAGTCAAAATCAATATTTATAACCCTCTGCTCTGTAAAAACCCTGTGTTCAATGCCAAAATACTGCTGTAATTCATGTTGTTGTTAAGTAAATGTATTTTTATGGTTAAAAAAAGGTAATTGTTTTGGAATCTGTGCTGCAGGTCTGGTGAGGAGGAGGGAGAAGTCCTTCACATGGGTAATGCCATTATGTCCTTCTACTCTGCCCTCATTGACCTGCTGGGACGCTGTGCTCCTGAGATGCATGTAAGATGACCGACAGCCATGGTGCAACAGCTTGGATAACAAATGTCACACTGAGCTTGGGCAATAAGACTGAATAATACACACATTGTCGTTAACGTTTACAGTTAATCAATGCAGGCAAAGGTGAGGCTCTCAGAATCCGAGCAATCCTGCGCTCTCTGGTCCCCACCTCAGACCTGGTTGGAGTTATCAGCATCCCTCTCAGCATGCCAGTGATCAACAAAGGCATGTTACTCTTTTTTATTTCTAACTTTTTGCATTTAAGTAAAAAATATTTTTAGCAACAATATATACCTTAATCTTCAAAACTGTTTATTTTTTATTCTACACTCTATTAAACTTGGAGCATAATCGATTTTTTTCAGATGGTTCAGTGACAGAGCCTGATATGTCGGCCTGTTTCTGCCCGGACCATAAGGCTCCCATGGTGCTCTTTCTCGACAGAGTGTACGGCATTGAGGACCAGGCCTTTTTGCTCCAGATGTTGGAAGTTGGTTTTTTGCCTGATCTCAGAGCCTCAGCATCTCTGGACACTGTGAGTTTGGGAGCATTGTTGTTTTACATAATATAAGAATCAGAAAAAGTTGTATTGCCATTCTCAGTGAAAAAGTTCACAAAGTAAGGGGCTGTGGCTTTTCTAAAGTCCACGATCATCTCCACTGTCTTCTGGAAGATTAGCTCAAGGTTATTTCCACTCCACCAGGAGAAGCCCTGAAGGCAGACTCGTCATCCCAGATGAGCACTGTATCGCTGAAAGTACACAGCCCTGTGGAGATCCAGATGGTCCGAGTGTCTGAGACATTAAAATCCTCTCTGTTGGTAACAGAGGAGAGTGAGGCAGTTACACATAATGGCTCTATCACTAATTTTTTTTAAAAATGGCTCGCTTAGCTGTACACTGGATTTATAGAGAGGGCAATTTAAGTGCCACAATGATCCAAGTCAGGTGAAGGTGCATGCATAGGAACTATTTCTCATCTTAACTGTTTGTGTAGGAACATGAAAACTAGTCAATAATAATAATAATAATAATAATTATTATTATTATATATTTTTTAAAGGGAGCGCGTTGGTCTGCTACATAATATAACATAGCAGATACACGTCCTGTGGAGTTTGAGGATCTGTTGTAAACAGGAATCAAATTATATTGTGTAACTTGTTGTACTTGTCCCACAGGAGGTGTTGAGCACCACAGAGACAGCCCTGGCCATGAACCGCTACATTGGTTCTGCTCTGCTGCCTCTCCTGACCCGTTGTGCTGCTCTGTTTGCCAGCACAGAGCACCATGCTCAGCTGGTGGACTCCACGCTCCAGACCATCTACCGACTGTCCAAGGGCCGCTCTCTCACCAAAGCCCAGAGGGATGCTATTGAAGAGTGTCTCCTGGCTATATGCAAGTGAGTGATGCCAAACGTGTCAGGCATAAACAGCGGTTTCACATGATTAAGTGGGCTAGAGCCTCTCATAGTAATATAGTTGTCTAACAAATGTGTTGGCTTTTATTGACCTGGTCTCTGTCAAAGAATACATCAAGATGAATGAGAATAACGCTGCTCCTTTTTTTAACAGACATCTTCGTCCATCTATGATGCAACAGCTTTTAAGACGACTTGTATTTGACGTTCCCATGCTCTCTGATTACTGCAAGATGCCACTTAAGGTAGAACAGTTTTAAATAAAGCATACGCTCCTTTAATTATACTTACACTTCCATTTGTTGTCTCTCCTTTCTTGTAGTTGTTAACAAACCACTATGAACAAAACTGGAAGTATTACTGTCTGCCTTCTGGGATGGGCAGCTTTGGTTTAGCATCTGAAGAGGAGTTGCTTCTGACAAAGAAACTATTTTGGGGGATTTTTGAATCCCTCTCTCAGAAGGTATAACCACATAAATTAAGTGATTGCTATAGAAATGTGTTCTGTATAGTTTTGATCCGTTCAAGCCATTGCATATTTTTCCCTCACCATTAGTAAGTTCACATTTTTGTAAAGGAAGGAGGAGCCATAATGGTCTTGTAGGGCTGTGACAAAGCTAAAAAAAGATGAATCTAAAAAGATGAATCATTTATCAATTTCTGTGACAGGCTTTTGTTACATGTACAATACCCCTGCACTTCCTCTGCTCTGTCTCTCTGTTATTATGCGGTGCACAGACCAAGCATGTCAAACTTAATTCTGTCTATTGTAGAAGTATGATGCTGATCTTTTCAAAATGGCCAAGTCGTGCCTCTGTGCCATTGCTGGAGCCTTGCCTCCAGACTTTGTGGATGCCACCCTTGGGGCTGCACTGGAAAAACAGGCTTCAGTGGATGCACAGGGAAACTTTGACCCTAAACCAGTCAACACTGCTAAGTAAGTGTTATGCATTTAATCCTTTTAACAAGTTATACAGTTAATTTAGTATTATAGAGTTCTGAAACATGTGTCTACGCCTAACCTACACAAACTCTTAACAGCATCTCTCTTCCTGAAAAACTTGAGTACATTGCCAACAAATATGCAGAGCATTCCCATGACAAATGGTCCTCAGAGAAGGTTTGTTCCAATCTGTGAGACATGATGTATGTGCCTATTTCACTACAGAAGAGCTTTGTTTCTCATGTGGAACTGTTGTCGTAGGTGTCAGCAGGCTGGAAACTTGGGGACAGTATTGATGATCAGGCCAAAACACATCCTTTGCTGAAGCCTTATAAATCTCTGAGTGAGAAGGTACATGCACACATTACCACAGTATCAGTCATCAGTCATCACCAAATCTACCCAAGTACTAAATCTGTTCTATAGGAGAGGGAAACCTATCGCTGGCCGGTGAAGGAGTCGCTGAAGAGCATGCTGGCGATGGGCTGGAATATTGAACGGACTAAGGAAGGAGAAGCCATGTTCCAACAACGAGAAAGTGAGAAGCAGAAGAAGACAGAATCTCAGGTATCATGATCAACCAGATCAAAATAACTGGAACTGTATTTGTAATACAACAAGAGCACTCTTGGTGTATAAGCTGTCAATATGTCAGTCCTGAAAGGTGATTTATTTCACATTTAGTCATTGTCCTTGTAGGTTAATGAATTCAGTCCTGCTCCAGTGGACCTGCACAATGTCACTTTGTCAAGGGAGCTACAGGTCGGGCGTCATTCTTTAAAATTTAAAAACTACAGGGAAATTTAAATACTTCAGTATATATTTCATCTACAGGGCATGGTTGAAGTAGTTGCAGAAAACTACCACAACATTTGGGCTAAAAAGAAAAAGATGGAGCTGATGAGCAAAGGTTTGCTTGAATATTGCATTATTCCTGTAACATTTACATCTCTGACTATACTTTCTATTTGAATGTGAAGGAGGAGGGACCCACCCATTGCTGGTTCCCTATGACACCCTGACGGCGAAAGAGAAGCACAGAGACAGAGAGAAAGCCCAAGAGCTCTTTAAGTTCCTGCTGATCAGCGGATATGCTGTCACAAGGTTTGCTGTCATATAAACGACTGCTTTCCTCATGGTTTTTACGCTTGAGAGCAAACTGACATTGGATCTGCTTTGTTGTACACAGGGGTATGAAAGATATGGAGCAGGACTCGTCATCTATGGAAAAGCGCCATGCCTACAAATTTGTCAAAACAATGCTCAAATATGTGGATTCTGCACAAGAATTTATTGCTCATCTTGGTATGTTTTGTGTTTTAATAATCTCATTTGCTCTATCCATTCAACTATTTATATGATGATTTTAACTTCAGAGGCTATGGCCACCAGCGGAAAGACAGACAAATCTCCACATGACCAAGAAATCAAGTTCTTTGCGAAGGTTTGTTCATCACTGGATTAAATTGTCAGGTTTTCAACACACTTTTATTTGACTATTATGCTGTACCTTTATAGGTGCTTCTTCCACTCATTGATCAAGCATTTAAGAACCACTTTCTATATTTCCTGTCCACACCCAACATGGCCCTGAGCAGCTGTGGATGTGCCTCTAATAAGGAAAAGGAGATGGTTACCAGGTAGAAATATTGCATGTTTTTGTGAAGTTTATATGGTTTCGTGTGTGTTCTACTGTTTGCATTGCTTCTTTTTTCCATTCTGTTTTTCCTTCATTCAAATTCTTCAGTACCTTCTTGACTTTATCTTTTCTAGCCTTTTCTGTAAGTTGGCAGCTCTTGTCAGACACAGGATTTCTCTCTTTGGTAAGGTTTGAACTCCTTAAGCATCACTTCATCACATCGCTTTGCCCTCAAGTGTACAGCTACAGACATGTATTTGTGTTGTAGGAAGTGATTCTGCAATCATGGTGAGCTGTCTGGACATCCTCGCACATTCACTGGACACAAGGTAAGACTTGTTTGTATGTAAACATAAAGGCAAACTATGGGGCATTTGAGATTTGCTAAGGTGATATATTATTCTACTCTGATCCTCTTCTAGAACGGTGATGAAGTCTGGGTCAGAGCTGGTCAAGGCTGGATTTCGTGCTTTCTTTGAAAATGCAGCAGAAGATCTGGATAAGCTGCTGGAGATGCTGAAACTGGGAAAGTTCCTACAATCACGAGCTCAAATGAAGAGTGTCAGCCAGAGCATCAACTATGTGACAGGAGCCTTACTGCCGGTTCTGGTTGCCATTTTTGAACATATTACTACTTACAGATTTGCGGCAGATCTCTTGTGTAAGTTTTCAGATTTATTTTTATAGTTTGGAGCTTGAAATGACCCTTGTATGGCCTTATTATAAATTTAATTATTTTCTGATTGATTTCAGTGGACGATGTGCAGTTGTCTTGTTACCGAATCCTCACTTGCTTGTACTCTCTCGGTACTGGAAAGAACATCTTTATGGAGAGGTTGGGAATTGATTATGAATACAGTTCTAAAGCCATCAAATACTTATTGCACTGAAGATGAACACATAATACTTTGCTTGCTGTATGTGTCTTTTTACCTAGACATCTGCCTGCACTTGGAGAAAGCCTCGCAACCTTGGTGGGAGCGATGCCTGTGGCATTTTTAGAACCGCCTCTTAATGCATACAATCCACTGTCAGTGTTTAACACCAAGACGCCCAGAGAGAGGGCCAGTATGTGGATGCTCTGCTCAACTGTTATGAATTAGCACACTTAAGTTTTCATTTAAAATAGTCTTGTTATTTTCTTTGTTCAGTTTTGAGTATGCCTGATACAGTGGAGGAGATGTGCCCAGAAATGCCTCGTCTCGACAAACTGCTCAAGGATGTGCACGATATCTCTGAATCTGGAGCACGCTACAGCGAGATGTCACAGGTGTGGGCAAAACGCCATGAGCAAAGACACTGACTTTGATGCTCGTTGTTAGTAAAATTAATATTTCCTTTGTAGGTCATTGAGGTGATCCTCCCCATGTTGTGCAATTATCTGTCCTATTGGTGGGAGAAAGGTCCAGAGAACTCTCCTCCGGACAGTTTGTGCTGCACCATGGTGACCTCTGAACACCTCAGCATCATCCTGGGAAACATCCTCAGGATACTCAATAACAACTTAGGCACTGATGATGCTCCGTGGATGAAAAGAATTGCAGGTACTAGTTTGACTGTTGCTCAAAATATGTTGAGTTAGACATTGCAGCAACTTTTAACCATGACATAAAGGTGCTACCTCATCATTAGCTCACTTAAAGTTGATTTATTCTTGTATGTTTCCTGCTCGGAAAATTTTCATCTGCCCTCTGCCCAGTAATCTGTGCTTACTTGCTTAGTCAAAAATGTCACATAACCTTTTTTCAACAATAAAAACAAGTTCATAATAAGTGTAAAATACTTTTGTATGTACAGTCCTGATAAAAAGATTAAGATCAAAAGTTTAGGACCACATGCCTTTAAAAGCCCAAATCTGTGCAAAAATGCAGATTCAGTGTCTGTCAAGAATTCACACTGTCTTGTCGTTCTGATGGCAAAGGCAAAAATCCGTTCTCTTTTTTAATGTGGTCGGGTCATTGAGCTGCATAAGCAGGGCCTCTCACAGCACGCCATCGCTGCTGAGGTGGGATACAGTAAGAAAGTTATTTGGATTTTCTTAAAAGATCCTGAGGGTTACGGAACAAAAAAGTGGAAGACCCAAAAAATGACACCAGTACTGAGCCGGAGGATCTGATTGGCTCGACGATTCTTAACCCAAATTAATTACTTACTGATGCCGACTGCAGCCCAATATCATCAGACGCATCTGCTACTAAAGGGCGTCAAAAACAAGAAACTTCTTCAAAGGCCTCGTCTCCTTGAACGCCACAGAACTGCAGCTTGGACTTTACAAAAGACACCAAACATGGGATATAATAAGGAGGAAGAAAGTTTAATTCTGTAATGAGAAAAAATGTAACCTTGATGGTCCTGATGGTTTCCAACATTACTGGCACGACAAGCAGAGGGAGCGGGTGCCAATAATGATCTGAGGTGCTTTTTCCTTCAGTGGAACAATGGAGCTCCAGGTGGTGCAGTCAAACGGCCACTGGCTCGGTGCAGATGTTGCAGAGAGCATCCCTCATGACTGAGGCCCTTGTGGATTTTGTTGTGTGGGTTTTTCATCAGGGCAACGTTACAGTTCACAAAGCTGCAGGACAAAGGACTTCTTCAGGAGAATAACATCACTCTTTTGGACCATCCTCTTCCCCTGATCTAAATCCAATTGAGAACCTTTGAGGATGGATGGCAAGGGAAATTTACAAAACAGTTCCAGACAAAAGATGCCCTTTATTAGGCCATCTTCACCATATGTTCCCATCACCTCCTGGAAACACTTGGATCAAGCATGACGCAACAAATTTTCGAAGTGAGCAACAGTAATGGTGGCACTAGTCACTACTGAGTTCAGGTTTGGAACTTTGATTTCTGTTTTGAGGGGGTTTCAGGGTTGTTGTTTTGAGGTGTGGTCCTAAACCTTTGACCAGCTGTAGAACAGCCTATTTCAGTTTAATTATTTTTCAATAAAATGATTACTAACACTTTTGGCCTCTGGCCTCACTCGCATTTCTTGTTGCATATTGAAGCTTTACTTGGAACCTTGTTAAGATCTAACCATGCAAAATGTGACTTTTGCCAACTGGTCTTAAACTTTTGATCGGAACTGTTTATCATAGTAAATATGTCTCAGTTGCCCTTATTTTTATCAGCATATAATAGTACAACTAAAAAGTATTTGTTTTTATTCAACTTACTTTAACTTCTCTTTACTTGAAAGCTACAGTTATTCCATGTCTTTTACAGTTTACTCACAGCCAATTATCTGCAAAGCCGGCGCTGATCTTCTTCGAACTCATTTTCTACCTACATTGGACAAACTCAGGAAGAAGACAGTTAAGGTAGTTTTAATAAATACATGTATGTCACATATCTTTTCCATAAAGGGACCATATAAAACTAAAGTTTTAAATGTATGAAGGTCGCTGCTGAAGAGGAGCTGTTGAAGGCTGATGGCAAAAGTGATAACCAGGAGGCGGAGCTGCTCATTCTGGATGAGTTTGCTGTTCTCTGCAGGGACCTTTACGCCTTTTACCCCATGCTCATCCGTTATGTTGATAATAACAGGTATGTTATTATCTTATGCTATGTTTAAACAACATCAACATGAACAACAGCATCTACAGAAGTTACATTGAAAACTCCTATTTTAGGTGTCGATGGCTGAAGGAACCTGATGAGAACTCCACAGAGCTTTTCCGAATGGTTGCAGAGACCTTCATCCTGTGGTGCAAGTCAAATGTATGCTTCAGTGTTTCTTATTCAAGTGTCTTATACTGTACCATGTATTTATGAAGTTAAAAATACTTTTAAAAACAGAATTTCAAGCGGGAAGAACAAAACTTTGTGGTGCAGAATGAAATTAACAACCTGGGCTTCCTCACAGGAGAAGGAAAGGCAAAGATGTCAAAGGTAGGATACAATTCCTTTGTACATCACTTTTGCAGACCCAATTAATGAATGTGATGTCATAAACTGTAACACATTTTTATTCTTGTATATATTTGCAAATGTTCCATAATTGGTTGCATTGACTCTGTGCACAAGGTGGGGTTGGTCTGTTTATTTTTAAAATGGGAAGCTCTGTACTTCCTGTCTAATTAATTTCTATGGGGTTTTCGTCCAGTCAGACTAAAATGAATACATTCTGACAGATGGTGCAGTGAACAGTGAGTTGTGCTGGATTAACATGAAACATGTTAGAGACTTTACAAAACAAGTGAATACTTCACCAAAGGACACTTATTTGTTTATAAAGGGACGTATCTGTGTCTCAATGCTAACACTAATGCATAACAATTTAAAAGTAAACAACCCAACTGACGTTCTGTGAGTCAATTGTTTGCCCTCATTTCATTTGGGTAATGACTGATCCTTTGCAGTCAGGTGGGGACCAGGAAAGAAAACACAAACGACGCCGTGGTGAATATTACTCCATCCAGACGTCACTCATTGTAGCTGCTCTGAAGAAGATGCTGCCTGTTGGCTTAAACATGTGCACCCCTGGAGACCAGGAGCTTATCTCTCTGGCCAAAATACGCTACAGTCTGGTTAGTTTATACATATTCATTCACTCAATTAATCTACACATAGTTCATGTTGATAATGGCTTGGTTATTTAACATTCACATAGCTCAGCTGCTTGGTGTCTTTTTTTGTAGAGCTGTGAACTGCATTTGCTTTATTTAGTAGTGAAACCATGCCCCCTGCTGGTAATTTTGTTCTCTGTAATGTGGTCATTTTCTGTCATAGAAAGATACTGACGATGAGGTGAAAGACCACTTGCGTCAGAATATTCATCTCCAGGACAAGGTAAAAAAAGGATATATATTACACATAATAATAATAATAATAATAATAATAATAATAATAATAATAATAATAACAATATAATAATTTCACAAACAACTTTTGTTTTCTTTTAGTCTGATGATCCAGCCGTCCAATGGCAGTTGAACTTGTATAAAGATGTGGTTGTAAAGAGTGAGGAACCAGCAAACCCAGAGCACACAGTTGATCGTGTGCAAAGCATCTCTGCTGCTGTTTTCCACCTGGAGCAGGTACAGACCCATGTTAATACTGCATTCAGACATAAAAGATGTGGAAATGGGGTTATGGGATGGGGTTTTGTGCTTTATATAGTACTTAACATTTTTTACTTTGCAGATGCAGATGTTTTTTTTCTTACAATAATAACAATGAAATATTGACTCTTGATACTAGTCACTACAGCATTCAGTTGACTTGTGTGTCCTTGTACAACAACAATATATAATAATTACTCCCCTGTTTTCATATATTTCTTATTGATTAGTTGTTCAGATTGGGAAGACCTGTGAATATAAGATACATATGAGTCTTCATAGAATATTACAAGAAATTGCCTTCATCAAAAACACAAATTTTCACATATTTCTTATGTAATTTTGGAGCAATTACTGCTTTCCCTGAGTCATAAAATGCTCATCACAAGCTTTGGAGACAAAGTTAAGAAAACGATTATTCAATTACTTAATTAGTCATTAGTTGCAATTAACGTTTCAGCCTTAATTATTACATAATTTGTCTGTATGGAGCTGTAAGATGCTTCAATTTTAATTCATTATCACTTTTACTGTAACTTTACTAAGGTTTACTGAAATAACATTTCAGGTGGAGCAGCCTTTGAGAAATAAGAAGTGTGTCTGGCATAAGTTGCTGTCCAAACAGCGTAAACGTGCTGTAGTGGCCTGTTTCCGAATGGCTCCACTGTACAATCTGCCAAGGTTGGTTTTACTCCTGTTGGTCTTTTATGTCTTGATTACATTTATCAATAATCTGCCACATTTAAGACACTAATTTCTAACAGAAACAGAACCATATTTTTGTGGGGGACATTTGTTTTATTGTGTGTCTATGTAAAGTCACCTTTTTCCTAGTAACATTATTTCTTCTGTTTTGTTTTTACATAACACTTCCTCATCCTTCCTCAGATACAAAATTAATAATTACTTCCTGAATGGCTATCGGGTGGTTTGGCTGGAAAGGGCATTCAAAGCCTCCAGCTTTGACCGCCTGTTCTCTCTGCTCACGGTAAAGTTAAACTAGGCGAATGCATCATCAAATTCCTCTCCTCATCACCAGGACCAGGCTCCTGCCCTGCAATCAGTTCTGTCCTGACTGTTGATTCTGATTGGTCAGCTTCAAAATGTTATATATTGGACATAATATACTTGTTTGTTTGGTTATTTTTTCTTTTAGAGTGTGAATGCTTATCTGATCCAAAATAACAATGGCATATTCTAACTGACCTTTCAGAAGAGTCAGAGGCCTCCACATTGAGCTGTCACCTCCTGCTTGAAATGCACTCGTGTAACCCCTCCTTCACATCTCTCCTTCACCAGGACCCATCTTAATGCCACTCTACCTCCCCATCCTCTTCATTCACTCCCCATTCCCTCATGTTCCCCTCCCCAGGCATCGTGCTATCAACTTCTTCATCCCGGCCTATCAGAGACTTTGGATAGAGACAGAGGAATACTCCTTTGAGGAGAAGCTAGTTCAGGATCTGGCAGTAAGTACTGGGCTTGTGTTGCCCTCAGCCTGTGTGCCCTGCATTGGCACCTCTCTGCCAGTCCTGTCTGCTGAATGCTTCTTAAGGCCTGTGCCCGTTGAGCCGTGGGAGCGTGTTCGTGTGGGAGACTGGGCCAAAGCACCCTGGGCCCCCCCTTGTAGGCGAGCCAGACCCTTCACACACAGGTCCATCAGGGGCCAGAGACTGCATGACCAACTCAGGAGACACAGGGCCCGCTCCAGCACCCTCAGATGTAGGAAAGCAGGCAATGCCTTTGTGACAGCAGTGGTAAGGAGGTTTCATAGCTGTTTTGCTGTCAGATATGGAGCCAACCATCAGTTGTCTTTTCGATGTAACTTTAAGTCTGTGAGTTGTAACGTCCAGTACTTTCTGTGGCCGTGGTCACGTGGCATGTTTGGGCTCACATTTCATGGTCAGCATTTGTGAACACTTTCAGCAAACTCATTAAAACGATCATATCGTGGGTTGAAAAGTGCAGCTATTTAAGATTATTATTATTATTATTATTATTATTGGACATTTTCAGGAGTCTAAGGTATTATTACGGCCCATTGTGACATCTTTCATGTACAGTCACGATCACCAGTTGGCTAACAGCTTGCCTCAGATTGATTTAAAATGCATGTGCATTGGCGGTTGAAATGTAAATTTCTTGTCATGTTGTTTCATGGGTTACTAAGAATGTAACATGTTATCACATCTGCATGCTCTTTGAATGTTATGTTTTTATCAATGGAATATTGATATTGGTATTTTGTCTGAAGTTGTACCCTTTGTGGGATTATTATTTAGTTTAAAACTGTGTGGTATTCTGCAGAAAACCCCAGTGAAGATGGTGGAGGAGGAGGAAGAAGAGGTGGCTGAGGTTCAGCCTGATCCTCTTCAGCAGCTCATCCTCCATTTTAGCCACAATGCCCTGACAGAGAGAAGGTGAGCCTTCACCAAACTTAAACAAATCACTTTATAGAACAGCACTGGATTAAGAGCACTTGCAATTCTTTGCAGTCACTTGGAAGAAGACCCTTTGTATATTGCATATGCAGACATGATGGCAAAGGTATTGACAGCAGTGATTTATTTTCTAAATTGTTTGGCCTCACTCTAAACAGTTATTGTTGTGTAGAGCTGTGCAGAGGACGAAGAGGAAGAAGAAGAAGAAGGAAAAGAAAAGACATTTGAGGTTTCTGATTTCATGTTGTAGGCTTATGATAATACATTCATAAATAACCCACTTCAAATACGTTTGTACCTTTAACATTAATTTTAGGAAAAGGAGATGGAAAAGCAGAAGATCTTGTATCAACAGGCGAGGTTGCACGCCCGTGGGGCGGCAGAGATGGTACTACAGATGATCAGTGCCAGTAAAGGTAAAAAGTCATAATAAATACAACGCACAACCATTTGTATGCTTTCATTCTTTCAACACCTTCCTTTATGGATTACTCAGTAAGAGTTCTTCAAAGGCTAAGTACAGCACATTCAGTTTGTTCTTGTCCTCAACATCTTCAGGTCGATTGGGCCCAATGGTAACCTGCACCCTCAAACTGGGCATTGCCATCTTGAATGGAGGCAATGTGCACGTCCAAAAGGTGGGCCATTGTCAGACATTCTCAAAATTTAGGTGGTAGTAATGTAGAGTTTCTCAAGGAAAAAGTACAACATGTACATGTACTATGTGATGTCAGTGTATTTACATCTTAAGTTTAACTGTGAAAACGTTACCAAAAGAATGAGACATTACGTGGCGTGTGTGTTTGGAGAACATTTATTGTGTAAATTTATTTACCTTCCAATTACCAGAAAATGCTTGATTATTTGAAAGAAAAGAGAGATGCTGGCTTTTTCAAGAGTCTGTCAGGACTCATGCAGTCATGCAGGTATGAAGCAGAAACATAAAAAAATGAAATGACAAAAATATTTACTATTTACTTATTTATTTAGTTATTTAACACATAAATGTGTCTTGCCAGTGTCCTTGACTTGAATGCCTTTGAGAGGCAGAATAAAGCAGAAGGTCTTGGGATGGTGACAGAGGAAGGTTCAAGTAAGTAAAACACACTACTTATTACAATGTATATTTAGATTCTTGCTTCTCATAGACAGAGATATGGGATTAAAAAAAATATCTGTTGAAAGTGCTAATGCTGAACCATGCCAAATGTAAATGAGTGTTCCAAAGATATATACATTCTGCTTGTGTTTTAAGGCTTGATTCTACAGGAAAAACAAATGTATTTTTCTCAGACTGAGGTATAAACACCACTTACTATTGCACCTACATACACCAACATTTTCAACCTCCGTACTTAATTTTGATTGTTTTTATTGAAGGTTTTGTTAATAACTAATTATTAGACTGATTTATTGAAGTTTTAAATGCTGCTGGTAATAAGGTCCTGGGTTTGACCCCCGGACACCGAGGGCCTTTCTGTGTGGAGTTTGTATGTTCTCCCCTTCTGCGTAGGTGTCCTCAGGGTGCTCTGATTTCCTCTACCACTAAAAACATGTACAACATGTTCTGGCACCAGGACTCCCATGAAAAGAATAAATACATAAACTAAAATAAAGTGACATAGTTCATCTGTATGCATTCTTTCAGTATTAGCTAGTTTACTCAAATACTCAAATTGATACATCTAGATTTATGTTTTCTCCTATTTACCTGCAGTGTTTTGTCTTGCCTGGTCTGTCATTTTTTTCTGTGGCTAAATTGGTTGGTGGTTTGAACGGTGGTCTGACCAGTGAAAGTTGTTGTGTTTTTAGTCAAGACACTTTGCCCTAAGTGAGGTTTATACTTGTTGGTGGTTGAGGGCGGCCGTGAATGGTTAATGACTATAGTGTAGCATATTGTTCATTTTATTGCTTCTGTTTTAGTGGAGGTTCTGTCGCACACACGGCAGGTGCTGCAGGTGTTTAGCTCAGAGAGGTGGTCTGTGATGCACTAACAGAAGTGGCTAATCCCAAAGCACATGGTCCAGCATTAATCCAGCTTTTCCCACTTTTCATCAAACTGTTTGTCTTCATCATACATTTCCAATAAGTCTTTAACAATTTATTTTATGTTAATTATGTCATTATGATTTAATCTTTAAGTGGCCCAAATTTGGCTCATAATATTGATTTTGAACTGCATGCTTTTGAGTTATACACCCGTAGCTGATATATTTAAATCTCTATGTATTGTAACCCAATGTCCTCTCTTTTTGCTTATGTCTTGGTGAATTCTTTGTCTCCTTCCTGTCATTTTAAAACCCATCGATGGCAGTCCACACTCAGCGGGGTAAATAGCAAACTTAGATCGTCCTGATTGGCTCTGCTTCACCCTGAATGTCCTCTTCATATATCTGTGATCCATTCTCCCTGCTTCCTTTGGTGGCTCCAGTGAGCAGGAGACCTGTGCATGCAGACTGTTAGGCTGAAGGCCATCTCCACATACACTGCCTGTGACATTACTAATGTAGTCCCATTACTGATCATCTGTCCTGAGGCACAGTGCCACCTCTGAGGGTTTGACTCAAGGTTTGTCCACAGCCTTAGCAAAGCTTTTGTGTTTTGGATTTGGGGCTCATTTAAAAAAGCTGGTTCCTTTACATATTTTAACTTTCACATGGGTTCTACCTGCACATGAACATACTTTGCACACTCTGCCATTTAGCTCTGCTGTTGGTTGTTTCCTTTTCTTATGAACAGTAACTACTTTTGTCCCCTGCTCCTGTGCTTCATCAGGCTGAAACGCGGCCTGCATGTGAAAGTTATCAGGCTTCCTTCAGCTTCTGGAATTGTTCTATTGTTTATTTTATGCTCAAAACACACTTTGGATTGGGTTTTCAAACTACAATCTAAAGACCACAAATTCAAAATGACATTACATATGCTTGCCTGATATGAAATCATTTTGAGGGTAGTCTCATATCCTTCTCATTCAATGGCAACTTGGGCTGGTCTTCGCATCGGCTTTGAAACTGTACTGACAAAAGTATTCTTTCAAGGTTCCAAAGTGCTACAAAACGATGACTTTACCAAAGATCTGTTCCGGTTTTTGCAACTTCTTTGTGAGGGGCACAATGGAGGTGAGGCCCTTTGTGAGAATATTTCATATTTGTAGCCTATTGTGAATTTCCCAAAGCTGATATTGATCTTCATTATTACAACAGATTTCCAGAACTTCTTGAGAACACAAACTGGGAATACCACAACAGTCAACATAATCATCAGCACAGTGGACTACCTGCTGCGCCTTCAGGTTTGAAAATGTCAGCATTTGCACTGTTGCTTTTATTTTAAGTGCATTGTTTTCCTCTGCTCTACAGGAATCTATCAGTGACTTTTACTGGTATTATTCTGGTAAAGAAGTGATAGACGACACTGGAAGGCTCAACTTCTCTAAAGCTCTGGATGTGGCTAAACAGATCTTTAACTCTCTCACTGAGTATATTCAGGTGAAACTCAGAGTAGTTTAATGGTGTCATTAGTTTCATGTTTGTTTTACATTTACCTTTGCCTTTTGCAGGGTCCATGCATTGGAAACCAGCAGAGTCTGGCACACAGCAGACTGTGGGATGCAGTGGTGGGCTTCTTACATGTGTTTGCCAACCTGCAAATGAAGCTCTCACAGGTACAAGTGACAATAAGAATTACTAATAAATGTCAATTCTGACTAATGGTTTCAGGTATCAGTCATAAAAAGCAAGTACACATTATTTTACATTAAGTGACTAATGTATTTATTAGTTTGTATTCAGAAATATCAATATGCATGTATGTTATAGGTACTTGTTATTGTTTACACATTAAAACCATTAAAATCTTAAAACTGTAAAAATAAATTGTATTGACTGTAGTGTAAAATAGTGTTACCATTTTTTTGAAGTAACAATATCATATATCATATATATATTTTTTTTTCTATAGGATTCCAGTCAGATTGAGTTGCTGAAGGAGCTGATGGATTTACAAAAAGATATGGTGGTCATGTTGCTGTCTCTGCTCGAGGGTAAGAATAACTGACTACATTTCACAAACAGGTTGTTTGTCTGACACTAACTGTTCTGTCACTCATGAAGGTAATGTGGTTAATGGAACAATTGGAAAGCAGATGGTGGACACATTGGTGGAATCTTCAAGCAATGTGGAGATGATCCTTAAATTCTTTGACATGTTCCTGAAGCTGAAGGACTTGACCACGTCTGACAACTTTAAAGAGTATGATCCTGAGTGTAAGGGCCTCATTTCAAAGAAAGAGTTTCAGAAATCTATGGAGAGTCAGAAGCAGTACACTCAGTCAGAGATCGAGTTCCTGTTGTCCTGTGCGGAGGCTGATGAGAACGATATGTTCAACTACAAAGAGTTTGTGGAGCGTTTCCATGAGCCAGCCAAAGACATTGGTTTCAACGTGGCTGTGCTGCTGACTAACCTCTCTGAGCACATGCCACACGACTCTCGCCTGGGCAGCTTCTTGGACGTGGCAGAGAGTCTACTTGGTTATTTTGAGCCATATCTGGGCCGTATAGAAATCATGGGTAGTGCCAAACGCATTGAAAGGGTTTACTTTGAGATCAGCGAGTCGAGCCGGGAGCAGTGGGAGAAGCCCCAGGTCAAAGAGTCCAAGCGTCAGTTCATCTTTGACGTGGTGAATGAGGGCGGGGAGAGCGAGAAGATGGAGATGTTTGTCAACTTCTGTGAGGACACTATATTTGAGATGCAGCTGGCGTCTCAGATCTCAGAGCCCGATGAGGTGGAACAGGCTGAGGAGGAGGACGAGGAGGAAGGCCACAGCTTTCTGGAGGAGCTCTCCGACGAGGAGGCAGAGTCTGTGTCAGCTTTTACCAGCGCCTGCCGCTCCGCCAAGAGCAAAGTTGCCAGTGTGCGCCAAATGGTCTCACTTAAAAACCTACGCAAACAGTTTAAAAAAGTGAGAAAACTGAGCATAAAGGAGGTGATCACAGGCTTCTTCTCCTTCTTCTGGATGCTCTTCATTGGCTTCTTTAAGGGAATCTTCGGTCTCATCTTTGGATTCTTCCACCTCATCTGGTCCTCCATGTTTGGCGGTGGCCTTGTGGAGGGAGCCAAAAATATTAAGGTGACAGACATTCTCGGTAACATGCCTGACCCCACCCAGTTTGGTATCCATGGAGACGTGATGGAGGGGGAGAAAGTGGAGGCGCTAGAGTCGACAGGCAGCTTGGAGACACCCATGGCACCGACCGGAGACGTGGCTGAGGCCGACCTGATGATGGAACTACTGGGAGCGCCGAAAAAAGAAGGAGGGAAACACGTTGAGCCGGGTCTGGGAGACGTGTCCGAACTGAGCGAGGGATCAGGGACCGACCACAAGAGGAAGTCTACATGTAAACCAGCTGACACCACGGAGTGTGAGCCGGAGAAAGCGGAGTGAGTCAACTTCAACTTAGGGCTGGGCGATATTGATTGAAATGAATATCTTGATCTTGTTTTGGAGTATCCCAGTAACGATATTCAGGCGATATTATGTCAATCCTACAGAAATGTGTGAACCAATATATGTCTTTAAACTTAAACATCAGACGAATGTGAAATGTGTGTAAAATTAATCACAAAAGTGTAGAAATACCACATTACTTACCCTTATTTGAAAGTGTACAACTTTTTTCATTTTTAGTTTTAATACGTCTGTCTGCAGGATTTTTTTTACTATGAACTATTTACTGAACAACATTCACAATCTATTATCTATCTATTTGTCTTTATCTAAAATTCAATATATTGCCCACCTCTAATTAAATACAGAATCAGTCCTAAAAATCCAACAACAAAAAACATCTTAAAATGAACTCTTAGTCGTAATATTTACCAAGGGCTTTAATGTTGTTGAAGAAGTGGTGTGTTTTCGTCTCTGTGTTCTGCAGCACTGAGAATCAAGAGAAAGGGGACAAACCAAAGGAAGAGGAGGCCACGGAGCCAGCAGCAGAGGAGAAGCCTAGATCTAGATCCAGTCAGCCCAAAGAACCATCTACTGCCTTCATGTCTAGTGTGTTTGCTGTTCTGGACATCTATCTGACCAAATCACTGGTATGTATATCATTCATACCACTGCCAATAACTCAACACATATTATGCTTTTCTCTGCTATAAAGTTATGTAAGTTATGTATATAAGTTATGTCTATGACACCCCTGGATCATTGTTTTATATTAAATGTTTTTAATCAAAATATTGCTCTAAAACAACTTAATATAAGAAACAAGTTTGGTGACTTCTAGTTGAAGATTGCAGCTCTGAAAAACAGTGTCAGTTCAACCAAAGCGAGCAGTGGATTTTTTCCCCATTTGTGACAAAATTGCCACCATTAAATAAAAACAAAAAAAAAAACGAAGTACAGCGCAGTAGGGATTTTCAGAGCAATGACGTTCTGATTATAGGAGATTAAAGATTACCAAAACAATATTCGGAAATAGTACTTTGAAAGTGTAAATAAGACAACAATTAAAGCACGGTTGATTCTGCATTATATGTCAAATGCCTCACTTCACACTGGTGTCAGCAGAGGAAGGCTAAACATTCTCAATGAATATTACTGCTCACATATGCACATTTACAATACTTAAAAATCTAGAATAAAAATGTAAATTGAGGTGGTAATGAATTATTGATGTTTTCTGGTCATTTGCTTCAGAATTACCTGGCTCGAAACTTCTACAACCTCCGTTTCCTGGCCCTGTTTGTGTGTTTTGCTATCAACTTCATCCTGCTCTTCTACAAGGTAACACTCACTGTACATCAGGGCTATATATTTAGCCACATAACTAATCTTCATCGTCAACCGTCAATCGTCAACTTCATCTGACTGATCAAATGTCGATGTCATTGTTAAAATATTGTTTGCTGAAGATAATGTGAAACTGAAGTAACTTTCCAGTGAGTAAAAGTGAAACGTCCTGGTAAAATGATTTAAATGTGACTGTCAGGTGACTGGAGAGGTGGACGAGGAGGTGTCTGAGGAGAACACCTGGGGAGGTGAGGACGAGGCGGAGGAGGACGACGAGAATACGCTGTTCGACATGGATGAGTTTGTGCTTCAGGAGAGCACCGGCTACATGTTACCCACACTGCGCTTCCTGGCCGTCTTCCACACTGTCATCTCTCTGGTGTGTCTGGTGGGGTACTACTGCCTCAAGGTACACAGCGCTCTTATGACTCTGGGTTTATCTGGTCGATGTGACATTATCCAAATCTCAAATGGAACAAGATTTATACTGATAATGTGGAGCGGTTCAGCGGTTCACTGTGTTGTCCTGGCAAACCTTTTGTACAATCATTACTCTCCTAATAAAGGTAAAGGCAGTATTTTGTCCAGCACTAAAAAAGAGGAAATGATCATAGTCTCTGTACTTACCTTTTTATTAGGTCCTTAATCTACAAAACAATGCTTTACTCCCAGACAAATCATTCACATTTGTGTCAGAATATTGTCAAAATAGTTTCATCCTCATTTCTCTGCTTCTGGCATGTTTGACTTTCAGGTGCCTTTGGTGGTGTTTAAAAGAGAGAAGGAGATTGCCCGAAAGCTTGAGTTTGATGGTCTGTACATCACAGAACAGCCCTCTGACGATGATATCAAGGGCCAATGGGATCGTCTCGTCATCAACACTCCGTAAGTCAAGTTTTGTGTTCACATTATTTCTGTCAGTCTGGACTTATATGTGAATCCAGCCACTGTACACATTATTATTTGACTCTTGTTCTGCAGCTCTTTCCCGAACAACTACTGGGACAAGTTTATCAAAAGAAAGGTAAAACTCCATTCACTAAGATCTAAGAAACTTTTAAAATATGACTCTACAGGTTTAGTGAAAGTGTGTGAACAGCTAATCCAATGACGTGTGTGCAGTGCGGCTAAATATAGAACTTTCCCCTGTGTGTAGGTGATTAACAAGTACGGAGACCTTTATGGGGCTGAACGCATCGCTGAGCTGTTGGGCCTCGATAAAAGTGCCCTGGACTTTGACCCGACTGTGGAGACTGTGGAGAGGGAGGCCTCACTCATGTCCTGGTCAGTCTTAGTTCAGGATCTAATATAAGTCATAATTTATGCATACATCATTAGACTCACTCACTCAGCGCTGCTTGAGTTATTTTAGTTATTCATTATTTTATTAATCTTTATTTAACAGGTTAAAAAAAAAAAAACGTTGATATTGAAACCTCTTTTTCAAGGGTTACCTGGGCCTAAGTGGAAATTGCAGAAAAAAATTTAAAAACATTTACACTAAACAAGAGACATTCAAGAAACATTTAAAAGCACAGACATTTTTCATAGGACTCTTGATCTTTGTTTTTCAAAATCGAGGAAAAGTTATTGCTGGTTACCTTTAAGCTTTGTATTTTAATGCAATCCCATCAAAAATGATAAAGATTCAACTTAAAAAAGGAACTAGTAACTATTATCTTCACTTTCAACAGGCTGAGCTCCATTGACACTAAGTACCACATTTGGAAAATGGGTGTTGTTCTGACAGACAATGTAAGACTCTTCCTCAGTAGATCTGCTTCTGTGTTTAAGGAAACAGTATAATGACATCCTTTGTCCTCCTCAGTCCTTCCTGTATCTCATCTGGTACACCACCATGTCGATCTTTGGACACTTCAACAACTTCTTCTTTGCGGCTCACCTGCTGGACATTGCTATGGGCTTCAAGACTCTGCGCACAATCCTGTCGTCTGTCACGCACAATGGCAAACAGGTGAGCGGGGCCATCAGCAGGGGGCGCCAGATAACAAGGTGTAATGCAGTCCATGTGCCGCAGGGGGGTCGTTTTTTTCAACAATACAACTTATTTAGATTTCTGTGTCATGTTTCATTTCAAAATATGTATGTGCTCTATTTAGACAACAAGAGCCAACTACAATTGTTTGCTTTATCTGAATCATACAGTTAAAAGCAGCAGTTACATGTCATCTCCCTAAAGGTTTGAGTTAAAGTGAGTTAATCCAAAACATGACCAACAATTACACCTTCTTTTTATTCCCTCATGATTAGTGAGTCCACAACCTCCAGTTTACTTTATGTTCCATGGTTTTTGTTGTTGTGGAGCATAAATTTAGCGCTTGATTCTACTTAAGCTTGCACTTGAGGATTTCCTTTTTCTAGGTCTGTGCACACATACAAACACAAAAAGACCCTTTATAACAAAGACAGGAGTATTATTCGATCAAAATGTCAAAAAACAATGAATGTTTTCTGATTTTTATCAATAATACACGTAAATATTCTTTATCTAGAAGCTTTCAGTGGCCATAATTCAACCTTTATTTGATTGAAAATAGGGACGCAAGATTAATTGCAATCAAAACGCAATTTTAATGGACGCAAATCTCAATATCAATACTTGTCAGAAATTAGATATTTTTCCCAAATCATGCAGCTCTAACTGAAAATGTATTCAAAAAGTCTCAATGTTCAATAAAATAAATCGTTTGCCTAACCAACTACTAAAATAATTGCTCTCTATGATGATGATTTTTTTTTTATCTTCTTAACAATGACGCACATTTCTCTGTAGCTGGTGCTGACCGTGGGCCTTCTGGCTGTGGTGGTCTATCTCTACACTGTGGTGGCCTTTAACTTCTTCAGGAAGTTCTACAACAAAAGCGAGGACGAGGACGAGCCGGACATGAAGTGTGACGACATGATGACGGTTTGTTCCTCTTTTTAACAGATAACTGCAGACGGTCTTTGTACAAGAGCAAAATGAAGCTGCCATTTTCAAGGCCAGACGAGGCTTAGGTTTAGAATGTCTCGAATATTTTTGCTTTTTCTGGTGAAAATGTGGGTCACTTAAAAACTGCTATAGAAAAGATGTAATTGTGTATCCTCAAAATTAAGTCATCATAATAAGGTTTTACAATTTTCACTGAGACTGGCACAAAAAACTACAAACTATAAGCGACATTAAATTAACTTTTAGTCATGTTGTATCCAACTATTTATCCATGTCCTTATTTGACTGGCTCAAACTAAAACACAGTTTGAATCCATAATCATTTGTCTCTATCTGAGTAATGTAATGCTTGTTCCACAGTGTTACTTGTTCCATATGTATGTGGGTGTGAGAGCCGGAGGAGGCATTGGCGACGAGCTGGAGGATCCTGCAGGAGACCCATATGAACTTTACCGCATCCTCTTCGACATCACCTTCTTCTTCTTCGTCATCGTCATCCTGCTCGCCATCATTCAGGGTTCTTATCTCACCATATTTTCTTTGGGCTGTGGAGGTTTTCAGGAAACTTGGTTATACTGTGTTTATGGAAAGGAACATTTGCAAAAGGAAAGATCCACAAACGTTCAACCCGATTATTTTGAGCCGTAATGATGCACTTGATCAGAGTAATATTATTATATAGTATAAAAAAGACGGGATGAATTTCATAAATTGACTTGGTTATTTATTATTATTGGTTATTTGGCCCATGCACAACTCAGTTAATTATTACAGGGTTAGAGAATATCATGAAATTGTCTTAGGATGCTTAAACTTTCAAAGTGTTTAATAAATAATAGACATCAATCAAATAAATTGTTCATATGAGCGATAGAATTTGGATCAATATTTGTATCAAAATATTATCGAAAACATTTTAGAAATCTGTGACATTGTTGTGTAACTGCTCCAGGTTTGATCATTGATGCCTTTGGTGAACTGAGAGACCAGCAGGAGCAGGTGAAGGAGGATATGGAGGTACGATCAATCCACAAGAAGCTTTAAATAAAAAATACACAGATGGTTTAAATGACCACTTTGTGTTTCCTACAGACCAAATGCTTCATCTGTGGCATTGGAAACGACTACTTTGATCGAACGCCTCACGGGTTTGAAACTCACACTTTACAAGAGCACAACCTGGCCAACTACCTGTGAGTGAAAGTGAAATATTCCAGTTATGAGTTTACTATGATCATGTGCTGTAGCAGCCTTCACTTCTCTGCAGGTTCTTCCTGATGTACCTGATCAACAAGGACGAGACGGAGCACACCGGCCAGGTGAGACACACGCTCTAATCACCTTGTCCAAATGCACCTGCTTCGAACTGAACAGTCCCAGCTAAAAGTACCATTTATCAGTGTCATTCTGCGTTTAGCTTCAGGCTTTACACAAGTAACTTTCAACTTTGTTCTTTCAAGCAGGTGTTTATTTGTTGGTCATGTCGTCATAGCGGCATGAACAATAGATATTTGTATTGAGTTGGCACACACATATAGCATGTTTTTCTTCTTCTCTTGTGCCAACAGATGCAATGAGCCTGAACTGCAAACATAAAACTATAATGTGTTGCTTTGTGCTTTACTTATGCAACGCTATCAAGTGGGTAGAAACATTGTACAAGTGGTTCTTAGCAGAGGGAAGAACCAATGCGTGGGTTGTCTTGGACATTTATTTATCTGCGTCTTCTCGTCCATGTAAAAAGACACAAATTTAGCTTTGTTGGGGGAAAAAACTGTTATTGGCTGTTGAGAAAGCCGTCAGATATGAGTTAGTAGTGAGGCTTGAGGAAGTGTCATTAATTTGCGAGAGATGACAGAGTTGGTGTCCTTCTGGGTGCAAAAGTCTGAGACCATCTGGGCTGCAGTCTGTCAGTGGGCAGTTGGAGCTGGTTCAATAGACGTGAAGAAAGAAAGTATAGAAAAATGCGACATGCCCAGAGTCGGCCTGAGAACAAACTCAAATGTACTGTGCCCCTTTCATCCTTTAATGTGATGCAAATTATGCAAAATAGACTTTTTACGATTTCTAATGATTTGACTGAGCTCCAGATTTAATCAGGAGGGTTTCGTTCACTCGTGTGACATCTAACTGCTAGTGTCATGGAATTTTTAGCCAACGGCAACAGCAAACGGCTTCACTCACGCCTTTGCCGGCAGAGGACACTTAATGACACAAAGTCTCTTCAACAACACTTCATCCATTTGCACTGCCAGTTTGCCCTGTTGTTCTGTCCGGACGTTTAAGTCAATTTTAATTCTAATACTTATTTTTATCATAGTTTTTATTATTAATTATTCCTTGTTTTATGTTGCTAGTTTGTGATTCTGATTAATCCAAGTTTTCAAATGGAAAGTGATCAATAAATTGCTGCAGGAGGATTAAACCAGAAGTACTACACTTTAAAAACCAGTGCTGTAGGGCTTTAGCTAATGGTGAAACTGATCGTTTTGGTAATCGATTAATTAGCAATTGTGCTTTTGATCAATTGATCAGTGTTTGATATCAGCAGGTCCATGAATGTAATATTTTACAGGATTTGATCAGACACACGCCACTAGAGAATATTCCTAATGTTCATAAAGAATGTGAGTTTGGTCATTAGTTGTACCAACCTTTTGTGGTTTCTTTCTGTTTGTATGATTTGTACGTCTGTCTGTTATTGAACGAAATACTATAAATTACAAATTACAAAAGCAGAGTTGCTCTGCTCTGAAAGGTTTACTCCAGTTGGTATAGGAATCCTCACTGAACATCGTATAATGTGTTTAACATATCAACAGTCGGTTGCATTTGATGTTTCATAGCTTAGAATATATAGGTTGTTCACCGACAATGTCATTTAAAGTTATTAATCCAAGCTTTCTAAGATATGAAACATCAAATAGAGTTTGTACGATAATCTTGCCAGTGGCTGTTTGTTCCTCAATGAAGACAATCCAAGAGATATTTGTACAAAATGTTTTTTATGTGATTGATTAAAGTCTTGTCTTTGCACTCAAAAGTACACCAAAAGCCTGACAGCAAACTTGTGATTAAGCAAGTGGCAAATCGTATTATAAAGTCTATCTTGCGGCACAATCCAAACCTCCACTGAAAACCTCCACGTGTTAAATGTGATAGAAGTCCAGTGATGAAATCCCCACGTCCCAAGCACAATATAGTGTTTGCCAAAGGTGCTGATGTTAATGTTTTTGTCCCCGCGCAGGAGTCCTATGTGTGGAAGATGTATCAGGAGCGGTGCTGGGACTTCTTTCCGGCCGGAGACTGCTTCAGGAAACAATACGAGGACCAGCTGGGCTAAAGAAGACCTCTTTTGGACCGGAGGCACACTTAACTGGACTGAAACCTGTTTAGAACATAACGGACGCAATGAGCTCAACTGGACTGACCACACACCTTTGACTCGACTGTATAAACGTTTGGATGGCTGGACAGTGGGGGGGTCGCTCATCTTTGCCCACCGTAACAAGTCTCCACGCCGACGCCTCTTTATGCAAACTCTGTCTTTGATTGTGACTCACATTGCCTTTTCACCTGCTAACCCCCAAAACCTGTTGCACAATTTGTTGTTTGTAGACAATTGTAACACGAGAGGGTTACAGCATGACAACTGAATGTTTCAGGATATGCACAATTTTGAAGAGTGTCACCCAAATTTCACTAGAACTCGACAGATGTGCGCTGCTAGTCTCAACACACTCATCGTGAAAATTTACGAGACCTGGTTTTAGCCTTTTTAAAGACGGTTGAAATCTGCTGAATGAAGTCCATTTCTGGTCTTGGCGCGTTTGGTGTGTTTTCCAAGACCAAAGATGACTGTGAAAATGTCAAAGAGCCACTGTGCCTTATGAGAAACTATGCAAAGAACATTTTTGTCCCTCCTGACACAAGCTGTGCTACACTAGTGAATTAGTTACACGCAGATATTTGAGCTTTAGCTAGTTTCGTGGCTTTAAAATCGCAAGTAGAAATAATTTGTTGTATAAAATCTAGAGAAACTTTGCGTAAATGTTGCTTAGGTTGTTTTTCCCAAGTCTTTTCTGCTGTATCCACTTTCGTCCACAGCACAACAACCACCCCACGCGCTGAAAGGAGCCCATAATCAAATTCAAAGATTTGAGCAAAACTGCTATTGTACGGCCCTTTGTATGAACCTAGAAGCTTTGGTAAAGAACGCATTTATTTTGATCAGAGGGAGGAAATGAATAAAGTAACTGACGCAATAAAGACGCTGTGTTTGGCATGTTTTCGTCTTGTTTGTGAAGCAGCGACACCATTCACCAGGAACATACAATTCTTTCTGAAACATCAGATACACTGGGAACATTTTGACACTGTGAGCAAATGTCCACGATGTTCTGTGCCATCCGTCTGAACATTTAGGAGCTTCTTGTCTCTCTCCACAACTCTGTAAACTTTCTCCATGTTCCGCTGGTCTTCTCGGGGTCAAGAGATCATGCTGTCCAGCCAGTCCTCCAGGTCCTCATCCGTCAGCTCCTTTTTGACAGAAGCCGCAGTGACGTGTTTGTCTCGCACTTCCTCCTCCATCTTGTCTTTTTCTTCTGCCACCTTTGGTACATCCTTCTTCACTTCCTCACACACTACAAAGACAAAACAACTACTGACTTAACACCCTTTCGATGACACACTGGGGAAGTTAACTTTAGTTCACAAATTATCTTTTAGTGTTGGTGGTTTTGACAGCATTATGTTTCCATTTCTCCTCTTGAAATTACTTACTTTTTAAGTAAATGATGTCAGCTAAATAACTTGTGATTAGCTTTCAGCGACTATTCAAATTTCAATTGTGATCTAGCAGCTCTAATTATTATTATAACATTTATATCTATACAGATTTACAGTAAGTTTATACATTTTATCTTTACCCTTGACTATATCTAGAACAATCTTGTCCAGAGTCTTGTAGAGAAATGTCAAGGGCTAAAATATTTCAGCTCTGTTGGAAATGGGGCAGCAGAAGCTCAGTTGGAAACGTTTGTCTTTAACATCTCAAAGGTTTGTGGTTTAATGCTCTTTTCTCACCCACTGTGCCTTAAAGCGTTTGAGTGCACAGATAAATCAATGTACGAGTAGCCTGTCACGATAATACATTTAGCTGTGCGATATTAAGCTGAGGAAAATATACAAGATGATGAACGATAATGTATAGAAAGCAATTTATGTAACTGACACAATAACTCAAGAGAAGAATCATTTTAAAAATCTAAATGTACAACATGAGCAGCAATAAATAAACAGCAGAGTTAAATACTTGAGTTAATTTGTATCTATAATAAGTTATTTATTCAACCGTCTACAACTCAAATTTTATTGTAGTACAAAAAATTAACAAAGTCTCCCACTAGTACAAAGACAAAAATGATTAATCCATGTATTATTTATTGAACAATAAGTTGCTATAGTAATCACTGTGACAGGTTTATGTACAAGCGCTTGTGTGTGTGAGAATGGATGTAAAGCTTTGAAAATGAAAAATAACTTGTGACCCAAAACAGTTCTTTTTAATTCTTTGCTGTTGTTATTTATAGTTTTTGTGGGCTCACCTTTGTCTTTTGCAGAAGTCTCTCTTTCTGAATCAGACTGTTTTCCTTGAGTGGCTCCAGGTGTCTGTAAAGACAGCAGCTCATCCAGCTCCTCATCCATGCCCTCCGCTGGCGATGAGGCAGTTTTCAGAGGCGAGGGGGATGTTACTGCTTTTTGAGCGGCTGTGACTATGTGCAGCGGCCCGGGGGCTTTGGACACGGCTGACGGAGGAGCAGTGAAAGAAGTGTCCTGTTTGAGCGGAGGCTGAGGCGGCAGCTCGACCGGAGTGGAGATCTGGAACAGTGAAAGAAACACGGAGATTCAAGCAAGAGAGATTCAGTGTAAACAACACTTTCTGGATGAGCTTTTTTTCCTCTTCAAATCAAATGGCTTATATTCTCATTGTAAATGCCATTAGAAATTTCTTCTTTTTACATAAATAATAAACGAAGCCAATGACGTAAATGGTTTAACTGAGAACCTTAGAGAAAGTTTTTTACCAACATTTAGCTAAATATCAATTGGTAAAAATAGTCTGTTTTTACCAAATTTAACAGATTATGTTTATTTTGACAGTGATGTTATTGTACAGGACAGATATTTTTACCAGTTTGGAGTGGGAAAGTCATGGCAAAAGTTTTGAGAGGACAAGAACATTTTAGAACATATGATTCTGCATCTTAAAACACATCCGAAAGATAAGAATGCATTTAGCCTCACAAAATATACCTAACCAAACGACTACTGTCCTTTATATTGACAGTTCAGCCAAAAATTCTTTGTGGTTTGCACAAACACATTTGCTAATTGTGAGAGCCCCTCCAGCTGCTGCATGTGTTTTCCTGCTCTAGTGCTGTACCTGGACGAGCCGGGCCTCCAGGTTCAGTCTGTGATGGAGAGGCACTTGTTGGAGGCTCTGAGCCAAAGCCGGCAGGTCCACAAACGCAGACATCTGGAGAAGAGGCGACAGGAACAAGTGAATGTGTGAGAGACTGCCACTTTACAACAATCAAACATTAGCAACAACCGGGGATCCACTTTGTGTTACAAAATTATCAATGGATCAGTTCATGCTAATTGTGCACTTTTGCCCCTTTTGCACTTGCATGGTATTTTAATTGTACGGGACAGTGCATAACAGTACAGCAACACAAAGTCAAAGGAGAGAGAATGCAATTTACCTCTGTAGTCTCTGAAAAAGAGGTAAACTGAATTGTTTTTTAATCAAATAACTCAAATTATTGTGAAGATTTTGGTGATATTTTGGCAGTTGTTGGAGTTCATGATTAGATATAGTTGGATATAACTGGCCCAAACTGTCACTTGTGTTGGAATGTAATGTCCTTTTGGCCTGCATCTAATCAAAGCTACACTGCCGCCTGACCTGCTACCTCTCTGTGGGTTCAAACGTATATTTGCTTTGTATGAAATGTTCTATACTATGGCATTAAACTAATCCATTGCTAAGGAGATGAGCAGATTACTCCAAGTTACAGGTCAGATCTGTGGAGAGGTGCTCACAGTAAGAATGCATCGTTTTAGCTTTTTTATAGCTCTAAATTGAATATATTTTAATGCCATGCTGTGGAACATTCAAGGCAAAGCAAAGGTCGCTGCCCAGCAGCCGATGGCTAAGCTAGCCTTTTCTCACAGCTAAAGCTAACTTTTGTTAACATGTAAAATATTTAAAAAAACAACCAATTTGGATGTAAATGATTGTTTTTATTTACAGATGACTTACTTTTTTTTTTTAATTAATCAATACTACAATGAGCTTGACATAAAAATAAATAGCCAACTGAAATTCTGTGCAAAGAATGTGTAACATCTCTATGGAGACAAGCAGGTAGTAAACGCTCATCAAAAAAGTTACTAAGTGCATCGTTGACTGAACAAACAACGACTTTATGTTCAGAATGATCTAACAAGATATAATTGAATCTGTGCATAAGGTGGCAGTTGGTCTGTTTATTTTTAAAATGGCTAGCTCAGTACTTCCTGTCTAATTCATTTCAATGGGTCACACTAAAATGAATAAATCCTGACAGATGGTGCAGTGAACAGTGAGTTGTGTTGGACGTCTCTGAAACACGTTCAAGACTTCACAAAACAAGTGAGTACGTCACCAAAGGACACTCGTGTGTTTATAAGGGGACGTGTTTGTGTCTCATGCTAACGCTAATGCATAACTATTTAAAAGTAAACAACCCAACTGCCACCTCAATATAAATAGTCAATATAAATACCAAACGCAACTTCTGATGACACATTATTTGACTGCCATCCACACGGTTCTAGTAAGACCTTCAGCAGAGATTTTAATCTCTTAAATCTATAGAGTCCACTGACTCTGACACTGTCCAGTGCTCGTGGGCTAAAGATTTACCTGACTGGCCACAAATGAGTCCATCTCCCAGTCCTTCTCGTCAGAAAATCGAAACTGTGTGAAGGAATCTCCTGAGAAATACAGAGAGAAAAACAGCACTCAGCTTTGGGTTTAAGTGAATACTGTGATCTTATCAGGTCTCTTCGAGTCACTATAAACAGATAAAATACAATCTACATTTAAATCCGAATACTGTGATTATTAAAGACACATAAGATTGAAAATTTGGATTGCTGCTGGGGGAAATATCCAAACTTATAATTCTCAAATGTTGAACCTTATTGTTATTTGTTAGAGATTAGCTCCACTTCACCAATCAGCCAGGTCAACAATCTGACAGTTAAGGAGCAAATTCCACCACAAAATTATGAATTATGACCTGTCTTCATCTTGGCGTACTTGATACTACAGGAACTATAGGAGTTCTAAAATGTTTTCAAGTCCTAGACAGGGTATTCATGTAAAACCCCAATGTACATAAGTGCTAATTTTTCCAGCCAATTACATACAGTACAATGTAAATGTATGGCTTCTTGTGACACTAATAAAACTGTGTCCTAAAGCGATATTAAATCAGTAGAGATAAGGATAAATTGATTTCACAATTAGTCACAGTTTTAGTACAATTTATTCATACAACAGTAATAAGATAAGGCAAGACAACCAATTAATTTAGATCTCAGCAACAATGGTTAAACTCTCAGAATCGAAGCACTAGTATTTTACATAGCGACATATGAAACTACATGATAAAACATCCTCGTGACTAGTAGACCATAAAATCATTATTATGTAATCATCAGTTAGTGTAGTTAGTAGGTTAATAATCATTTAATCATAAAAAGTTATCTAAACAAGAGGTTGGCTTTCAGAGCATGGTCTGGCTGCCACTGTCAGCTGTCCCATCACTGTGTCCTGACAGAGAGCCTCTCTATATTATTACACCCCACGCTGAGTGCAAGACCCAACTCTGTGTCCGCTGCGTTTGGCGTGTTTTAGTACAGAGAGAGGAGAGGGTCGAAAGGTGCGAGCGCAGGGGTCTGACTGCCACATGTTTCAGACTGGATTATTGTGAAAAGCCAATGAGACGTCAGCTTTAGGTGGCAGACCATTCGCAGCCGTTATCAGAGATCTGGACGTGCAAAGCCAAATCACACCTGGAGACGCTGACTCAAGATGGAGTTTATAACAAAACCCAAATACTGAAAGAGAGAAAGAGGCAGCAGGACACGTGTGAGGTCTGCTGTCTACTGCATGTTGAGGTGATTTTGGTTTATGTGATGTTGATGTAGTACAGATACAACAGGTAATATGACAATAAAATGAATATCACTGGTGAGGACAAAGGTGGTCTCATCGTCTAATGCAGAGAAACACACCCATTCTTCACAGGGCTGGGATTGGCCTCCTCTCCTGTTTGCTTTGTAACCAGAAACTTCCAAACCCAACGTGATGCATTTTCTTCATAATATTGGTCTGATGATAGAAACTAAATATAGAGGAAAAGAACATTCTCTTCCAAACAACTGCCTTTGACCTTCAGAAATGAATCCATTCAAGTGGCAAACAGAATTTCTTAATTATTCAAGTGGCAGAGTCCTCCCGCCGAAACATATAAGGTAAATTAGCTTATAGCTATTTACAACTGTCTTAATAGAAGAAACTCAAAAAATTATATTTACAAGAAGACAGAATGAACTAAGTGTAGTTTTTCATACATTCACAAAAAAAACAGATCTCTTCCAATTAAAATCCCTCACCAATTAATCTCTGAACAGTACAAAACTAATTCAAGATTTATTGGCAAGCCCAAAAACCTATGACAAGGCATAATATGCCCCCTTTAAGGACACATTGTCAAGTAGAATCATCTATATGTACCAAGGCAATCATTCATTTAAATGGAACAATGTCGTTCTCCTCTCCAGTACAATGAAGGGGCTGCTCTAGTGGTATGATAAAAACACTTGATTATCACTCCATTAGAATGCCTTTGTTTGAATGTGCTCTCGAAAGGGACAAGACAAGGAAATGCTCTGCTTTGAATAAACATCTGAATATTATAATGTCCATAAGACGCTCTGATTGAAGAGGGCTTGTGTTTATTTAAGAAACACAGCAATCTTTACAAGAGATAATGAGACCAACACGAGCTGGAACACTTTGATTTACACAGAATGTATTTGAAATGCAGAACTCTTGTTACTCATGATGAATTTAGCAGTAATTTTTATAAAATGTATTGTTAGCAATACATGTATACATTTTAAGTTAGAAGTATAGAAGCTGCTGTCTATAGCTTGTGTGTTGTAACTTTGTCATAGGTGTGCACATCGCCCCCTGGAACGCCTAACAATTACTACATAGTTTTTCCACTGTGAACGAAATCAGGGACGGTTACTTTGTTAGAAAAGTAACCATGTCTTGTTATGAAGTTCAACTCACAGAGTTTGAGATGAATGTAATGGCTCCCTTCACACTCCTACGTTCAACTCGACCCAAAAATGAATTAAACAACTTAAGAAATGATTATGTGTGGGACTTTGATTTGACAGGAACATGTTTTAAATGGAGCAACTATGCCATGGCTCATATTTGTAAAGATGACTTTTAAAAGTCTTTAATTAAATACAAACAATAGTGAATTCTAAAAAATCAGTAGAGGCAACCAAAAACATTATATTAACCTTGTGAATTTGGGAAAAAAGATTCATAGAAGAAAATTTGTGCCGTATAATACTTCCTTTTTTAACATTCAAGACAACTTCCACCAAACTTTACATTATGATGATGTTACAAACCAACTTTTTCCTGTAGCTTGAGATTTCCTGACTGAATCCAATCAACTTCTGCAGCAGTGATCCATGGAGATTTATGCACCATCTGGAGCCATCCTCTTATGCTGAAACATATCAGGCACAACTCCTTTAACAAACGGATTCAAAACACATTCAATTCACTTCAAACTCTTAAATATTGACAATGCGGATATAACGTCCACAGCACAACTCAACCTCACTGCTTATATTGTATAACATGAATTGAAATGAATCATGTGCCTTTGAGTTTGGATCCCTTCCATTGCTCCAGTCTATTGCCCTTGTGTGGTGTAATAGACAGAGAGGAGCAGATGAAGCACATACACTACAGAATAAACACTGCATTACTCATAGGAGACAAAGATCTACCAGGTCAATTCTGTGTTTGTAAAGTCACTCGATTATCCATTTAAAACATCTAAGATGGCATGGTTTTGACACTTCTTTGGTCAAATGTATTTATTTTTTTATTTCACACCAACTCTCTCCCTGTGTCTAAAGCTGCTCCTAATCCTCTCCACAGCACATCCTTGAAGACAGAGCCCCACAGTATTGAATTATTCTGGCATTAAACATTTACAAGGACAATACTATGTGACACAAATGTTACTTAAAACTAATCGCACATGGCTTGAACTGACCTGAAGTGTTTATTTAAAATCAGTGACTGTGAGAGGAAATCAAAGACAATTCTTTTGAAACTAAAATGAACCCAGAATGGAGCCTTGAGGTGTTCCTGTGGGCCTGTTACATTGTCCAATCTGGTATGAAAGCGATAAAACAGATTCTCACGTCCTTTTGAAGCCCACACAAACCATTCATAAAATTGGAAGTACAAGTGAAGATTTCTGTTTTCAACATCAAGAAAACAATTACCAGAACTTCTTGTGCTCTTAATCCGCCTTTTAAAAAGGATTTCTAACCGTTTCTCACACACACACGTACACACGCAGGCGCACACGCACACACAATAAAAAATATATAATTTCAAATAATTAAATCCAGTGTCTTCAGTACAAAGTAAGTGTGAGTTCATTCACATAATAAATGTATTATAATTAATATTATATTATTTAGGCGGCCCTCAAGGAGGTGCTCGTGGGCCCTGGTGCTGTGGTTAGGAATTACCGTCCATGATCCCACAAACACACTGGAGAACTTGGATGACCACTGCCTGTAACAGCACAGTCCTGCACTAGGGCAGGCATATTCCATGTGTCTAGTGTAGAGTAAGAAATGTCCTCACTCATTTTAGATCAGCAGCAATGACAAACTACAGTCCCTCCACTCAGGACTTGCTTGTATTGTTTCATTGTTTTGGTTCACTGCGTTAAAAAACCATGGGAGCTTCAACGTGTTCATTTATGCTGCAAAGAGCAAATAACTTGTAAGCAACGCAGTCTGTCTGAAAATGAAATGCTCAGAGTAAATGAGATGGCGCTTATCTATGTTTGCATGAAAGTGTGGTCCTATGCATGATAGCTGTTTTTATTAGCAATTATAGCGACAAAGTTTTATTGTATATATAATATGTATATATAATGCTATATTACTATACGCTCCTGAACACACACGCCCCTCGTTGGCACCATTCAGTTCTTGTACCTGGATGTAGAGACAAAAATTGTAGTTTGAGTTAGCTTTGTATCTTATAACTTAAATGCAACAACAACTTATATCATGCCAAAGGATGTTTTATAACTGGTCTTTATTTATTGGAAAGTTGTTGCATGCATGCTTCACAGCGATGGAGCCTGTAGTGCTTTAAAGCGCGCTCCTCTCCAGTACTCGCCTGTCCGCTTGTTTTAGCCTCTGTAGCGGCAGTAGCAGTGGGACAGTGGAGCACCCTCTCGTCAGCTGTTATGATAAGCAGAGTGTGGTGTGAAGTACATGATTAGAATAAATGAGTTTTAGCCCACTGTGTCTGTGGACTGCCGGTTTTACAGTCATTCTGTCTGCTCCCCACAGAGCTTTTCAAACACTTGTCTAACTATAGCACAGGGTCTTATGTAATCAGACAAATGTCCTGTATATATTAGAACTAGTGTTAAAAGTATACAAAGCCCAAAGGATGTACAGGGCTCTCTAAAATCAATTGTATAATAGCATATCCCTCATGTGTTGTCATTTGTTATTGTCAAGAAATGCCACCTGAAAGATGTATGAAAATGAGACTGAAAAAAGAATGTCTGTCTTTGTTGCGGCTTAGTTTTGCCATTATCCTGTACTGTGCTGCTAAAGGCCAGTGCCTGTCCGCCCGTCACCAGTAGAAAGCTGCCATAATGTATGGTGCTGTCGGCAGAGTGTGGCTCTTTGATCTGGAGAGCGTCATTGGTTCGAAGGATGCAGTTCTGTCTAGCAGATGAAGTTTCTGAATGTGCAATCACTGGTGGACATTGTAGACATTCTCACTCTAATTGGTTTCCATCTTCGAACAAACCGCAGCAGAGGAGAACAAATTAAATAGGAAACACTCATGTTTCCTGTCATAATATGTCTATTTCAAGCACAAACAACAAAAGTTGAGCCTCAGCTGAGTAAATGTAAAAAGTAAATGCTTTATTTCCTTAGGTGCCGTGTCATGTGCGTGCTCACCAGTTACTCTTAGCTGCGTAGTTGGTCAGGCTCGGGCTTATTTGGATTTCGGTACCAGCAAGAAAAGACGCAGGGGAGCAATGTGTCACTTTTGCGTTCTTGATAGTTTATGATGGGCATATTGGTGCGTCTAAGGCTGTTAAGTTGCATTGAGTATAAGTTTTTTCTTTCATGGAGTTTACAACCTTTGTCTCCATGGAGAGGTTATTGATTTTCCTGTAACTTTCCACCATATGGCATTAAAAGTTTGCATTTTGCATTGATTCAATTAGAGATGCTGAAAGACATGTATTCTTGTATTTCTGTGAGCAGGTTAACCTTTTCATAGATCTGTTGTGTAACTTGGCCAGGTGGTATCAGCTGTTTGTCTCCATGAAGACAAGAGGGTGGCGAACACTCCACAAGAAAAGTTACCCTGCGGCTTTAAGTGTTGACTTAGTCCTGGCTTAGTTCTTAAAGATATGGTGGTAGCAGTGGTGGTAATAGTGATAGTATTGAAGGTGAAGTGAAAACATGACTCATTCTTAGTCACATCCTGTCTCTCAACCAATCACCTCTCAAACTATTCTTACTCCCACTAATTTCTGTCTCAGCAGCAGAACCATCACCTTCCTCTCCCTCGCAATCTCCTCCTCTTCTCCAACTGCGTCTATGTCCTGTTTAGATACTAGTCAATATTATTGTAGTAATCATCCCTGTTTCATAGTTATTTCCTCCATCGCTCAAGTGTTTTCCTCAACAACATTGATTAGATCTGATTACTGTGTGTCTGCTCCTCTCGCCACATGATTTAGTGATTCTCGCCTTTAGCTTTTGATGCCATCGATTTAAAAGGCTCTAATAACACAGGCAAACTGGAAGAATATTACTTAATTGCTTCCAGAAAGGTTTCCTAATGAGCTAACGATGCTTCATATGTGGAAATTATATTGATTTTTCTCCTGAGGTGGAGGAAGTCGAGGACTTTCAGGAAGGTAAACAATCTACGTTCCAATATGTCTCGTGTTTTTAATGAGAGCTAGTCCCTGGTAGGTTGTATGACATGGACATAAAAAAAAAAATTAAAAAAGCACCAACAGAAGAGTACCACTTAAAGTCAAGGGTAAGCAGCCTTCATATTGTCTCGCCTGGTTTCCTCAGGATTTAATTGCAATTAGTGCAGGCAGTGATTTATTGTCGCGTAGTAGCAGCTCTGCCTAGTCTTAGGTTAATTGGTTTGGTTAAAACGGCGTGACAGAGGAGCGCAGGCTGCAGGTACTGCTGTAGATAAACGCCACCAAATGTGAAATTGCACTGACATGTTGATACATAAGCAGGAAAGGTGGGTAAAGGGTCTTGCCCAAGGACACAACCCGTGTTTGGGTGGGTCTACTCCATCAACCTAAAACATGCACAATAGTGTATTGATGTGAGATTGAACCTGTCACTGGGCAGAGATGGTGAGTATTATATAATAGTATTGTAATAGTGTTACTGTTTTTTATTAATTGTGAAGTTAGTTGTAGTAGTTCTAGTGGTAGTCATAGTGAGAGTTACAGGTGATATTTATAGTGGTGGTGGTAATAGTAGTGGTGAAAATAGTATTGGAATATTTAAGGCAAGAAAAAAGTGACCTTAGAGTAGTAGAATTGTTTGAGCACTGGTGTTTAATTTAAATACTGTGACACACTCTGCCATAGGACACTCAACCGTAAATATGAACAGACTCACACAAAGATACACAGACTCACACAAAGACGAGGTGAGAGAAGTGTGAGGTTCAAGGACACAACAACAACAACAGGGAAGTTTAAAACTTCAACCTCAGTAATAGGGTTAAGGTTAGGCTTTACTGTAGGGAAATTTCTCATTTGACTCAATGTTCAATCAGTGCTGCAGACAGGTTACCACTGGGATCCATCTTCAGATCTAGAGCTAACCTTGTCCTGAGCACTTCTTCAGCTAAGCAGATCGGGGCGGTCCGCAAAGTGTCTCCACTGCCATCAGTGAACCATACCGGCCCGCGAGTGGTGTAGCTACCAGAGAGTACTGGCTTGCTTTCAGCGAAGGCTGGTTTATCGTTCGTCAACTCTACAAGGATGTGCTGCACTGCTCCACAACGCACCTGGCAACCAATCAGAAAACTGCTTGCAGCGCCATGTACATATACCTCAGTCAAAAAATCACTTTGTGGCAAAGTGCGGCAGACTGCAAGGGCGCTGATTGGTGGAGAGGTTAAAACAAGGTGTAGCGGTGCAGAGAAGTTAAATTAAGTGCTTACTTTAGTACTGTAATACTTTAGTAATGTAGATCCTGTTTAAAAATTGTCATCTTTCCGCTAAAAGCAAAGTCATTGCTCACTGTTGAACAGAGCTACTTTCAAACCAAATGGATGATAAAGGATGAGCAGGAATTGTGTGTATCCCTCTTCAGTCACAAAATATCAACATGTCACTTGAAGTGTTGGACGAGGTTTAGCAGCAGCCTCCAGTGTCCTAATTTGAACAACAAAAGGTTGAGGTTAGGACAAGACATAACATATATGATGCCTGTGTATGCGTGTGTGTGTGCGCGCGCATGTGTGTGTATGTGTGCGTCTGTGTGTGCATCATGCTGCCACTGTGTTCTTGGACAAGACTATTAGAGTCATGGAAGTATAATCTGGAAGATGTTGGTGCGTGATACCAAAAATATTTTTTCTTCCGCTTTACTTCCTGAATACGGGCTAGCACCTCCCACCGTGTGACGACAGACATGCACCGTATGAACAGCCCTGATCAATCAGTGCAATGCCGCATAGAGCGGGAGGAGAGCGAGGGAGCTGAGCCAGAGTGGAGAGAGCGCAGGCTGAGTGCGGGCTGAGCGCGAAGATAGGCAAAGGCTTTCGAGCATTTAAAACATTTGAAAGAGCGAAATCCCTTAAAAATCCAAGAGTTTAGCTGCAGGCGTTGTATGGAGTGGAGATTTGCCACCATTGGCAGCACCTACAGTGGCTAAAATGAATGAATGAAAGAAAAAAAAATTGCTGGTAAAGTTGGGTAGGGTTTGGGATACGGTTTGATAGAATCAGAATCAGAATCAGAAATTGTTTATTGCCATTGTCAGTGAAATTCACAAACGTAGGAACTTGCTTCGGCGTAGGTGCAACATAAAGCAAAGGATAAAATATAAAAAATATATAAAAAGGCATGCATAAAATTAAGAGTAAAATAGACTAAGATAGACTATATACAGAATGTACAGTTGGCAGATAGTGCAATGTGCAAATGAGTAGTGCAAATAGATTGTTCTTAAATAGTATTATTGTTGAAGTGACAGGTGTTACAAAGTGTTCATGAGTCCAACGGCAGAGGGAAAGAAACTGTTCTTGTGGCGGGAGGTTCTGGTCGGATGGACCGTAGCCTCCTGCCCGAGGGGAGTGGCTCAAATAGTCCGTGTCCAGGGTGAGAAGGGTCAGCTGTGATCCGACCTGCACCGTCCCCGAGTCCTGGAGGCGTGACAGGTCCTGGACAGATGGAAGGCTGCAGCCGATCACCTTCTCAGCAGAGCGCACAATGCGCTGTAGTCTCTGTTTGTCCCTGGCTGTGGCTCCAGCGTACCACACGGTGATGGAGGAGGTGAGGATGGACTCGATGATGGCCGTCTAGAACTGCACCATCATCTGCGCCCGGCAGCTTGGCTTTCCTCAGCTGCCGCAGGGAAGTACATCCTCTGCGGGGCCTGCGTGAGGATGGAGCTGATGGGCGGCTCCCCGGTGAGGTCGTGAGTGATGGTGGTGCCAAGGTAGCTGAAAGAGTCCACGGTGGTGATGGGAGAGTCTGTCAGGCGAGGGGGCAGGGGGCTGAGACTTTCCTGAAGTCCACGATCATCTCCACTGTCTTCTGGGCGTTGAGCTCCAGGTTGTTGGTGCTGCACCAGGACACCAGCGGTCCACCTCCCTCCTGTAGACAGACCTTCGCCGTCCGAGATGAGTCCGATGAGGTGGTGTCGTCTGCAAACTTGATCAGTTTTACAGAGTCGTGGCTGGAGTTGCAGCAGTTGGTGTACAGGGAGAAGAGCAGAGGAGAAAGTACACAGCCCTGTGGAGTTCCTGTGTTGATAGTCCGAGTCTCTGAGACATTCTTCCCCAGCCGCACGCACTGCCTCCGGTCCGTCAGGAAGTCAGTGATCCACCTGCAGATGGAGTCAGGCACGTGGAGCTGAGAGAGCTTGTCCTGGAGCAGAGCAGGGATGATGGTGTTGAATGCAGAGCTGAAGTCCACAAACAGGACCCTGGCGTAGGTTCCCGGGGAGTCCAGATGCTTCAGGATGAAGTGGAGGGCCAGGTTGATGGCGTCGTCTACAGATCTGTTGGCTCTGTAGGCGAACTGCAGTGGGTCCAGGGCGGAGGAGGTGAAGGACTTGAGATGGGGGCAGGACCAGGCGCTCAAAGGACTTCATGACGACAGGCGTCAGCGCCACAGGCCTGAAGTGATTAAGTCCAGTGATCCGGGTCTTCGTGGGAAAAGGGAAGATGATGGACGACTTGATGAAGGCTGGTAGATTGCATTACTCCTGGGAGGTGTTGAAAAGGGTTGTGTTGACAGGTGTCAGCTCGTCTCAAGACAGTGTCTCAGGGTGGCGGGGAGACACCGTCTGGTCCAGCCGCTTTCGGGGTTGGACTTCCAAACTGTTTCCTTACATTGTCCCTGTGTAGTGAAAGGCCAGTGGGGAGGTGGGGGACCCGGGGTGTGATTGGCAGAAATGTCTATTGTAGTGAGATAGGTGGGGGCGGGGGTTCAGATTTCGAATCGTGACTAGAAGGAGGCGCGCTGTTCAGCCAGTTTCTGGTCGTCAGCAGCATGGGGGGCTTTGGGCTTGTAGTTGGTGATCTGCCTAAGTCCCCTCCAAACCACCGAGCGTTGTTAGCAGAGAAAGACTGCTTTAGGCGTGTTGTGTACAGAGATCTAGCTCTTGACACCTCCCTGCTAAATCTGTACTTAGCACCTTTGTAGCTCTCTCTGTCCCCTGCTCTGAAAGCTGCCTCCTTCTGCTGCCTGAGCTGCCTCAGTTTGGGTGTGAACCAGGGCTTGTCATTGTTATAAATCACCCTGGTGACGTCACAGTGTCCGTGTACTCATCCAAACCATCCGTGGCAGTTTTGAACACATCCCAGTCTGTAATGTCCAAACACGCGCGTAGTTCCTCCACTGCCTCGCTGGTCCACTTCTTAGAAGTCCTCACTACAGGTTTGGAGAGCTTCAGCCTCTGTCTGTACGTGGGGATCAGGTGGATCATGGCGTGATCTGAGAGCCCTAGGGCAGCACGAGGAACCACTCACTGTAGTGTAACAGTGATCCAGAGTGTTCTGCTCTCTGGTCGGGCATTTAATAAACTGTCTGTACTTTGGTAGTTCCTGGCTGAGATTACCCTTGTTAAAATCCCCGAGGATGATCAACAAGGAGTCCGGGAAGTCCTGCTCCGTATTCAAAACCCGCTCCGCTAACCGCCGCTGTGCCTCGTGTGCGCTCGCGCATGGCGGGATGTAAACAGCGGCGAGAATGAATGAAGCGAACTCACGTGGAGAGTAGAATGGTTTACAGTTAATGAAGAGATAATCCAGATCAGGAGAGCAGAGTTTGGAGATCACAGTCACATCGGAGCACCAAGCGTTGTTGATGAAGAAACAGACTCCACCGCCTTTTGTTTTTCCCCCGGAGAGATCCCTTTGTCTGTCGGCGCGGAGGAGCTGGAATCCCTCCAAATGGAGCGCGCAGTCCGGGATCGACTCGCTGAGCCACGTCTCCGTGAAACACAAAACAGAAGACGAAGAAAAGTCTCTGTTTCTCTTCATCAGCAGCGCCAGTTCGTCCATCTTGTTGCTGAGTGAGCGGACGTTGGAGAGGAAAATCCCAGGTAGTAGGCGCACGCGCGCCGCGTTCCGGCGCGAGAGCCCCCGGCGCTTTCCTCTTCTGCGCGTCTCACTCTTTTTGGCCAAAAACAGCGCTAAGTCTGCAGCAGACACTAAAAAACTGGAAATAAGTCCGTGGGGGCAGAAGTTTTGATGTTTAAGAGCTCTTCACGGGTGTAAGAGCACGCGGACACACGATTAACGCACAAAAACAAACAACATAGAGCGCACCAAAACGCCAGGGCATCCGTCAACGGCGCCATCTTGGAAACAAGTGAGTATTAAACCGAACTGGATGTGGAGCTAATGGAGCTAATGGAGCTCCATTCAACATAGCGCTGCATAAATGTGTCTGTGTGGTTGGGTGGACATATAGGAGGTCAAAGAGGGTATGGGCACAGAATGGCAGTTCCATCAGCATCAGTCTGACTCAGGGCAGGTATAGACTGCACCAGCAGTGTGACAAAGAACAGCAGGACTCAAGAAGAGAAAGACTCATTGTAAAATCAATTATACCTAAAAAAGACACAGCATCGCTCAGCAGAAACATTCAAATGAAAAAGAAGCGCTTATGTAAAGTAATGGAGAAGTGCGTCTATTTCAAGAGAGTTTTGTTTTCAAAGGCCAGAGAGAGATGAGAACAGCGCTCCCACCCGTGGCTAAATAAAGACCTGAGGATGGACTGAAATAAGACGTAAACTGTCAGACAACACCAAACAGGACAGCGCTTACAATACAGATGAGCTTAAGACGCTGACATTTCTAATATGACTAACAAGACTATACTGTGGGAGGATTTAGAAGCCCCTGAGAAAGCATTTACCCTAGAACTACTACTACTACTAGTACTAGTAGTAGTAGTAGTAGCAGCAGCAGCAGTAGCAGCAGCAGCAGTAGAAGTTTCTGTAGTGGTATAAGAAGTAGAACACTAGTGGAGACACTAATTATGGTAGTAGTATTAGTAGTACAAGTAGCAGTAGCAGCCACACTTGTTCTAGAGCCACTTTACATACAGTGAATTTATTATCACATTTCTTAAAAACTTGAGGAGGACTTTGGCACTCTAGCTCTTTTGACAATTCCAAGTTCCAAAGGTTTTGCTCAGTAAATCCATCAATGCACTCTCATAACATGACATAATGTGACAGGATTATGGAGCAGCCGTCAAGTGGATATAAAACACACACATCCTGTGCTCTTTCGTGGTTTGGCTTCATGTCCTCTTTCACTACATCCATAAATCTCTCCTTTGGTCTTCCTTTAAGCCTCCTGTCTGACAGCTCAGACCTCAGCATCCTATAATGGAAATATTCTCACTGGGACACACTGTAGGTTAAACATTTTGTAGAACGAAATCTGATAATTGGTTTAGTGTAATAATAATTCTAAAATAATACAAATTTTAAAAATCAAATCCAAGTGAATGGTCCAAAGTTTAGCAAATAGTGCCCATAACAGGAAACTTCATGCGCCTGAAACCCCGGCAGGCATGCAGGTCAACATATTGTTCTGTGATTTACTTTAGGGTTAACTGCACGTAGTATTTATCCTAGAACACATATTGGTGACAATCACATTTGTCAGCTTTGTTCACACAGAAGTCCTCTCCCACGCAGGTTAGACATGCACTGCACGCTCCATCCGGCTCACATCCTGGTTTGTGTATGAGAAAGTCCTGACCACGAATGGAAAGAAGGTTAAAGGCATTACTTTTCTGTTTAGAAGTCAATAAATAGTTGGTTATCACACTGCCAATGTGACAGACCAAAACTTTGGTCGATATTTATGATAAGGTAAGGTAATTTTAATCGACAGGTCTACAAGCCAATTCTGTTAGAGGAGTTACCGCACACTTGTTTAATATATTGCTTAATGTATTGTACACATTTCAAACTTTACACTTCAGTGATGCAAGCGTCTATGTTTTCACTAAGATGGACGAAAATCAAATAATAAAATCAAGCTCGATCAATAATTTTTCCCCATATTACCTAGCTGTATAGTCTAAGGCTGCCACTCAAAAGCCCACGTCGCCATGTTTACCAATATTCTAAATAGAGCCAGACCTTTGACTTGTTTGGTTTATTTGATACATGCCATTAAACAAACTACCTCAACAACATAAGCGTCTATGAGCTCTTTAGTCTCAAGCAGAAAACACTTAATTTTAATTTGTCAAAGAGAATCAGAATCTGACACAAATTGTTTTATTGCTGTTGTCAGTAAACAAAATTCACATACCATGAACTTGCTTCGGCAGTAAGGTGTAACAAACAACAATGAATAAAATAGTAGCAAAATATACACCAAAAGAAGGTATGCATAAAAATTAAGAATTAACTAATGACATAAAATAGACTTCGACTGAGTATATGCACAAAAGTTACAGTTGTCTTGACAAGCGTGCAAATCGACAGGCAAATATCCAGGTGCATTCACTGTCTATTGACTTAACCTAAGCACAAGGCACAAGATCAAAAGGTCAAAAGCTAACAGTCAATGCTACAGGAAATACTAATTATCGGTGTATTTGTGGACATAAGTGCTATTGGCTGTTTCTGCACATAACCACGGAGCAACATTGAGACTAAAAGGTCAAACTGCACGGCCACTTTAATGGATTCTATGTACCTAATTACGTGGCCACTGCTTAAATTCATGTACAGCAATTTGTTGGAGTAATGTTTTTGATTCTTTTATTTGTCTTTGTCATTTTCTCAAGTCTCCCAATGTCACGCTAAACTGGTCTGTCAAATAAAGCTTACATGAGCCAAAAGGGAAAAACACCTTCACTCTAATGGCTATCTGTTACTGATGTATGTTTGTTTTCTAAATTGTAAACTATAATTTTCTATTTTTGCAAGGGCATAAATCACCTAATCCCAGCATTCAAACAAAAACTGGAAGACAATTACTTAAGATCACATTTGAATACATGAAACTGTGACATGTAAGTTGCAGTTACAATCAATATTTTAGGTCACAAGAAAACAAAGTGTTCAAAATACATATAATATAACAGCTAATTTAAATATGCTCTATTTGTATTTGTACTCTACCAGTTTTTGCACTTGAGCAGATCTGAAGACTATAACAACATGTAGGCCCATCGTGAAAAATACTATATATTGACTTACTGTTAATAAAATGTCAGATGAACATTTTTGTTAGGGCTCAACATCATGTGTACGTTTTATTTGTCTTAGTGGGAATAATATTATTAGAATAATATTCAAGGTTAAACTCTTCTACTCATGGATAATAACTACTGAAGTGTTTCAGGTTTGTTAAAGATACAGTTGATTTAAAACAGGATTATGCTGCTTTAGGGTTATGGTGTCAAAGGCATAAAGTAGTTTCTATATTATTGTTTATTGTGATATATCTGTTGCAAAGTATCACACTTCAAAAATGTTATTGTGACAGCCCCACTAACATGCAACCAATTGAGAATAATAGTAGTCGAAGTAATTAGCAAAGGAAAGAGTCTGAAGATGTGCTTAATAAACTGGACAGTTGAGTGTACACAGGGCTAACAATAACATAATGCATTTCCACCCACCACGAGACATAGCAACAAGGAGAGCTACTTAATTGGTCATGTACAAGATTTATATATTAACAATGAAACACATGAGACAGAACGCTTTATAATAAGTCTAAAGCATGTTAAGCCCACACTGTATAAACAAGAACGCTGCAGATTTCCACATGTCCACATTTATAATACAATACAAACCCTTAATGCTCCAAAGCCTTTATATAGGACAGTATATGGAAAAGTATGACTTTTAACCTTCATTCAATCATTGTGTGGCTTTATTTGTGTGAAGAAATAATGCACGTTGAATATGAGGTGGTCTGCACTGGCTATGATGTGACTGAAAATCTCATTATGACTGTAGAGAACAAAGTTAAAAGCCACAAAACTCGAACAGGACTTTAGAACTGAGTATGTTACCATGGAAACTGTTAGGTCAGTGGTGACAACAAAGAGAGAATAAGGCTAATTTGTGTTGTAGAAAGAAAAGTCAACTTATAAAAAGTCTGCGTCTTCTTCTCTCCAACTCTGTGTTTTGATAGTTGTGAAAGAGGACAAAAACGTTCACAGACAGGTCTAGTGTCTAGCTTGAAGACACAATGGCAGGATTCAAACTGCCAACCTTGTATTTGTGCACATCTAGCAGTTATTAGTGTTAGTTATCCTTTATTGTTTTTATTAATCATTTGTTTTATCCCTCTTTGCCCCTCACCCCTCTCCCTACTCATAATTATCTATTCAGTACACAAGTGATCTATTTGTAAACAACAACAACAACTTAAAAAAAGAGCCAACCCACATATAAAGCTTAGGTCTACCACCTGAGCCACTGTCATGCTCATCTCCTTATAATGCCAAGTACACACTAAGCATTTCAGAACAACTGAAACCTAAAATTTGTACAATTATGACCAAATAATGAAAGACAGAAAAATGTGTTCTTGTGGTTTAAATGAAGAATGTGTTGCTTTGAAAGATGAGTAAAATGTGCAGAGAACGAATTAAAATGTGTGCGTGCGTGCGTGTGTCAATTTTTACAATTCACATGAGCAAGATGTTTGTTAAGTTGTTTTTACTTTTACCTAGATTTCAAGGAGCAGGAATTCAGACAGTCAGACATTCAAACCATGTCTGACTTTCTATGAATCGCTGTTGGAGCTTTGAGAGGGGATGAGAAAATGGCAGCTGAAAAATGTATCCAAAAGAAAAAACAAGCAATTGCAGTTGCAAATCTAGATTACCATAGGAGATGGTCAGAAGAGGGCACTATAACCTTCTTAACCTTTCTGTTATGCAATCGAACTTCCAAAACTTTTTATTTTTTTTCATTTAACCAAACTTCAGTCAATCACAAGCACCTGCCTCATTACAGAAAACACAACAGTTGTAGCTTGTTTTTGTTTCCTCATCATGTGCGAAGATGTTGGCTGATGTTGCTAATGAGCAGCTTGAGTTGACATTAAAATGCTGAAATGCTCGTACATGTGTCTGTGTGTCATTAACAGGAGGCTGCTATTGTTATTTACCACATTCTGACACAACGTGGGAGGGCGAGCACAACAATTATCTCTAATCGAAGCCGCAATGACACCACTAAACACAAGTCAGTTTACCTTCAACAGCAAAACAGGTATTATCAATGAAAACAACATTTCACTTGCTTCATTTGGACCAGAGGCAGAGCAAACATTTCCAATGCAAAACCAGAGGGGACAGTAAAACAATTGTACGTTGGAAATAAATTGGAGTACATTGGAGAGACAGCATTCAATTGAAAGCAAGTCACGAGTTGGGCTTTCAAATGGAACAATAACAAATCTTAACTTGGGACATTTGGATGAAGTTGATAAGCTGTGTAATGAAGACAATGTCAGCACTGAACGAACATGGCAAAGGCTTGACAACACGAAAAACACAACACAAAAAGGAAAGTTTTTCATAAATACTGTGTAAGCATGAATGTGCTATCAATCAGCCAGCAAAGGCAAGCAAATGTTTTCTTAATTAATAGCTGCTGATATTAATGGATCAAGTAGAGACGGGATATTTGGTTCTAAGCAGAGTTCTGAGCAGTCTTTCCAATTAGTTGCAAGAAAACTGCCGTTATAATTACAGTAAAGGACCTGTACCTGATTTTCAACCTTGAGTGAAGAAGTTTTTGCCCCACCCACTTAGTCCCTTCTGTCGCTCCATTGGTGAACCATGACAGAGAAACAACTGTCTGGAAGAGTAACAGGCAGTTTGTTTGTTTTTTACACAAAGTTATCATCCAACTGCATCTGACTGGATAAAACCATCCGTCCCAGATGTTTTTTATTGCGCAGCCAGATGAATTTACACAATGTTTGAGTTCACCAACTCAGAGAATCTTGCTGTTGTGACTGAACCCAAACCCCCAGTGGGACGGAGATTGAACCAATCAAAGGCGAAGCATCAAAACGAATCAACAGCAATGTCGATGGATGTACCTCAAGCCTACTTAAATACTTTAGCAGAAATACATTTACAGTTTTGAAAATGTGTATTTGTGGAAACGAAAGATGACTCTGCTTTTCTCTTAACTAGATTTAACAAAAGTTGGATTACTCTGCTTGTTCTGCAGCTGTGACACTTTGCCCAATCAGCTTGAAATATTCGGCTGACCTTTTTCTGATCTCTCTCAGCAAGAGCCGTCGCAGATTGATAATGTGTAGAACACGAATCATTAGTGCTAAATGTAACAATCTGGCTTCTTTGAGGTTATGATTTTATCCAATAATACATTTCCAATCAATATTAGAGGCGATATTGATAAAAATATTATCTTGAAATTGTATTGCATAATCCAAATGATGAAATTCAGACACTCTTTTCACAATGCATCAGGAATGTCCAAAAATGTGCCTGTAAATGTCATGAGTGGACCATAAAATTAACCACAAAAGGGCAGAAACATCACTCCCCTCTTTGGGTGATTACACTAGATGTTTCTGTCTCTTTTTAAGGTGATCTTTAATAGTTTTAATTATAGACGATGTGCTCAATATTCTGCACATCTCCAAAATAGCATTTGCAATATTATCCTTTTTTCCCACAAACAGCTGCTTAATACAATATACTATGGAGTAAAAGGCATTTTTCTGTTACCGACCTATCCCTCTCTACTGCTCCCCCTGATACTTCAGCAGACTTCAGCTCCATCACCAACCGAAACAAACTCACTAAGGTCACACACAGTATCCAAAAGCCTTAGTTTGCCCATCGCAGAGACTCAGACCTTCCTCTCCACTCTCACTTCTCTCTGCTGTCCTCAGGCCACAGATACAGGACTCTGAGGTGGAAGCGGGCAGTATAAAAGCTTTGGCACCTCTGCCATTTCTGCTTTAAACAGAATGTGATCTTGAACAGACCATGCATAAGCACGTGCGGTTTACACGTGTCTGTAATGTATGTATTTCATGTATTGACAGAGTCTGAAAACAAATTTCCCCTTGGGGACAATAAAGGTCTATCTATAAAAGTCTATTTTCCTGATCCTTCTAGAGGCAATATAAGTCAGACACAAGCAGGCTCTTAAATGGTGTAGCTCTATCCAAAACATGTTTTCATTAGGTAGTTTGGTGTTTAAAAAAAAAAAAAAAAAAAAAAAAAAAGGAAAGTGTTTGCACAACCAATTCATCGAACCACCTTGTTAAGATATATTTCATAACTACAGGGGCATAAAACGGCAGCATGATGGAGTATCATGTCACAGGGATCAAACGTGTAGGAGGAAGCCTGCAAGAAGTCCAATTTACACAAATCCACTCCTTTGAGTTTCTCTCCTCAGCTCATTACGGCGTGTCCTGCGGGGCCACACTAAACATGCCTCATATCAGATGCAAGGCGTTTTACTGATAGTCAATAATGGCCCAGAGGCTTTACTATAGTGGTCAGGACACATGCTTGGTGTATTCAGATGAAAGGAGAGCGTTCAAAGCTGTAGAGCAGTGGCCAGTTTACTCAAGCTGTTCAATCACACCCGAGTGGGGATGAAACAGCTGGGCCTCCTCGAGCGTCTTCAAACACGGCGCGGTGCTTAGAGGCGTCATACAGGAGATAGGGCTGCTTATAAATAGGCCCTGGTTAGCACAGTGAGAGAGAGCAAGCAGCGCACAGTGGCGAAAGGATGACAAGTGCAGGCATGGACAAGCCGATATCAAAATTTTAATTAAACTTGAATTTAAAAACTGGGGGTAAAAAAGCAAATCTTAACACAACATTTGTCAGAAAAAACATGATTAGATATGCACCCACAATGGTTCAACCCTACGACTTTAGTTTAGTTCAGACAAATTATTCTCATAAATCTCAAACTAAATAAAACCTCTGAAGAATTCCTGTTAAAATCCTGCTCTATCCAGTTCAAACCTTTTTGTGTGCTTATGCAAGATGTTCAGTATCATGCCTATGAAACTGTGCAGTGAAAAAAAGGAATGAATGAATAATACGCCAAATAGTATGACAAAAGGAAACCAACCCTGAAGAAGGAATTTAAGCTTTATTTTTGCAATCAAAAACCGTGTGTCAGATCTTTGGCACATCAGCAGTCCTTTCACAATTGCCATAACTCTGTGCTGTATAAAAGGCACTGTTATGTAATGTTTAGCATCTCTTAATGACACAATAGCATCAGTCAGGGTCCCTTGTGCTTACCTGTGCTAAAACACAGTGCAGTGACAGGGCAGGGGTCAGCCATAGGACATGTTGTGTAACTCGTGAGCCAACTGTTCACGTCAAGGTACTGTCATCAGGAGCTTTCCTCTACTTCGATGGACAGCACTCACCATCTCAAGCATCTATTTACTAATCAACTCTCAAGTGTCCTCAGCACACTTTTAATTTGTGAAAACTATGGGGCCACACTTCAACACATGTGCTGTTAACAAAGTAGTAACAAGCCCGACATGCCAAAAGAAGGACTCTTAAGTAGGACTAAAAATATATATGTATAAAAATATATATATAAAAAGTGTGGTAATTGTATTATCTCAAAGTAACAAAGTAACCATATCAATCTATACTAAACTTAAAAAAAAAAAACTAAACTAATGGGCTATTTATAACTATTTTGCCAGTTTGGACATGGATTGTTGGATGGTGCTATCGACTTCGACTTATTAAAATAAATTGGCCCGATTTTTAGATGAACATTTGGCTGGGAATACTTCAAGATAACAAGGTCCAAGAATAAAAGAAGAAATTAGGCACTTGTATTGAGTTCAGCTTGATCTTTTGTAACAAACTTTAACTAAAAAGCTGTGGTTCTATAACTGGTTCTCTAATTAAATCCCCTGTGGTTTGTTTGACAGTGACCTGGCACTAATTATATCAAGAGATTTGGTAAAAAATATATCAAAAGCCTCATAAGCCTACTTATGTGATTCTGAAATTGACATTATCATCCTCCATATTGATATTTCCCTAATATATACATAGAGGACATATAGAATAGACAATATTTTGCTGGTAATGTCCCAAAAAAATTGCATAAAACATATTTAGCAATCTCCATGGAGGCAAGTATTTTTTTTTGGCATTTTTTGAATAAATGAAAGAAACTTTTGTGCCATATAAGACAAGCAGGTGACGGACCCTTCAACAGAAAATGTATACTTTACATAGTGCACCGTTAACTACCACACTATAATCACCAGTTACTCAAACCACAGCACAAACACTTCACGACGTCACCACATCAGCGGGCCTGACACATGATAGCCCCTCCCACTCACACCCCTCCTCTTTTTGGCCCCTCCTTCCGCCTCCTCACCTCCTCCGTCCATCTCCATCCACGCTGCCTCTCACATGCTGCAGAGCGAGTGCCATGCTGCTCGGAGGATGAGGCTATCTGCCATGTGGACATTTTAGCAAAAATCTGCCATCCAAGGAGAAGATCGATTTAAGCTGGAAAAACTCTGGAGATAAAGTACAACATTGCCTTGTGACTTTCTTTAAAGTTCCTGTAAGAATTTTTGTCCTTTACGACTTGTCAAAACTAGTGGCTTTTAATGTTGAAAACCTTCGGATGTATTCAACTATTTATCAAGGTTGGAAACTGTTTTATAACTGGACTCTTTTCATCAATTTTAAAAATTAAAAAAAAGTTTAAAATCTGCCCAACGTTTTTTTTGTGTGTGGCAAACTTGGACTAGATATAATTTGCATTCACAATTCTAAAATACCCCACAAAAAAGCCATCGTACATACCAACTGGTTCTGTCTTGAAACTTGTTTGCCGGAGAGTTGGTCACGCCGTACTTAGCAACTGGTGAGGATGAGCGGCGCTGCGATGACCTACGTGTATTTGGCGAGAGTGTTTTTCACCTCGTTGGAGAGGAGGAGAGGAGCAAGCCGCGCAAGGGAGCAAGGGAGGGGACGAGGAGGAAGGAGGCAGTGAGCGAACCAAGGTGTGAAGCTAAAGAGGCAGGCGACACAGGCAGGGGAAAGTCAAGTCGGACAACTCTGCAAAATTTTGTCAAGATTTTTCTCCAAAATTGAGAGGTGAGTGTGTTAATTTGCATTGTACTTGGCAGCAGTTTCAACTTCAAATATTTCTTAAAACAGTATTTAGTGGGTGATTGAATAGTGGAAAAAGTGCTGTGTATTGTCAACTGTCGTTCCTGCTTGTTCAGTTCACTCCAAGCTGCATAATATTATTCGCCGGCTTGCTCTTATACAACTGTGAATGTTTATTCTATACTCAGGATGTGCACAGAAAGGGATTTGTGGCGAGCCATCAATCACAGTCAAAAGCCATTACAAGTTGCAGGACCTTGGTTACGTGTTGTGAGGAGAATTTCAAGTTGAAGGTTGACACAATCTCACCTTGTAATTTTACATTTGTGAGATAAAAATGGATTTTAAGTGTTATATGCAAAGCCATTGAAGGCCAGGTATGCGAGGAATTCAATACCATTACAGATATAATTGAACCAGCTGCTTCTGAAAAACGTAAGCAATATCAATGCAGTTATAGACATGTAAAAAGGTTAATTTCTATTGTCTCTCCCAAACTGTCAAATTCAACTGTACTGAAGAATAAAATATGAATGAATTATGAAGCATTTCAATCAACCAAGTTAATACCAAGACTGAACCAGGGCAAAGGCAACCAGGACTGGTAAAGTAGGGCTAAAGCAGATCTAAACAAAATCTAAATTGGTTATAATCATGGACTAAACTTTAAAATGAGACAGGATTAATTACATTTTCCTATTTTCAGACTTTAGGAAAATGTTTTTACTTATGTATACAAAGTTGAAAATATATTCTTTTTCATGGCCAGCATCACAGCAAGAAGACAAATCTGCACTGCTAAATTGAGGCGTCATCTGAAAATCTGAAATTTTCCCTTCTTCAAGCTGCTAGTATTTGAAGATGAAAGTGTTGCGAGTGTCTGGGATCTGCTACCAGCTTTATTTAGCATCCCACATCCTCTCTCCTCCATCTCCATCGGCATCTCTTTGCTGTCCTATCATAATGATCCAAAGAACGACCAACAAAGCAGCTATGATGTTTTTCCTTTTTTCCACACCATTGCAGTCTAGACCTCATTCCTTGCGGTATTGATGCTTTCACAAACTAATCAAGAATCTGTATTGACACTGGAAGATAGAAATACCACAAATGAGATCAGGGTTATACCAGGACCATCCTATTAATTAGGACAAAGCAAGCAGGAATTAACAGAAAAATGTAACAAAGCCAGGACATAGAAAGAGTAGGGCCAATAGTGGATTTTAAAGATCTACTAGACCAAAGTTATAAAATAAATATATAAACCGTCAAACGAACGAAGACGGAAAACCAGAAATAATGTCAGGACTACACTAAGCATTGTTCATCTAGGACTAGTATGAACCGTGAAAGCAACAGCTGTATAGTTGCTGGGTTGATCCAATATATACCTTTTCAATTTAATACATTGCCAATAGCTTCAATGCATTTTCTGATACCAAATACCAGTCGGATACTATAGTGTGTGGATGAAAATAATAGTGACAACTTTAAAAAGACGCTATGGCTCCAGGCACATTTTGCATGATAAAAGTAAACATAATTTGGCCCTGTTGTCAGTCACTACGAACTATGAAATACATTTTGCCAAACAAAGACATAGTTTTTTTGTTTTGTTTTTTTAATTTAGGTTTTTACTATTAAGCTATAAACATGCATAGATCCTCATTTTACATTTTGTTAATCGTGAACAGCATTGATTTAACTTGGCTTAATTATAGAAACTGGTCCATTGACCTCAAAAATTGCAGAACTTAAAGGCTCCGACTTGCCATAGTGAAGTGTAACTGTAGTAAGCAGCAAATTTTCATTTAAGTGTTTTTATTGTTAAAAAAGGCTACGTAACATTTTTTAACACCATCTATGACCCAATTATCATTAGCAAGTCCAGAGTTAGGAGTTAGTTGATAGGTGAAAACAGAAATTTTCTGTGCGCTCAAGCATCGTCATCAGCGCCAACCTTTGTGCTGCCTGTCACAGACACTCTGACTATTTTCCTTGTTTTTTTTTGGTTTTTTTTTTGCGTTTCAAAGAATTTCCCCTTGGGGATTAATAAAAGTAATTCTGATGCAGAACAATACAGGATTACCCAAACATGCATGAATCAATAGAAATATAACATGAAGTAAGCTTATAATGAGGGAGCAACAAGCACATAAAAGTTAAGCACTATGCGTAGACGAGCTAAAGTGGATCAAAACTTTACGGTCTTATATTTTTCATATTTTCCTTGAGCCTTGACCTCATTCCGCTGCTGTTTTGACGCTTCTGTCTGTGGTCTAATCCAGTATGTGTAATGACGCCGGAACATCGAAACACACAGCGCGGGTGATTGGGCCGATTCATCTCAGTTAGCAAAGCATCCCTGTGTTTGTCAATCCAGTTAGTTGAATCAGTGAGGCTCTAATGCTATTTACTTCTGTCTTATTATGATTGAGCCTTGATAGGTGCCCATTAGAGGTTGTGGTTAAACTTAGAGCTGCAGGCTTAGAGGATGAATATGTCTACTAATGTGTACCGCTGGACAGCCAAGTTGAGAGAAAGCTTTTTCATTTTTCAAGAGTAATAATATTCATATGCATATTATTATTATCATTATTATTATGACTATAATAATAATCATCATCATAATAATAATAATAATAATCTTTATACATATATGACATTTAAAAACAAAGTTTACAAAGTTCTTCACAACAAATAAAAACATCACACACACAACAATGCAAAAGAAAGGAAGACAAGAGAGATCTTAAAAAGGCCAAACGATAAAAGTGAGTTTTAAGTGGTGAGGGTAGGGAGTTAAAAGTTCAGATATGTAGCTTGGAGCAAGACCTAAATGAGTTTTAAAAGTTATCAGTAAAATCATAACATAACAAAATGTGGACCCAGTCACTGAATAATTACTGCATCCTCAACAATTAAGAGCCCACAGAAACTACTCGAGTTCGGGTAGAGCAATTACTACCAACCGAATGACACTAGCGTATTCCAAGATGTTAATGTCAGGTTGCCGACGAGTTCAGGGAGCATGAGACATTCTTTGGATACATGCGAGGCCATAAACTACAAATAATAAAAGATAGTAAAATGAGTACAAAGATTCTTCTTCTCTATTTACCAGACAGGTCCGTATGAGGCATCTGTATGGAGGATATTGTTTATAGAAGGTGTGGCCAAGATTATCAATAGACCCAGCATCAGTCAAGTGCCATGTGTGCAATCGCCGTGGCAACTGCACAATCAACCCCCAACAATGCAAAGGGCGAGAGGAGGCCTGACAAAATGAGCACCCCTGAGGTTACAATGTGGTTGACAGTTCTGGCTTTATTCGAAATGTCAACTGAGGTTTTTCAAGGCAATCGATGAAACAAAATCCCCAAGGTCTTAAAAATGAAATATTGCCAGAATACAAGTCACGTCTGACTTTTTTGACAATCTGGCACTGGATTCTATTGGGCAACGCACATAACTCCTCTTGCCGATAAAAAATTTGTTGATATGATTAGTGTTGGTTGAAGTGGAAGAAGGCATTCTGGCCCTGGGCAGCTGTGGCAATGGACATTTACACCAATGATTGTGATAGAAGTATAAATATTTTTGTATGTGTTGAAATTAGTTTTGAACGGGTCACACATAAAACTTGGCCAAGTAAAAAAATAAAATTAAAAAGGGAAATCTTTCCACCTCAGCCTTGAAGATAACCATACAGCCGCTTCCACCTGCTCCCCAAAGTAACCATAGCACTGGATGTATTTTACATGTTAAAAGCACTGCTATTTGTACAGGCAGGTGTTGGGACATAATAACCAGCAAAGAGAAATCTATCTGGCCTTCGATTCAATCCAAACAGGTCTGAGTACGTAATTACCCCATCAAGCTGTGATTTGTCTAAACAAACTGCGGCCTCAGGTAATGGCAAATAGTCACTAAGACCTCACTAATATGAATAGAGTGTATTTATTTAATCTCTGTTCTAGTCAAAATATGCTGAATAGGCAGTTTAAATGTATATTAAATGTTCATGGACGACAAATAAAGCCCAGAGCTTAAAGAGTCATTTTAATTAATTGATTGTACATTTCAATTATATTTAACGGAATAATTATTTGAAAGAATTAACAATAATGATTCAGACGTAAACCGTAGAATGAGTGGACGTACGGACACCAATTGAAGCCAAGCAGCTAGCAGCTAGCAGTTATAGCGGCTGTTTTGGAGGTGAATGCCATATTTGGAAATCTGACTGTGTTTCAAGGCAAACGCAAGGCCAATCCGGAGCAAGGTTGTAGAAGGTACCGGCCTCTTCCCGGTTAGCTACGAGCCACACTAGCTATCACTTAAACCTGCAGCTAATGGACGTCGAGAGAAGGCGGCACCTGATAAGTTAGTTGTTATTGCTCATATCTTGCTTTACAAAGACAATTGTGAATTAAAAAACACTAGGATCGTGTAAAGCTTTTTAATACAAACGTTCCAAGTCCTGAATGATGAGTCTGACAGATACAGTTTTAGAGAAAGAGTCGCAGATGTCCCAATAGAAAATGAATGAATGAGAATGAAGGTTTAACTCAATTATGCATGGCACCTAATGAATAAAATGTTGCAACTATGGTATGAACTTCAGAAAACATCATTCTAATTGACCACTATAGAGCAGAAATGAACTCAGTAAGTGTTGTTATTTGTTGCCAAATTTGTGAGGTTCTGAATTAGTATCAGTCATCTGGGTTTTTAACAGTATCACTACTTTGTTAAGCCTCAAGCTATAATATGTTAATGATAAAAAAATGTTTTATTTCTAATTTCTACGTGGGTAAAAACAAACTTTGTAATCAAGGGAGGGCAACCTTTCAGCTTCAAATGACTTAGGGGAATCAAAGGGTAATACACCAATTTATAATGTGCCAGGCAATTTTGAAACTAATTCATAGTCTTTTGGAAAACTCATAATGCAGTAGAGAAAAATACTTAGCCACCTTGAATTGAGAAAAGGACAATTAAACTTTTTGGTTGTAGGTGGGTGTCTGGGTATAATGGGAGTTTTTGACTGGCAAATTCCAGATTTCACGGCCACAGTAATTGGCCATAAAAATGGACTTTAGAAAGCTGTGCTGCCCACGTACAATTAAGCATCCTCTGGAGAGCGGGCATGGTGCTGTACGCCGTGACTAATGTGACAACGAGAGCAAAACATAGAGAGAGAGAGAAAGATCAGTCGCACAGACAGCCCAGAGAACGCACCTTTGGCATTTACTCCAGCACTCGCTAATGCGTCGGGGAAACATCGCTACATAGAGCTGTTAGCACCAGGAGGGAGGGTCAAAATGGCTGCTACTTTCTCTGAGCATAAACAGATGCACACAGACATTTCAGCACATTCAGAGAGGTTAAATGTGTACAGCATGACTATTATGACTTACAAAACTAAATTGACTTTTTCAGGAACGTCTTACAAAAAGTTTAAGGTAGAATACTTTTAATGTATATTTAGCTAAACAAACTCACTTTATCATTATCTTTGCACCTGATTTGAAAAAGATAGATGGCAATGCAATATTTATCAATCTGTTGATGTCAAGTGGCAAATAGTCATGTTACTCATAGCCATTTCAATAGGCTTTATTTATCTATATTTGAATCTAGTCCTTCATCTAATCGTTACTCAATAAATCTGGTCGTTACTCAGTCAGTTGGTCAATGGTGTCTTAGTAGTTGAACACATTTTGTTTTTGTCAACTGATTCTTTTATTGGGATTATAAGGATTTATGCAAGCAGTAGAAAAGAGAATGCATGGAGTGAGTTTGCTGGAGTAGTTACCTTTAATAAGCCTTTTCACGTATGAAGAAGCTGTTTACTAGTGGTTCTCTGTGTAGATCGCTATTTTGCAGTGCACAGAGCATGTCTTAAGTTGTCCACATATTTGTTGACTACAGCTTTATTAGAACCTTGTGATCAGCAGTGCCAAGTAGCATTTAGTCACAAAGGAGGAGAAGCCAGCACACCATACTTTCCAGCATCAAAAGTTATGAAAATCATATGCAAATTGACCAAAGTTTACAAAGTTTGCACCCATTAGAATGTGCAATTCAAGAAGCTCCCAGCGTGTGCTCAACATGTGTTTCATTGATGAAGACAGTTTCTTAATAACATCCGGTCCATGACGCTGCTAATTGAGGAAAGGCTTAAAATAATTTAAGCTATCCGGGTTCATTTGCGTGGGGTTGTCAGGATGCTAAATGGAGAATGTACTGCCGTCCGTCCCACTGGAGTTAAACAACACATCAGATAAAATAATGACTAATAAAAAGTGAAAATAAAACAATACAAATCGAAATTAGCGGGAAAAATTATGACTGTGTGATGGATCCAAACTATTTAATTCTTCTGGCCTTGGAGAATAATTGTAGTCCCTGAACAGAAAACATTTTATAATTAGTGCCAAACTTCAAAGTAGACTCAGGGGACTAATTGGCACAGTGGTGTTTAAAATGATTTGACTTCCCAAGAGACAACACCACAGACTTGAATGGTTGTGAAGAGTTTAAATGAAGAGGATGGCAATAGTTATTGAAACAGGAACTGTACATGTTAAAGGTCCATTGTTATGTCAAATATTTTGGAGGTTTTAAATCATGCGATAATTCAATTCCCTCATCATACCTGCTAGTGTGTATTATTTCATTCATGCATGTATGTATGAGTTATGCATATTTATTCTGTCCTCTCACTCCAGAGCTGGAAATGGTTAGAGACACCTTGTGACATCATAAGGATGAGATTAGGAGATGATCAAGACAATGCTACTGCAAGTTAAATATGAATTCACACAGCTCATGAGAAGCTTCCAAAGCATTCAAGACAATTCAAGCAATGAAATGGTCAAAATGGGTGAAGATGTGTGAGAATTAAAAACATGGAGTAGCATTGTCTTGATTTGTAACTTTCGTTCTTTCGTTCTGATTCAACTGCAGATGTACTTGTATGCAAAGACTGTAGACCTCTCAATTAAACGAACCAAAGCTGATCATTAACAAATATAAATGATTGAATCTGCATTTGATCGAATGCACGGTTCTACTTGTACGGTTTGCGGTTTATACTAGGAATAATATTTCTTTCCCATTAGCATCAACAACAAATTTAAAGACATGCAAATAGTATGAAGAATGATAATTTATTTCGTAGCACCCTGACTGGTTTGTTACCGTGGAGATGTGCTAGGCCTATGATCTTTGTAATAGGCGGCACACTTGACTTGAGTGTTAGAAATTTGTCCTCTCACAGTTTAAAATGACGTGCCACCAAATGTTTGTCACATCCCTCTGGTCACTGAGACTTGGCCCTGGATTTCTTTAAATGTGTGGCTCAACTCTTAAAACTTGATTAAGAAAAAGTAAGTACTGTACTGTGGATTCTGGGGTTTTAAGCATTAATTACACTACAAGATATGGAAACAATATAAATATTTTTGTTTAATGAAGTTAAACACAGAAAAAGGCTTAACCAAAACTAAACCAGGATCAAAACGAGGCTAAATCAAGACTAAATTATAACTAAAACAGAACATCCTGAATATTGTAAGTCAACACTTTAAGCAATCTCTGTGAAATGAAATACCTGGCCTGCGATAATAATGTTCTTGTAATATTGTTTTTTGATTTTATTTTTTTTGCTTTGCTTATATTGCAATAACAAACAGTTTGTGAAATACTGACTTTCCCTTCTTAAAAGATTCTTTATCGGAACTTCCCATACAAGAGCACAAGTCTGAGAGAGTGTACCTGCCGACTGTAGAAGAACACTGTAGTCCGCCCCCCTCTGTGTGGGCATGTCCTCGTCCACTTCCTGTGTCTCTGAGGCTTCATATCTGTTCCAGTTAGACTCCAGCTTCCTCCTGGAGAACGTCTGGGCCACATGATCGTCTCCGTCAAAGTCCCCTTCGTCTTGATCCTTGAAAAAAACACAACCAAGGCCGTTAAATCAGCAGAAAATGACTCATTCAGGGTATATGCAGGGATCCCAAAGTCAATTTTAAACCTTTTTAAGACCTTTTTAAGACCTAGAAAACTTTAAGACAGCAACAACCCTAGCAATTTTTGGAACTACAAGCACACACCCAAATATTACATATGTTAGAAATAATTTTAGTTAACTGAAATATTAAATAAATGGTATACAATATCAATAGCATATTTAAGTGTGTGGTCTTAGCATTTACAATTTCAACTAAAAGTGAATGTACAAAACATGCACAAATGTACAAAAAACCAGGACCACGACTGTTCGATCTAGCGCTGCAGTCGACTAAAGAAATTCTCTCCATGTATCCAAGTCCAACACAAACTGCACTCAAAACACTACACTGTACAGGGGTTCATGCAAAAACAACTATTTAGACAAAAAACAAAAAAGTACTGGCAGAGCGTGTGTTTATATGTCAAACATTATGGTGAAATGACCAGCTTTGTTTATTGTATCACTAAGATGCTGCTAAGTATGGCGAGAGTCATGTCCTCTTTGAGTCTGTGCGTACCTCACGTGGTACTCAGCCAAAGCCTTTACCTTCCCTTCTCAACATAATCCCACACATTTTATGTGCGATACAGTAATATACAGCGGATCGTTGAAGTTATTTTAATTAATTATTAATTAATCAATAACTAATTTGAAACTTTTTGAAACTTTTTTGTGGAAATAATTAAAGACTTATAAAATCATGTAAAGACTTTTTAATACTTTTTAAACCTACATTTATTTATGGACTTTGAGGACTTTTAAGACCCCATGCACACCCTGTATCTACTTTTGCCAAGACTATAATTGTGGTGTGGAAAGTTTTTAACTTGCACAATTATTTGCCATATTGGAAATTACATGTATCCCCGAGAATTTGAATAAGGAATGGCTTTGAGTTGAGGATGTGTTGGATACCCTTACTTTTTGGAGTATCATATTTATTAAACAGGCACTGGGCCTGAGCCATAACATGCCGCTCATGATTAGATGATGATATTGTGATATGATTTGCATGCAGACTGCAGCTACAGCTAACGCCTAGAGTAGCTTTAACACCTGCGGAGACTATGCAGAGGCTAAAACAAGGATGTTGTAGAAGAAGCACAACTTTTAACTTATACTGATAACTTTAAATGTAAATAAAAATAAAAATATGTAGGCCTATAGAATAAAAGCTTTTATTGTCTAGCTTTTGTCAGTTATATTGTTTTTACACATTTCCTCTTCCATATTGTGCTATACTTGGGTTTATTTGCACGGTATAATTTATTCTTTTAATCAGGGATTGCAGATGAAAACTTGCTATAATTTGGTGTGAAACATCTCTGTTTTTTGTGGCCGTAATGACTCTGTATACTAAAGTAAACTAAAGAAAACTAAAGCAAACTAAACAAATACATTTTAAGAAATGTACAACCCTATCCTAGATGGGATATGTAGAGAAGCCATAAAAGGGGTGTTACCATAGAATAAGTCTATCCTGTCAGTCCAATTACATTTTCTTCTAATAATCTGTAATTAGGGCTGGACAATATATCAAATTTTAAATAATATCCTGAATGTTTTTTTGAATATATGTTAAATTTGAATGTCGACTATCATTTATAGAAAAGAAATCCTACAAAAAGAGTTGATAAAAAATACAAATGAGCTATGTTATAAATTAAACTTTTAAAATAAGAGTAAAAGGTGATATTTCTAAACTTTTGTACAGACATTTCACATTAACATAATATTGCCTGAATCAGGATACAAAAAAAAAAAAAAAAAAAAAAACTGGAGACACTGCGCTGTCTGAAAATCTTTTAAAAGAGACTTTGACTTTAATCTGAGTTTTGTTTTAACATAATCTGACCATAAAGAGTGAACATAGGTGAAACAATAGGTGAGTTAATTCATGCTGTTAAACAAGTCTCTCTAAAATAATATAAATGTCATGTCACAAGCCAGCATTACCAAATGTTTTTTTTTAGTTTGTCACACTCACCCTTTTTGTGGAAAATCAAAGACCTAAACAGGACCGTGAGCGTTTGTATTGATCTGTTGTTAAATCCATTTTGTAATTATTTTTTTTTCTTGGGTTTTTGACCACCCCTCTCATAATCATTTCTGCCAGATGAATGCAGCTAATATGGTGCCATCCTCTTTCTTTCTCAAGACTCTGGTCAGCACCAGACACCTTCTTGAAGAAGTTTTAACTCTGTGAATGGAAATAGGTAGTAATGAGAGAAGTGTTAATATGCTCTTTTTCATCAGATGTGCAGTACCACAGTAATTCTCTTCAATACAGACGAGCGGGGGACTGAGAGCAGCTATGCAATATCATTTTTTTGCTTCCACTCCACCTTACAATACTTTTTCATATCATTTGTTATTATGATGTCCTCGTAGTTAATATCATCCATAAAATGAACTGCACCCACGCATAAAAAGGCAGATTAGGTAATAAAGCAGGATTTATGGCAAATAATAGAGGTTGACAATTGTTAATTGAATGGGTCAAAATAATTCATGGAAACTGTAATGCTAATTTGTGTAATCATTAACAAACCGTACAAAACTGCAGTTATTCAGCAGATATGTTTTCATTTTCAGAATGAAAAGTGTATTTGCAGAATCAAGAAAAATTAGGATTGCCACAAACAAACAACAAACTATCCGGTAACACTTTATAACTTATTAATGTGCCTTAATGAAGCATGTACTGAGACTTAATTCATATTCAGATAATATTGTGACTGTTGATTTGAAGACATGCAGAATATGATGAATATGACTACATTGTTCATAGAAAAAATTCTTTAAAAAGTCCTGATTAAAAATTAAAAAAGTTATGTTGTAAACCTTTTAATGAGTGAGTGACTTTTTAAATGGTCGCATTTCTGCTCTTTTGTGATTAAGTACTGTTGTTACATATTCATTGATTGTTTAATGAATCATAAATTAAAATATATAAACCGTTAAATCTTGTGAACTACATTTATGTAACTCCACCATTTTTCACTATGGCGTTTCAACAAAGTCATGTCCAAAATATTGGCATTGAAAATGCGAGCATGCTGAAGTAGACATGACTCAGACCTCTCGTGAGCCTGCTCTTTATTGCGTAGTCCACTGCAGTATTTAAAAATACACCATTCTAAACAGTGGTCATTAACACATAGCATTAATTCACAACTGGTCACCATGCAGAACAAGTGTGTCAAGGTCTACAACTGTATGAAGCCTGGATCTGTATTGTTCAAAAATAATGAGCCTGTCTTGAGTCACACTTCTTTCTACATAGCATCACACAGCTTTAGCAGTCATGTTTTGCTGTCATGGAGATGCATCAAAGTCATCAGTGGGCAGTAATCAATTGTTAGATTTTGTATTCATCATATCAGAGTTATATTTATTATTAGTTATATTTTATATTTATATCAAGCTGATATTTCTGCACTTTCATCTGCCTTGCACACATATTATGTTGCAGTGACTTTTTTGAGCTTTGAGCTGAACATGATTAAATGTTCTAACAATGTTCCATCATCAAAAACATTCCTGGAGTTGCATTCAGCTTCATTCACGCTATTTTTAGGAATGCTAATTAGAAAATCCTCTCCCCTCCACCCGTAAAAAGCACTTCCTGATGAACTCTCTCAATTGATGACGTTTTCCCCAATTTTATACATCACTGATCCAGTGCATAAAATCGTCTGTTTTAAGTGTGAGCATTTCAAACTTGGGCTGTTTTAAGTGTGAGCATTTCTGCCGTCACGTTCACTGCTAATTCTCACTTGATCATCGCATGTCACGCAGTCCCTTGAAGTGATTTAAAGAGCACCGTTTTCCCCTGTTTATTTCCACACAGATTTTCAGAGTATTTAAATTTTTTCCCTGACACCTCGCGAGGGGGACATGTTTGCAAAAATTACATAATTTTGATGCTCATGGCCTTCACGGACGTGACAAGCATAAAATTCTGCAGTTTCAACCTCTAGAGAGATACAAATTTATATTTTTAGTTTAGCCTTCTATAATAATACTACTAATATATGCCTTACATTTGTAAAGAGCCTCTCAAGATCCTAAAATGCTTCACGTTGCATCATTCATTCACTTCACACTCAGTGGAGGTAAGAATCTCTGTAGCCACAACTGCTGTGTGGCAGACCGGCCCCATGCATTACTGATTTATCTATTGTTGGGTCCAAAAGCTTGCAACTTTTCCTCATGCACTCATTATATAAAGAGGTATTTCATGAATGACTTGTTTTAATTCTATTGATGTAGGTTTAAATTGATGTAAATTGTACACTTTGAGCTCTACCCACCTGTGGTCACTGCTGCTTGCATCTGTAAACTCGCCACAAAAATTACATCTAAATAGCTGCTTTGGCCTTTTTTTTTTACCCCTCATAATGTCAGAAACGGCATGGATAGATTGCAGCGGGAGAATTGTTTGATTGCAATCAGACAGACCCCATCTTCCAACAGAGATTCTTCAATGATTGCAATCACTGTGCCTCTATTGTTCTCCATGTAATGCTGCAGTTTCCATGGCACAAGTTTGAGCTGTCGGAGCATCCCAGCAGAGACCAGTGTCGGAGGGGTCATACCACTGCTGCTGGAGCTGTACTTAAGGAAGTGAAAAGGGGCAATTGAGACAACTAGGGCAGTCAATTAGATCACAAAAACAGACCTGTGTACAAAATATAATAGAAATTCCATATTCAAATGATAACAACAATGGTCATTCACATATTATTCAGTTACTAAATATGTATCAGAACAGGTGGGACTATCAGTGCAACGATGGGTCTTTGGCAGCGTACTGAATGAGCTAAGGTGATCTCTAAGACTTATATTGATACTATGCGACGGCACACACTGTATTTCAATGGAGGAATGTCCCTCAATTACCATGAGGACACAATGCACACATTATGAAACACATTCTAATACATTTAGATGGTCTGAAAACTGAAGAAAAAATACAAAATTTAAACAACACATTTTCAGGAGACTTATCAATCTGAGCGTTCATTGTTCTGTTTAGGTGTTGGACTTTCAACAAAATAGTTAGTGTGACTACCTGAAAAAGATTTAGTTTTACATCTGTGAAGTTGCACTTTGACTCTGTGCACAGAACGTCAGTTGGGTTGTTTACTTTTAAATAGTTATGCATTGAGACACAAACAAGCCCCTTTATAAACACACAAGTGTCCTTTGGTGAAGTACTCACTTGTTTTTAACATGTTTCAGGGACGTCCAACACAACTCACTGTTCACTGCACCATCTGTCAGGATTTATTCATTTTAGTCAGACTGGGTGAAAACCCCATAGAAATGAATTAGAAAGGAAGTACTGTGCAAGCCATTTTAAATAAACAGACCAACTGCCACCTTGTGCACAGAGTCAACTGACGTTTAAAAACACAGGAAGTAGTGTTCTAGAACAGTATCCCTCTACACATTTTCATCAAAAAGCAACATACCATTGTAAATACAGAGGCAATTTACAGACAACTGACACAACTTTTAGACAGTTTAAACTGTCATCCAACAAACTAAAGTTGTTATCACGTAGTTATAATCATTTGTCAAATCATAACTAGTGTGTAATTTATATGAATTTTGGGTATTGTTTTCAAAATGGTTGCTAGGTAACAGTTAACTCTACCTATGGTCATATTTGCTGCCCACGTCCAAAAAGGAAGTATGGGCAGAAGTCACATCACGAAAACTGTCATACTGGGGGCAAATAGGCAAGATATTTAGTAAAATCGTAAATATGATGATGTTCAATACGTTTTAGTGAAATGTGTTTTCATATAGCCTTTTGGTTTTATTTAGCCTAGCGTTATATCTTTTTATTTCAACAGATGTGTTGAATAAATGCAGCAATTGCACGATGCGGTTTGTGATGTGGTTTTGTCAGACCTAATAACTTGAGCGGGATAACAGACTGTCAGTGACCACGTTGCTGGCGGTGCTCGCTCACCCGGCGGTTGAAGTCCGCTGCATGACCACCTCCTCCTCGTCCACGGCCGCGGTAGTAGTCTCTCTTGCCCCTGCTGCGGTGGTACCCTCCTCGGCCGCGGCCCCGGTACTCTCCGCTGTGACCATCGCCATCATGCCCGCCACGACCACCTCTTTTCCCGCTGCCTCCTCTCCCTCGACTGGGTCTGCCTTCCATTAGCGTTGTTGTCAACTTTACCCGAGCACTTTAGCGCGAGTACCAAAACACAGAGCAAATGGGTCCGTCTTTCAAAACGGTTCCATGGTACAATGTGTTGCTAAGGTTCCGGCTTGAGACTTTCTTCAATTTAATTCAATAATATTTGAAAAAAAAAGTTACAAAAGTGAATTAATATACCATATTTTGTCTTTATATCTTTTTTTTTCTTTTTTTTTAAGGGGTATTGCAAATTTACTTTTATTTGCTTGCACATTTGTTTGACAGCAGCCCTTTCCTACATTTTAATCTTAGGTGATTTTTTTTAAATGAGGAACAAGCCAAATTTCCAAGTTTGTGGTGTGAGTGGTAAATAGATAATCAAGATTTGAGTATTTAATACATACACATTCAAAATGTGCAATCAATCACTAACCAAGAATCTCTAAACCAATGGAAAATTAATTCTTGTTTTATTTTATTACAGGTGCTGTTCTCTTCACACATGGATCCCCAGAGGAGCATCTTCCGTGACCTGTCCAACTACACCAGTGACTTTGAACCCAACAGTGTGGATATTGACTTTCCCAATAGCTCTTTCAGCAATTCATCCCATGTCCACACCGCTCCCCACAGCCTTTGGGAGGCCATAGCTATCGCCACAGTATCTGCCATTGTCAGCTTGATAACTGTAGTAGGCAACGTCCTGGTCTTGGTGTCTTTCAAAGTCAACAGTCAGCTTAAGACAGTCAACAATTACTATTTGCTCAGCTTGGCCTGTGCTGACCTCATCATAGGAGTGTTGTCAATGAACTTGTACACTACATACATCTTAATGGGATATTGGTCTTTAGGAAACCTTGCGTGCGATCTCTGGCTGGCAGTGGATTATGTAGCCAGCAATGCTTCAGTTATGAACCTATTAGTCATCAGTTTTGACAGGTACTTTTCCATTACAAGACCGTTGACATACAGGGCAAAGCGGACTCCAAAAAGAGCAGCCATTATGATAGGGATGGCGTGGATTGTGTCGTTCGTTCTCTGGGCTCCTCCGATTCTTTGCTGGCAGTATTTTGTTGGCGAGCGCACTGTGCAGCTGGACCAGTGCCAAATCCAGTTTTTGACAGAGCCTGTGATCACTTTCGGCACTGCTATTGCTGCTTTCTACATCCCTGTTTCTGTTATGACCATCCTGTATTGCCGCATCTACAAAGAAACTCAAAAAAGGACAAAAGATTTGGCTGAGTTGCAAGGATTAACCAGTGAAAGCATCCAGGAGGGGACCAAAACTCAAAAGACACTCATTCATTCATGTTTTCATTTTACACGAGAGAAAGCAGATCGCAGCCAAGCATCCTGGTCTTCTTCTAACCAAAGCAACGCCACCAAAACCACCACACGCTCAGACGAGGCGTGGACCAAATCTGACCAGGTGACCACATCCTTTAACAGCTACACTTCTTCCGACGAGGATGAGCATCACGTTTCCATGGATACGCCCCAAGGCTCCTTCAAAGATCAAAAACAGAGTAGTAAGAATGGACAAGTGGCTGACTACAGAGGGGATGAGCCGTACTTCTCCTCGCCTTCCAAGAAAAACAGCAAAAAAGGCATTGCGTATAAGTTTAATCTCGGTTCTAAAGGGAAAGATCGGAGTCCTGATCCATCTCCAAGCAAGACTGAAACAGAGCAGGTGGCCAAAAACAACCCATCGCCGTCCTCCTCCACCGCTTCCAAACCAATAGACCCAAACATGAAGAATCAAATTACTAAGAGAAAGAGAATGGTGCTTGTGAAGGAGAAAAAAGCCGCCCAGACCTTGAGTGCGATCCTGCTAGCTTTCATATTAACATGGACGCCCTATAACATAATGGTACTTATCTCCACCTTCTGTGCTGAGTGTATTCCCACCTGGCTGTGGCACTTGGGTTATTGGCTGTGTTATGTCAATAGCACCATCAACCCCATGTGCTACGCTCTGTGCAACAAGACCTTCCAGAAGACCTTCAGGATGCTGCTGCTGTGCCAGTGGAAGAGGAGGAGGTGTGAGGAGAAGCTCTACTGGGGAGGCCAGAATGCACATGTGAACAACAAAGTCACTTGAACTGGTAAAATAGGAAAGATGATGACCTTTTAAAGAGAGATTGTTTATCAAGCATCAGTTTGCTGTGTACATTCATTGGACAAAAGGCTGTGGCTGTGTCAGGGAAGGATGAGCAATGGAATAGAACTCTATAGTGGACTTTCCAGTGATTAACTGGAACTGGATTAATTAGTGAGTAACTGATGTCCCAGCGGCAGACATGTTCTAACTGCACACTGAGGTTCACCTCAAGCTCTCTCTTTATACAAACAGAGAGCTGCGCTTTCAGTTTGTCTTTTGAGGTGTTTTGTCTGTTTGTCTGTACCTTGTGTCACCTGTTCTAAAACAGAGAAATTGCTAGAAAAATGTTAATAGTAGCAAAGAATACCTGCATTACAAATTTTGTTCTGTAAAACTTATGTCCCTGTTATTTGGTTGTTAATGCTAACCATGATAATGGGTCTTCCTAGTGATAATAATAGCACAAAATGTAATAGCATAGCAGTAGTTCCTATGGGACTTTTAAGTGACTCTACAGTTGTATCCCATCTCTGTGGGAAGGGCCTCCTCCACATGGAAATACTACCAAAATAATAAATGATACCATTCTGTTCAGAGGTGTGTTTGTTGCAAAGACATGTTTAGAAAGGCCATTGTCATAGTCTTGCCAAATAAGAAAGCACAAAATAGAGTATTTAATGTATTTAATGATGATAGATGATAGGTAATATTGATAGGTAATTGACTTTGACTGATAATGTTCCTCCTCTACTGTGCATTGATAAAAATGTTTTACTAGTCGAATTATTGAAAATAAATCTTTCCCTGTTTAAGTAAACCTTTTCTAATTCACTATAAAAGGGACAATTTATTAATGGATATTGTTACTTAAAGAGTCTGATTAGAGGAAAGAAGAGGATTATTTTTATAGAAATCCTTTATTTATTTGAACAGCTCTGACATCGCAGTACATTACTAGTCTTGGCTCGAGCTCTCAGAATATTTTATAGAGGATCTCTGATACAACAAGATGTCTATCTGTGTCAGGCTGGAAGTTCAAACTACTATGTGTTTCTGCTTAAATAATCTGTATATAAAGGCAAGAGTGTCGGTCTTCAGATTTTTTTCCTGGGCTTGACACTTGCAAATCTTTAATAGAAATTTAAGTGTAAGGCAATGTTTTTTTGTTTCTGAATTTTGCTGATGCTTTAATTTTGTTTCAAGGGCTTTCAATGATTTTTGTGCATTTAAGCTTTTAACGTTTCACATGACATAACTTTCAGATTACACAGTATATTCAATGTTCATAAGAGTTAAAAATGATCTTTGTAAGATAAGACGTTCACATATCTTCTTCTGTGGGGGTGTTGTGCTGTTGTAAATGAAATGCTGTCTTTGATATGTGGTCTTATGTTGATGCTTAAACTCTGTGCCTTTTGGTGTGCTCAGAGTGAATGAAAATGTGCACTTTGTCCATTAGTGAAAATTACTTGTACGATTTGTTACTTATATGAAAGGTGTCAAATACAAGCCAAAAATATACTGCAAGTTTATTTTTTATTTTTTTTAAACCAGAGATGTGTCGGTGCTTGATTTGTGTGTACCAAATGGGCAGAAGTAGAGTCAAACTGAATGGGTTTGAATTATAAAATATTTCAGAATCTAAAAAAACAAAAAACCAGACACATTTATAAACATACAAGATGTAATATGACCATATGACCTAAAAATGTGATAATTTTGGTGTAATTAGTCTAAATTTCTATATTTGTTGGTCAAAATGATAGAAACCACAACCAGAATGGAGCATTATTAAAATTGTAACAATGAAAACATAATTTTATATTACACAATTCATATAATTCTTTCGTAAAAAATGGCTCAAATACATACGTCCTTTTTATGGACTCTATTTAGATGGCAATATTATAATTATTATTTATTTAATAATAAATGTTAAACATTACAAATATAACTGCACTTGGTCAACGTTATTATAACCCAGTGGCACAGGTAAATCCAAGTCCAGGATCTCCACAACTTTGAACATTTAAACATTTACTACCAAGTAAGTCACACGTTTATGAATTTTAGAGAGTCAAACATATTTTATATACCATGACAATTTATTAATCTGTTTTTTAAATAAGATCTCAGACTTAAAATTTCAACGTATCTTCATTCACAGTCGCTTTACAGTACAGACAAAAAAAAACTATGTTTATGTATATGCTCTGTATTGGGTGGAGGAAGTAGCAGCAGAAAAGCGAGCGGTGTCACAGGTTGAGAAAATGAAGTAAATTAAGATTAGCATTTGTTAAGAATATCAGTGCAGAATAGAAACTTTCCAATTGTACCTTATAGGTCAAATGTGCACAATATCTTTATAAAGAAACAGTATAGTAGACCCCCAAGGGAAAAAAAGACACAAAAATCTTGCTTCCGTGGCATGTCCAGTAGGGGGCAGTACTACCTCCGTTTAACAGCTGGTCGCGTGCCCTTGCTGCTTCCTCCAGCTTTACTAGAGCCTTTGGAGCCGGAGAAGAGCTTGGTCATGAGCTCAGAGACGTCCGGCAGCTCAGGGTTTGGGTTCAGCATGTTCATCGACTGTTCCATTTCCTGCAAAGTTGAAGAGTATTTTTATTGCTATTGGCTTAATATACTTCTATTGTATTATAAGTACGAGGTTACTTTTGACAATATCAGCAAGAAGGAAATAAGAGTTGAGGATAATATTAATTGAATGACAAAATTTCACTTAAATGGCACATTATAAAATGTCTATAGAGCACCAAGTTAGAGACGCACAGTTAGTTATAAATATCAGTAGGTTAAAGTAGGTTGTGACGTGATAATAAAAACACACCACAAAATTGATTGTCAGAGATGGGACAAGATCTTGTGCCACAAGATAAAATTAATCAAGATTTTTTCCCCCAAATGTTTACATTTGCTCGCACAAAATAAAAAGGGTTAAGCACAAATTTTGTTGCACACTGTAGTTCTAAAAAGCAAAGCTATGATGACAACAAAAATATAAAATATCAAGTCAATTTAAAAGCCAAAATTGTGAAGTGAACCGCACAATTTGTTATGTAGTAGGTCAAAATCTCATCGTGTCTCGTCCCACCCTTAGTGATCAACAATATAACTAATGATCAGTGTCCAAATTATAAGCAAATGGTACACACTTAACCTTCACCAGTATACAAACATTATGAAGCATCCATTACCTGTATTTACTTTGAAATGTGGAAGAACTTGATATGATATAAAAACATTATTTAAAAAATGGGGCCAGGGTTGCTGCAGGTTTGAAATACTTTAGTTCTCACCTTTCTCATTTCTGGATCGTTGGTGTTGACAACTTTAGGCAGAAGGACAATAATCAGCAGAGGTAGGACCATCATCATCACCTGTAAAAGTGACAAATAAAAATGTATAAAGTCATTTGAGATGTGGTGTTACAAAAGTGCTTTTGACGAAGTTTTAAATGTAACAGTCAGGTTGTGGAAAGTATTCAATTTAAAAGGGACTATGAATTCATAACCACCTGCTTACTCTTCTGAGTATAAGGTTTTTAGAATGGTATAGATCATTAAAGTGAATGCAGTTTCTCACCATTGGGTTCATGAGGAAGTCTGTCCAGCCCCAGGTCTCCCTCTTCATGAAGTAGCTGTGAGGCCCAGACGCTCGAACCTGGAGAGGGTACGGCTGCCGGATGACTTCAGAGGTCTTGATGTAGTTCACCAGACGAGCCCTGTGGAAATATACAACAATCACCATGCTATCTTACTGCTACTTGATATAAAACTACAGTGGTCAATTTATGGAGTAATTGTTACCTCATTTTGCCCTTGGATGTGATGTCCACACGCATTGGCTCAAACCTGAAGGAAGGGGAGATGATCTCCACGACGTAAGAGCCCGGGGGAATGTCGTTCACTGCAAAGCTTCCGTCAGTTCTAGAACAGAGACGAAAAATGTGTTACTGAAAAGCAATTTCTCTGACAAATATTGTAAAAGTGACGTATAAATTATCAAAATGATCAACAAATTAACACGTTTAACAGAAGGAACAGTATTCAACTAACTGCTGGATTGATAAAGTATATTCACACGTTTGTGGAGGGTCATAGCAGTGGGACAAAACAAAGGATGAGAATTAGATATGATTGCAAGGCACATAGATGTCCACATGTCTCTAACTACAACATAGGTAGAAAAAGGGCAAGGCTTAATTAATTTACAAGGAATAAATGGCCAAAACACAGTTGTTATTTAATTCCCTCCCGTCTTGTCTTCACAGTAAAGATTAGTTTATCTTATCCAAATGCTACAGGATGAATATAATAAGATCCTAGTGTGGGTTGACTTGAGAGAACAGAAACAACGTTAACGTTATCTCTGGAGGACTGTGTTATGGAAACATCATCATCACAACACAAGACTGGAAGTCGCTAGCCTTGATCAGCAGCAAAACTCACCTCAAATACGCAGTTCACACAAAACACTGTTAATTAACTGTCTTGTCAATTTGTAAATTAGACTGAACACTGCTGACCTAACCATCTGTTTAGAGCAGCTGCTGTTCTCTGCAGGAACACAAGCAGGCTACTGTACGGGGCTACAAGCTAATGCTAACCGGCTAACACGGCTAAAAAGTGATTACAAAAGCCTAACAGTTACATTACCTCATAAATCCGACATATTCTTCCCCTTCCACCAACACCCGAGCGGAGGACACCCAGTCTTGTGGTTTGATCCCAGGTACGATGGCTCTTCCCTCGATTTTGAAGCGATCGCCACTGGACAGTGCTTGTACACCTGCGCTAGGCCCCGCGTCCATGTCTGTGAAACACCACGCCACGACGAGCGCAGTCTGCACTAAGAGCCACAACAGCGGTATTCTTTCTCTAAACTGCATGCTGGCGTCCCGATCCAAGTAAAAAACTGCTCCAAACGGACCTAAGTCAGCATGGATTTGGGATCAGAGCGAGGACACAGCGGAAGACTGCACGGATCAGCTGGCTCTGCGGACAGTGACGTCATGAAAGAGAGAGAGAGAAAAAAAAACACCTTTAATTAATAATTAAAAGAAATTGTCAGTATTAATAAAACATGTGTGTTGTTTTGCACATTAATCGGCTGGTATCCATTAGAATTTTGAGTATAGTCATATCATAATTATTGCGTATGCACAAGTGACCAGTTTCAAAGGTGCACTCTGGAACTTCTTTGTAGGGGGCTTGCCACCGGCTTGTCTCCATGGAGAGGTCATTTCTTTACCTGGAATGATCCACAGTATGGCAATAAATGTTGTCTACTGTGCATTTATTTAGTTATAGGTGTTTTGCTCAAAAATACCTTGAATAAGTGAATAACATTTGAACAGGGGCTCCACAGGTCTGGTCTGTTACAGTGGACTGGTAAAGCGTCACCTGCTTGCCTCGATGAAGAAGCGCAATGCCATACTGTGGAATATTCCAGCCAAAGCAATACTTAACTCCAATTCCATTAAAGACAAGCAGTTGGCATACCCTTCAACTGTAATAATACATTGTGCACCTCACCTACAATAAATGTTTCCCGTCATGTTTCAACAATTCAAAGTTGTATATGCACCGCTGTATTTTTTGTAAATGATGTTAAGAATAATCCAACACAAGAAGACTTGTCAGACAAATATTGTGTTAGTTCAAAATGTGCATCTAGCAGCCCTGATCCTGATTCTTTAATGTACAACTTGAATTCATATTTACTTTGGGCTTTGACTATATGGCAGCTATCTGTCATATTGTCTGCTTTATTGTTTACTTTGGCATGCTGAAAGGGACTCAAAAGCATCCCTCCCATGTCAACAATGGAGGAAACTAGTGCACTGTAGATCTTTGGTTTAACCCCTTATTTGTTCAAACCGCTTTTTAGTTGCAGGTGCATAGCCCCGAATTCAAATAGTGTGGCAATTGAAGGTGAAAGAACAGAACATGGGTAACTCAGTCATCAAGGTGAAATGAATTGCATTTCAGGAGTTAAAGTTCTCTAATGTAAACTGCATTCTATTCTTGTCCATATGTTGTGCTGTACTTTTTTCCCCAAGGTGTTAGATTTGAGTCTATTTTATACTTATTCACCTTGATTCTAGTAATTGTGTATTTCGATTCTCCTGCTTGCCCATTGTGGGACAAATAAAAGTTCCTTACCTTATTGGATTTGCGACCTATATCTTACAACGAAGAATACTGTGTGTTGAGCGTGCAACTAAGAGGACCTTGTGTACATTTCAATTAGCTCTGCTTATAAAAAAAAACAAAAAACATTCTGACGAAAGGAACTGGTCTCTAAATTGTATAATTTCTTATTACTACACACATTTTTTGTAAGTTTTGAAAGTAAATTTATTAAAAGATTAAAAGAAATCACTTGTTTTTACACATCATACATACAGTCAATTGTCTTATGCACAAGCAAAATAAAAAGCTCTAATAACTTAAGACTGTTTCAAGTTCCTGATTGCAAACATTTGAGCACTAGTAACATCCACAATTGGTCTTTCCATGGCAAGAGTGGTGTGATGAGATAATGGCACTTCATAGAGCGATACACCCAGTCTCATGGAGGTCCACTGTGTGCTCCTTCACAAGACGGTCCACTTCAATGTGAAGCAGGTTGACTTTTTGCTTTGTTCTAAGCAGATAGGCGCTCACGGCCCTGTGTCAAGTGTCTCCAACTCCCACTGAAGGGAGTGGTCAGAATTGTCAGGTTTAGAGTTGAATGTCGAAACGATCCAGTCCACTTGTCTGGTGTTGCTATCAGCCCCAAACACAGCTGTGATCTGGCAGTAGTGGTCACATCCTCAGAAGTTAGACCTACATGTAGTCTGTCAGGGCAGCTGAGAGAGATAAGCCTCGATTGCCTGCAAGATAAAAATTGACTTAGAAAGACAGGAGTGACAACTGAAAGAATGAAAATTGATTGTTATAAAGTCCAAATAGACTACCAACAAGACCATAACATGACAATATATTTTGCATAGTCAACTAATGTGTCAATTAAAATGTATCTATCAAGATGTTTGTATATTCATCAGTTTTCTGCAAATAATTCCTTCCTGATTTGATGTTTCTGGTGCGGACCATTCAAAAGATAATACTTTTATTTGAATTAATATGCTGGATTTTCTTCTCGCATCAACCAGCTAGGTTAAATTATTTCTCTTTGGGAATGAATAAAAGTATTCAGATTCTGATGTTAACCGCACATACTCGGGTGGTATTTCAATTCTTTAGTTTCCAGTTTCTTTACTTGAGTTTTGTCTAGTTTTTCATAATAAACCACAATTAAAATGCAATATTTTTCACCTTAGCCACATCTCCTGTAGTTCCTGGGACCGCACATAATCGGGATCCCTCCTTCCACAAGTCTTTTAGCCGCTGCTTCATCACTTCGATATTCCTACAACATGCAAAGGATTAATTTTTGTGCCAGTACAGAAATTCTTAGTCACAAACATGTTTCCCACCTGTCTTCTGTAAAACTGTCCTGCAGTCTTTTGTCCTTCTTGGAGAGTTCAGGCCACCATTTCCTGACAATGGCTTGAACCCAAAGTAAACCCACCGATATGTGCCTGAAACACAACAGACATGATTATAAACAGGCACCTGAAAATTTTCAAGCTCATCTTTAGCCATTCTATTAACTGTATTAGATGAGATCATTGCAGTAGACAAAGACATTCACTTTCACCATTATGAACATGTGACACTTACTCTTCATATTTACTGGTGAGAATCAATTTCACTTGGGGCATGAGGTCAACACAGCAGCCAAGTGATAAACATGGTGCTTCATTTTGAAGGCTGGGAACAGAAAGCGATACAAGTGGTAAGAGATAATTATGACAAACAGACTAGGAGGAAGCAAGGAGAATGATTAGAAGATATCATCTTAATCACATACTTTGTTTAGTATTTATGCTCATATAAATATATAACATACAAGTAGCTTGAAGGTTATTGTATTAAAATAAGTAGATGTAAATGCAGGGAAATTCTGGTTTAGGTCTAACTTGTAAATTCCTTCTAAGAGTTCCAAATATTAAAAGCGGTAATACTCACTTATTTGTTAAGACGGGTAAGCAGTCAAGCAGCACGCCGGAGTCCTGGATTCTGTGATATACAATACATCAATTTCAATGAAACTATGGAGACTACTCTATGTAGACTTAATAGAAATAGAGTAGTCATAATGTACCTGATTAGGTAGGCCACCAATTCACTGGCATTTCTTCTCCAAAGGCTAAGTGCTACTTTGAGCCGAAGACTTCTTCCAAATAAGACTTGACTCATTGCTTCGTGGTCCTTTGACAGCTTCGCAGAAGAGAAAACATTTTGTCAAAAGTTTGAACAGGGGAGAAATTTTATGAATTAGTTTATGGATCTGACAGCTCACCATTATGAATAAGTAAATGTATGGAACAGAGATAGCATAATATATTGAGGTATACAATTTTGAAGGAGACCAGTTGATCACACCATTACCAACCGTCACAGGTTAAAAAGATAATTTATTAATGTCAACTAATTCTGTGAAATGACACACACCTCATTTAAGTCGGTGTACTTGGAGCTGGCACCGGCCATTTTGGACACGTCTGCAGCGTTCACAGGAAGGCCGCGGTTCTCATTGTAGTAGTTGCTCCGCGTGTCGTCGGAGCAGGTCAGCTCATTCTCTTTATTGGCCATGCCGGGGTTACGGGCACAGCCTACATCGGATGATTTGCGGTGCAGCTTGACGCCCACCACCCCTAATGGACAACCCTTCCTCTTGTTGGGTGGCAACTTTTTCGCTTTGCCTGAACAGGGTAGGCTGTGCACATGAAATCTGTCAAAACAAGGGTGATAAGGTTATAAATCATTCATTAACAATTTGCTCAAATTTATATTGAGAAGATAACAAAACAATTATCTAAAAATAAGTTATCATTCCCAAAACACACTAATGAGGACTCACCCGTTCTTATCTAAATCTTCTTCATGTCTATTATTCACCTAAAACAAAAGGGATAGGGGTTGAGGGCACTACTGGATACAAACCACACATTCACACCAAACAAGCCTACAGATACACCTCAGAAAAGTACACGTACTTCAAGTCTACACACCTGCTTCATGTTCTTCTCAGCAGAAGGGTGTAGGCAGGGTCGCTGAAGGCCATTGGGTTTTTTGCAGTTGATCCTGAAGACGTCTTGTTGCCAGACATGCTTACCAGCAGCCATAATATGAGACACTGTAGGGAAAAATGATCATCTTATACAGATTTCCTGGTTAAGGCAGGTGAACAGGAAATACTCAGTTTTTAAGCTTGTTCTCTAATTTACTCTCATACATGAAAGAACAAATGTACACAGGGATTTAGGTTAAAAATAGTCAATATTGCACCTATTTGGGATATAAATCTAAATAAATAGCTTTAGCTTTAAATTGATTGAGTTTGTTGACATATAAAAGAGACAAACAATTTACAGCTAAGATTTGAATCTCGTATTCACTAGTATTTGAGTAAATTTGATCTTACCTAAAACTAATGTCAAAATTCAAATTTCGACAATTTATTTCGAGTTGTAAATAAATCTAGTTAAGAATAAGAGATAAGCCATCAAAATCTTGTTCAATACAAGATCGTAAAGTTTGGTATGTGTAAGTGCTACTTTAAGGGCTGATCTTTATGTCCAGATGGGAGAAAGTTGCATTTTGAAAATACAACCTTTGAAGTTACACTGTCTTATATAATTTAGGAATGCAAGTTAATGAAATAATGATTAAATAATTAAATAATCAAACATGTATGACGATATAACTTAAGTGATAAAAAAGTGCAAAAGTGCAGATTGAACAATTATGAAGTAGCTTAACGTTACATTTTGAGAGCAAAGTGACAAAAGGGTAGCTTTCCCTGCAGTGTCTGGCCTTAAAGTAAAATTGTTGATAACGTTAGCTATATTCTGTGTCACGTGACAAGCCATATGTTGTAGTGAACAACACGATAATAGAAATGATGAAACAAAAAAAATGAAACGCTAGATACAATCGCGTTACCTTATGGTGAGAGGCGTTGGCTGTTGGAACACAAACATTGACACTAGCAGGTCCGTTAATGTCACCATAAGTTACAAAAGGGACTGCAGCTACATCGTAATATAGTACCGACTGTTTTGCATTTCACAAATTAGCGCTACAAACGCGCACTGTAGAGAGATATCTGTCCAAGAGCTAAAAGTACATTGCTAACACTAATTAGCGGTGACTCTTAGCATGTTAGCTTCGTTAGCTTCGTTAGCTCTAACGTGAAAAACTGGGGAAAGTATCTGGGCCGCTAGTAGCGGCTGGCTAATGGGAGCTAACTCAAGCTAAGCCAGTTAGCATGTTGACTCTTTGAACATTTTGCTACACTCAGAACAATCTGCGCACTGTCGAGTAAATGTCAAGTATTAAAACGACTACTAACCGAATCATTTTGCAAAGAAAACGGTGATATCTCAAGACGTGATATTCCAAAAGGTAAAACAAGAAACTTGATGAATTTCTCCACTTCCAACTTCTGTCAGTGTCGCTTCGCTTGGCTTTTGAGTTTTCACCATTCAAATGAACACACCGCCGGGTGCGAGGATTGTGGGATTGAATTTGGCCCAGGCACGGGGAAGGAGCGACGCCTGGAGGACAAGGAGCGGGGCCAAAAGCTCCCAAATGCGCCTCTGCAGGAGTGAGACGGCGCCATCATGTGGACACCAATGGTTAATGCAGCAAACGTGGTCGTGAGGTACTTTGATGAGCAGGATTTGAGCATGGATGTATTAAATGAACTGGATAAGGTACGCCCCCTCTGTCTGTGGTCCCAGATTGATTTGTGGCCGTGCGAGGTACTGCAGCCTCTTGGAACCAGCCTTTTTCTAAAATTGCACATTATAATTGCAGACAGTACTGAATTATTATCGGTATTTAAAAAAAATAGAAGGAAATGTTCTTTTCTACCGTTTCTAAAATCACCGAAATTACCGTTTTTATATGAAGTGGGGAATTGTCGTCACGTGGCGCCCTAAAGCAAAGATGGCAGCCTCCGTTTCAGGAAGTAAAACAAAGATGGCAGCCTTCAAATCAGGAAGTAAAACAAAGATGTCAGCCTCCGTATCAGGAAGTAAATGCGGAAGTAAGAAACTTTTTTGGGGTCATGCGCCAATGAGCACTCTCCATAGGGATAAACAGGACGGCCATCTTGGATTCATCTTCCAGGTTTTATTATAGTTCTATGGATTTGAGATACATTGCTATCAACACTTTTGTGGTAGTGTCTAATTTAGGCTACTTCCATATTGGCATGGTAGTTGCCTAAACTGTGTAGGCCCTACACAAATCAAGTGACATTTCCCCTTCGGCTGCACGAAATAAAAAATGATCTACATAGGTTATTTATTATATTAAATTATAACATGTGCTACATTTGCCATTTTTTTGACCCAGAAGTGGACCAGTGTTTTGCAATTGTCTTGTTTAAGCCTAATTTACTTTGCCTTGGTTCTGGTTGACTCACAAAATGTGACTTTGTTTAGTCAAGGATTACAAGTGCTCTGTTGTTTTGTAATTTTAGTCGTTAGCACGAAATAAGTGGAGGGGGGACATATTATGTTAAATGTACTTGCGTGAGTTTTAACAAAGTTCTGTCACCATTAACTTACTCAACGATGTATTTTGATTGATTCATGCATGGTTGGAGTAATACTGTATTGTCCTGCATTTGAGGCTTGAGTGTTCAGAGAATTCCTGGTTTCGCCTGCCCCCATCCACGCCCACTATAGGTTAAAAAATGTCACTTGAGATGACTGAATAATCAGTAGTTGGACAGCATACAAAGAGGGTATGCAGCACCTGAAAAAAAAGACTTGTTTGTGTCAAATTAAGTTCAGACAAAACACATCATTCAGTTTTTACAGGTCACCCCCTCCTCTTTACTCACCAGTACTTGAGAGGATCAGTTTAATTGTAGCCTGTTATCTCTCACCACTCACTTTCACAACATTTTTACAGACGACCACAGAAACTCAAGTCTGGTTTCTGCTTCCATCAACAAATTAGTAATGTGTCATGTACCAAGAATGCAAATTATTTATTAAATATATTTTTTTTACTCTTTGGCTACCAAGCAAAACCTAATTACTTTACTGGTAACTGTGTATTACCAGTAAATAAACAAATAAAGCACTAATTTTAATGTTATTTTGATTAGATTTTTTGAGTTTAATAAAATATTTCATAACCAAAAAAATTATGAGTTGTAAGCACACTTATTTGCAGAAGACTTTTATACATATAGAACATGAGTAGTTGTAAACTGTCATCTGAACCTGATACACAAGCAGCAGTACTCCCACTGCGTATCAGTACTTATACGTTTGTTGTATGCACCCTCATATGACATGGTTCCACATGTTTTTTGTGGTCACCGTGCACATTCAAAACAAAGAGTACCAGACAATAATACAAAGAAAGGAACATTGAAAACAGACAAGAATTCTGACAATGCTGTAGTCAGGTTATTGTTGGCCTGGACTGATGCATGTTTGTGCACGAGTACATGTGATCCTCTGTGTGCAACATGCTGTCCATACCACAGGCAACACGCACATGCTTTCCATTAGAGAGACATCAAAGAAGATCAAAACAGCTTCATGTATCTGCAATATACAGCTTTTAGGGGTTTTAACGGTATTGCATCGTCATTCATTTACTCAAAGTTGTATTGTAGACCTAATTCTGTATTGCCCTGCCCATATTTCTCTCCACGTCTCTAAGCTTTGTTGCAATTGTTAAAAAATAAAACAAAATAATATTAAATACTCTCCATGTATATTTATTTCAATTTATCATGTACATTAATGTATACATATCTCTGATGCTACCATGCATTTTTATGCTGATGCTCTCTAGCATTCACTTCTTCTGTTAAAAGTCGCCAATGCCTCAAACCATTCCAAAAGTGTCCATGAGGGGAATGTTATAGAGGTGGTTCATAAATATAAGTAAATCTTGGTGTCTTGATCGATGACTCCCTTACTTTTAAATCACACATAGAAAAACTTGTAAAGATTTTTTTTTCTTCTATAATAAGTTGTGTTTTTCTTTGGCAGTACAAAAGCTCCTTGTCACTAACTTTTTAAAAAAATCTGTGTTAGATTATGGTGGTAGTTTTTATATGAATGCTTCTTCTTTATATCTTCACACGCTGGACAATGTTTACCATGCTTCTCTGAGGTTCATTACTGAGCTATGACGCATCACTGTGACTTATTGTGTGTATTCACGAGGCAGGGACATTGATACACTATTTACAAGGCATTGCTTGGATTAGCTGTTGCTCTCTGTTCACACAGAGCTGGGAAAGAAGGCCTTGGTCCATTCAGCTCCTTTTGCTTGGAACATGTTACAGAAAGACAGGAAATTGAATTAATTACTTTTGCAAACTGCCTTTAAAACCAAGTTGAAAGCATTAGAGACTGCCTCTGAAGTGTGCAATTGTTATGTCGTCATAATCTGTGCTTCATCGTGTTATTGTGTTAATTTATTGTTTTGTAAACCAACAGATTTTTTTGTTGTTTTTATTGAAAATTATTATGTGATTGTTTTAAGCCTTAGATATTTATTGTTAATTTAAACTTCATTTAACCAGGAGATTCCCACTTAAACATATATACTTATGTATGTCACTGAAGAGGCGGGGCTTATCAGTTCTGCAGGTTTGAATATGAAGTCAGTCGACTTGTTTCTGTTCATACATTGTTTTAGTTCATTGTTGTGGTTCACAATGAACACAATGTTATAGATTCATTTAAACTCACAAACAAACACACACAAAAAACACATATGGTTAACAGTCTTAAAAAAAAAAGTAACAATGTAATGTATATTTCCCAGCAGTGAGATTGTTCTTCTGCATTTGTCCCATCCTTTAGTGCCGTATAAGCAACCTGTCCGGAGCTGGAGGACTGTACCATGTGGTCCACCTCTGCTGACCCACAGTCTATATAATACACAGTGTATATCACAGGACGCTCCAACAGAACACTGGGGTAATTGGATTGAATGTCTCACACACATCCACTGTTTGTGTCACTGTGGGAAAGTTTTCATTTCTGTAATAAATAAACTTGATTATGAGACATAAAGGGACCATGGGACTCAGACTGTTTGTTTCTGATGTTATCTCCAAAGCAACAATTTGGGAGTTATATTCAGAGACAGTTTAAGAGGTCTTTTGGACTGTGTTAAATATCTAGGATGTAAAAATAAATTACAATTTATTCTCATTTGTGGTAGTAATATTTACCATAAATACAACAACACAATTCAAACACTCAAAGACGCTGATTAAGTTAATTAAAAATGCAATATATAATTTTATTGGTGGAAGATACGTCATGAGCTTGTCTCCAAGGTGATAATGTTATACAGTATGGCATACTAAATGTTCTATATGAAGACAAGAAGGTGATCCCACCAGGCCAAGTCACAGATCAGATCTGTGGAGAGGCAAGCACACTCACAAAAAGAATGCACGATTAGTATTTTTTCTAGAATCAACAATAGAATACATTTAACACTGATACGTTAAATGCCATACTGTGGAACATTCCACGCTAAACAATGGAGAGTAGTGGGAAGTAGAAAAGTTACAGTGCAACTTTAAATCAAAAAAGTTGGATATAGCATTTAGTTAGAATATAATTTAAATAACCTATACATTGTATTCAAAGGTAATTACTGAACAACACTGGTTTTGGTAAAATGTTACAAAAACTGGAGACAAACAAACCAAAATAATGTACCCTGTGTGTCCACTAGAGGGCAGTGTTTAGCTGTTGTAGCATCAGCACAGACTGAACGCTGAACCTCTGCTCTCCCTCTGTTCTCCCTCTGTTCTCCCTCTGTTCTCCCTCTGCTCTCCCTCTGTTCTTCCTCTGCTCTCCCTCTGCTCTCCCTCTGCTCTCCCTCTGTTCTCCCTCTGCTCTCCCTCTGTTCTCCCTCTGCTCTCCCTCTGTTCTCCCTCTGCTCTCCCTCTGTTCTCCCTCTGCTCTCCCTCTGTTCTCTCTCTGCTCTCCCTCTGTTCTCCCTCTGCCTCTGTTCTCTCTCTGCTCTCCCTCTGTTCTCCCTCTGCTCTCCCTCTGTTCTCTCTCTGCTCCCTCTGTTCTCCCTCTGTTCTCTTTTCTCTCCCTCTGTTCCACCTCTACTCTGCCTCTGTTCTCTTTCTGATCTGCCTCTGCTCTCCCTCTGTTCTCCCTCTGTTCTCTCTCTGCTCTCCCTCTGTTCTCCCTCTGTTCTCCCTCTGCTCTCCCTCTGTTCTCCCTCTGTTCTCCCTCTGCTCTCCGTCTGTTCTCCGTCTGTTCTCCCTCTGCTCTCCCTCTGTTCACCGTCTGTTCTCCTTCTGTTCTCCGTCTGTTCTCCGTCTGTTCTCCCTCTGCTCTCCCTCTGCTCTACCTCTGTTCTCCCTCTGTTCTTCCCATAGACATAAAAATAGTGGACAGACGATCGTCGCTCCGCCCCATTCATGAAAATGCGGCTCAGTCATGGAGAATTCAAAATGGCCGTGGGTTAGCCCCCACCACTCCCCCTCGGTGGGGAGGCGGGGAGAGGGCGACTTTGGGGCGGCCTTTTGCTGACGTACTGCCGTCGTAGCCTCTATAGTTACCGCCCACTCGTAGGTGTATGGCTGCGTCCTGACATTTCCGGCGCGTAAAGCCCGCCTTCTTCATTAGATATGCAGGAACTTTAAAAAATCACAGCGGCTAAACCAGCCTGGTTCAAAAAAATTCACCCCCCTCAGCGTTGTCACAGAGCCGTAAGCTAACGTTTGGGACCAAAGCCGTATTTTGAGCCAGGCTCTAAAGTAGGTTTTGAAACGTCTAACTCCCCATTGACTTGCATTGAATAATTCTACTTCCGCAGCCAGCCCCTAGCGGTCAGCACCAGATTGCAAACATGGCAGCCTACAGTCGGCGGCTCAATTTGAGCGCGGTAGCCTCGCCCACTGGTTCTTCCTCTGTTCTCCCTCTGTTCTCCCTCTGTTCTCCCTCTGTTCTCCCTCTGTTCTCCCTCTGCTCTCCCTCTGCTGTTCCTCTGTTCTCTCTCTGCTCTCCCTCTGTTCTCCCTCTGTTCTCCCTCTGTTCTCCCTCTGTTCTCCCTCTGCTCTCCCTCTGTTCTCCCTCTGCTCTCCCTCTGCTCTCCCTCTGTTCTCCCTCTGTTCTCCCTCTGTTCTCCCTCTGCTCTCCCTCTGTTCTCCCTCTGCTCTCCCTCTGCTCCTCTGTTTCCTCTGTTCTCCCTCTCTATCTGCTCTCCTCTGTGAAAGACCTCCTGTTCTCCCTCTGTTCTCCCTCTGTTCTCCCTCTGTTCTCCCTCTGTTCTCCCTCTGCTCTCCCTCTGTTCTCCCTCTGCTCTCCCTCTGTTCTCCCTCTGTTCTCCCTCTGCTCTCCCTCTGTTCTCCCTCTGTTCTCTCTCTGCTCTCCCTCTGTTCTCCCTCTGCTCTCCCTCTGTTCTTCCTCTGTTCTCCCTCTGTTCTTCCTCTGTTCTCCCTCTGCTCTCCCGCTGTTCTTCCTCTGTTCTCTCTCTGCTCTCCCTCTGTTCTCCCTCTACTCTCCCTCTGCTCTCCCTCTGTTCTCCCTCTGCTCTACCTCTGTTCTCCCTCTGTTCTCCCTCTGCTTTCCCTCTGCTCTCACTCTGTTCTCCCTCTGTTCTCCCTCTGCTTTCCCTCTGCTCTCACTCTGTTCTCCCTCTGTTCTCCCTCTGCTTTCCCTCTGCTCTCACTCTGTTCTCCCTCTGTTCTCCCTCTGTTCTCCCTCTGTTCTCCCTCTGTTCTCCCTCTGTTCTCCCTCTGTTCTCCCTCTGTTCTCCCTCTGTTCTCCCTCTGTTCTCCCTCTGCTTTCCCTCTGCTCTCCCTCTGTTCTCCCTCGCTCTGCCTCTGTTCTGCAAAACACACTAACCTTCAAGAAATGTTTTGACAACTGGTATTAGGGTTAGCATTCATTCACATGATAATCTGGTTGAGGCGCGCCACCTGCTTTACTCCATGCAGGTTTAATTGCTTTACCTGGCATGTTCCACAGTATGGCATTAAACTTATTATTACTTTTATAAGATTTCGTAATTATTTCTAAACTTATTAAAGATACTTTCTGAATTTATTTAATCACACTTTTATTGCTAAAGAAAATACCTTGACAGACATGGTGTGGCTGCCACTCAGTGCAAAAACAGACAATGCAATAAAATCTCCATGAACGCGAATAGATGGTAAACAGTTTATTAAATATAGTTGAAAATTGGTACACATATATAACAAATTTAACTCCACACCGGCATCTACAACCTTGGGGAATATAGTAACAAGATTTATTTTTCTGAAAAGAGGCCAAACGCGTACAACCCCTTATATTGTGCGAAGGCTTACTCATGTTTACTTGGTTAATTGGCTCTATATTTTCAAAATAAAACACCTCAAACTCGAACTCAAACTCATAGCTCAAACTCATTCATGGTCATAGATCTACTGGGTCTGTAGTGTTTTTGTCTGTCTGTGAGTTACATAACAACACTGACAGAGCACTGCAGTAATGGGAGGCAGATGTGTCCTCAGCTCCAAACAGTAGCAGTCTAACTCCAATACTGCTTTTAATAGAAATCATCTGAGTTATTCACCATTACAATTCAGTGTTTATTGAACATTTACACATATGGAAATGACTGTTGTTTTAACTATAGAAAAATAATATTAGAAGTGGTGGTTATATTTGAACTTGTAATGGTCTGGAATTGATTTGACCTGTGGTGTGCAATGGGGTTGCCTTCTGTTATCATATAATGACCATAACTCAGTGGAACTAATGCGGTTTACAGACAGAAACAAGTGACAACTTAATGCTTGCAGTGGCTTAAGTGTGAACTGCCCTGTGTATAAAACCCTCTCTCTTTTTTAGAACTGTTCTGAAGTTCTGTTCTGGGATTCTTGTACTTGTTTAGTTCAGAAGTGCCAAACCAGTATGATTGTTCTTCTGCTGCTGCCTTCAAGAGTCTGTGTTTACTCTGACCCATCACTGTATTTTAAAACCTGTTTGGATCTTTGCATAAGAGCTTTTCAATTTGAAATATATACCTTTGAAACATTTGTTAACAATTTAATTAATAACCTAACCCTAAAAACCCATAACCCTTTAATTAAGTTGTTTAAAATAAGTTGTTACTAAGCCTGAATCATTCTTAACAACTATTTGTTCATGTTAGGGTTATTAAATAAGATTAATTAAGGTTTAGTACCAAAGCTTTTCTACCTTTTTCAATTATACTGAAGTGTGAGCTTCTTAGGGTAAAATGTTTTGTTTTACAAAGCACGGCAGATTGCCACAATCAACCAACATGAAGAAATATAAGAAATTAATTAACACTGTGTCAATTGTGACACTGGGACGACCAGGTGATGAAAATACTGTATGTATTTAATTTCTTTCTTACCACTGTAGCTCTTGCAATTTTCAAATATTTTTTGCCAGTTATTGTATTTATTTTTATGATTTTTATGATGTATCATCTTAACGCAAGACACTGCAGGTGAATAGGAAAAAATCTTAAATTTAAAGGTATCCCTTTGAAACCCTTTGTAGTTCACTCAGCGTTCTGCACGTTTTCCAGTGTGGTTTTCAAACTGCAAATGGCAAATTAACAAAACTAAACTAAACTAAACTAAACTAAACTAAACTAAACTAAACTAAACTAAACTAAACTAAACTAAACTAAACTAAACTAAACTATAATGACATATTAGATACAGAGGGATTTTGGATATCTAATTTAGTATTTGAGTATACTAGATTTGACTGAAAATTGGTGTAAAAATGCCAATATCATATATTAATATTAATATATATATATATATATATATATATTTAATTAGTAAAGACAGATTTATCAAAGTAAAAATAAATATTAATATAATATTAATATATATTATATATATATATATATATATATATATATATATATATAATATATTATATTATTAATATATTAATATTTATTTTTTACTTTGATAAATCTGTCTTTACTAATTAAATACTAACAAATCCTTCTAGATGATCCATCAAAATCTTGTTAATATTATTATGTTTGGTGTGTGTAGGTGCTATTTTAAGGCATGATCTTTATGTCCATTTGGGAGAAGAATGCATTTTGAGGTAGTTGAAGTTAAATGTCACATATAAATATGTGGATACAAGTGGATTCAACATCTTGAGGTGCAGTTCGGACAATTTTATTGTTTCCAGGAGAAAGCTTACGAGAACAATCAGAGAAAAAAAGGGTTTTGCTTGTAGTGTCTCTCCTGTTTTGCTTTACCACATCACTCATCATCACTCATTTACCCAGGGCCAGTGTTTAGGATCAGTTTGAGGCATTGTGTCACCCTGGGGCGATGTGGGCGTGGCTTAAAAATGCTTAAATAGATGGAGATTTGCACTGCTGAGGTTCCTTTGTAATTTTTTCCCTCGCAGGCGCACATAACCTAGCTCACGCCAGATTGATATCAGAATCATAATCATAATCAGAATTACTTTTATTTATCCCCAAGGGGAAATTCTTTTTGTTACATGTGCAACCGACCCGTAGAGACAGTAAGTATTAAAACAATATAAGATATATACAAAATAAAAATAAAATACAATAGCTCTATATAATGTCTACCCCATTTAACTTAACTTATAAAGTATCTTTATTAATCAACTAAACCCCCGATATGAACAATACTCAACTAAACCCCCGATATGCACAATTTTACAATAAGCTTAACTCTACTATCCTTGTCTATTTACATATTCACATGATCATGTACAGTTTATAAGTATATAAGTGGACTTAATATTGCACAGTGGACTTAATATTGCACAATGACTTCACAAGCGGATTTACAGCACAGAGTTCAGTAGTTTGATGGCGATAGGCAGGAATGATTTCCTGTGTCTCTCGGTGGAGCATCGTGGCAGTAACAGTCTGTTGCTAAATTAGCTCTTGACCAGCACTTTGTGGAGCGGGTGGGAGGGAAAGTCCAGAATAGTCCTGATTTTGGACAACATCCTCCTCTCCAACACAACAGTCAGAGAGTCCAGCTCCTCCCCCACAACATGTCCGGCCTTCTTGATGATCTTGTTGAGTCTATTAGTGTCCCTCACGCGCAGACTGCTGCCCCAGCAGGCCACAGCATACGTGATGGCACTTGCCACCATAGACTCGTAGAACATCCTGAGCATTGTCCTGCAGATGTCAAAGAACCTCAGCCGCCTCAGAAAGTAGAGACGGCTCTGGCCCTTCTTGTAGACAGTGTCTACGTTCTTGCCCCAGTCCAGTTTATTGTCCAAATACACCCCCAAGTACTTGTACTCCTCCACAATGTCCACACTGACCCCCTGGATGGATATGAGGGTCACGGCAGCTTTGGTCCTCCTCATATCCACCACCAGTTCTTTGGTCTTCGTCACGTTGAGCTGAAGGTGGTTATTCTCGCTCCAGGTGACAAAGTTGTCCACCACAGTCCTGTACTCCCTCTTGTCACCACCGCTGATGCATTCAACCACTGCAGAGTCATCAGAGAACTTCTCAAGGTGGCAGGACTCTGTGCAGTGGTTGAAGTCTGTGGTGTAGAGGGTGAAGAGGAAAGGAGAGAGGACGGTCCCTTGCGGCGCCCCGGTGTTGCTGATGACACTGTCAGACACACAGCTCTGCAGCCGCACATACTGTGGTCTGCCAGTGAAATGTGGTCTGCACATACTGTGGTCTGCCAGTGAAATGTGGTCTGCACATACTGTGGTCTGCCAGTGATATGTGTATCTCTCTGAATTTAGTTCTACACATTTATCAATCTGGACATGCACCATAGAACTATAATTAAAACTGGAAGATGAACTCAAAGTGGTGCCCTATTCATCCCTAAGGCGTGTGCTCATTACTTCCTGATATGGAGGCTGCCATCTTTGCTTTAGGGGCACTAAGTGCAACGTCAGCAACCTTGCAGCTTGCAAGTTTTTGTGTTAACGATAGCTTGTGTGATTGTAATTGTATTCTTCATATTAGATCACATTTGATTATTTGACTTCCGCCCAAACCACAATGCAACATTGTGATTAGTGCAGCACACAACGGTCGGTGTAGCCCTACCAGCGGCCCACGGCCCAGATGGATTCTCAAGAGTTTGTGAACTCACAAATATCCAGAGAATTCATATGCCAGGGCCAGGTTAAGGCACACAAGCACAGACACAGCCAGCCCAGAACATCAGATGCGCATTGTCTAAAGTGTAAAAGTTCTTACGTGGTGTCCTCCTTTGGCTTGTGAGAAGCCACTGCATGGATTGATGTACTCGCCTGCTCTGAATGAGATCCATACAAACGTTTGTTGCTCTGTTGACAGCACTGCCATTGCATTGGAACCCATGCAAATGGTGTTGAATTAGACGGATAAGCATCCGGGAGAAACATGGATGTTAATAAATATTACGTTTATTTCAGCAGGGCCCTTGGAAGCCATGCCCACATCTCCCCATGTTGACACAACGCCCCAAACTGATCCATAACATCGGTCAGTGGCAAAAACAATCTACGCAAATGTTTGGGGGCACCAATAGGGGGCCACACTCTGGTAAAAGACATGTCACAAACTCACAAAACACAAGTTAAAATGAAAAAAATTAACAGCGCTGTAAAAATATTCTCCATTGTAAAACTCTATGTTATCTTTAAATTGACCCTTTACACCTACGTCACATGATCACGTGGGTGCACCATTGTGGACAGCAGAACAGCATGGAGGCAGCATTGCAGGGAGCGCAAAACTGACATAAACTTACTCTGATTGCAATTGTTTGTGAAGTAGGTGAAGGTTACTTCTAATGCATATTCAGTTCAGTTGTCAGTGGAAGTACGACATATTTTGGACACTGAAAAAGAAAGAAACGATTGCACACCTGGAAGCTGACCCTGGGGAATGAAAGAAATCGCGGATTTCTACAGAATCAATGAACAAAGCATAAAACTCTTTTAATCTAAAGGGAGAAAAGTTTGATTCAGATTTTTGTAAATGATAGACGGTCAATGAGCTCCATTAAAGTAAAGTTGTGAGGCAGGGGCTTGCTACTTACACAAAGTCAAAAACAAATAATGCTTTTTACCTGAATAAAAATGTGTGAATATATGTATCCATTAGCTGCAAGAATTGTACATGCATTCATAGAAGTACATTTTCATTCACTTTGATCTTTGTAAATGGATAAAGTGCCATGTAATGCCGTCATGATCGTTTTGTAACATTAGCATTGACTTACCTTCTAGATCCTTTAGTCCTTGAGAATTTCCAGTTCGTCAGGTTTATCACTGCTAATGATCGCTGACCCGTCCAGCGTTCCTAAATAAAACATCATGTTCCATTTGCCTGGTACTATTCTATTCTATTCTATTCTATTCTATTCTATACTATTCTATTCTATTCTATTTGAGCACTAATGCATTTCCAATTGGGGAGTTAGCTTTAGCCTCCAAACACAATAAACTATGAAAAACCAGGGCTGTTTTTGTGACTGACAACCACAGGAACACACCAAGTAACATCAGCGCCTCAGTAGAAAATATTACTAGTGTAGAAGTGTTTTGTGTAGTCTGTTACTGTTGGCGATTAGCGCCGAAATCACAGCATCACAACACCACAACACCAGTCAGTGGGTCTTCAACTGTTAAGGAGAAATGAAGTAGCAGGTAAAAAAGCAGCTGCTAAAGTTTAATAGTCAAGTGACATAAATGTTTTAACATTTACAGACTTTTGTTCAGGTAATGTCATCTCTGAAAGTCACCAATACCATGACACCAGTAACCTCAAGTCGATTTGATGTTTTTTTTTTAAAGGTTTTATCGAGTCTGCTGGTCTCCACCACAGGTATGCATGAGTCATTGTGGGCTTTCCATGCAGTTTCACGTTTTACCACACGCTGATACAGTCAAGTGAAGAGGAGAGAGGTGATTAGCTGCTTCTTGTGTATCTCTAGCATCTACATTCTCACATTGTCCCATTTACACTGTGAGTCATGGGACAAGGATTTGAGAGTTTGCACAAACACATCAGGACACATTTTTGATTTGTGTTTCTGTCAGTGTCAAATCTATTTACACAGCACACTATGTAACATTTCTGTTGAGGGTTCTCTCACATGCAATGCCATACTGTGGAACATTCCAGCCAAAACCATAACCTCATTGGACAATTTAAACGTTTCTTTCTTTTTTTCATTGATCAAGTCAGTCATGACCTACATTGAGTACCTTGACGACTTTTACACTGCTGTATGTTATTTATGTGTGAGGTGGAGGGAGGAGGCCTTCATGTCAGCAGCTGATCACTCATGTCTGTTCTGAGGGAAAGTGAGTTACACAGGAAAAACACACGGGCGCCATGTTTTGCTCTGATCCGCTTTCCTGAGGGGGAAGCGTCTGGGGAGGGTCCTCTTCTGCGTAGCAGTGACTTATATCCTCATCGCCTGATGTGGGATTTGGTGATAACACATCCGTCCTGCTCTGCACTTGCACTTGAGTCTGTCAGAGGAACAGGGAAGTTATGGGCTGGACATGGAGATGGAGACAGTTCTGAAACATGGTAAATCTTTGGTTATGTTCATTTACCATGATTTTTGCCTTCTGAACGTTATAAACAGAACAAGCTAATTTTAAATGGTTTGTAATGGTTCAAATGTATTCCTCACTTTCCTAACCTAATCATTCACCATGATGAGTTTATAAGAGCCCACCGCTGTCTCATTTTTATCACAAGAGCTGCTTTTACAATATATCTACAATGAAGCAAAACAAACTTTGCTCAACTACATAAATTACATACATAAACTACAAAAATTGGGTACAGAACTTTAAATACAGGCTATCTGTCATAACTTTGTGTCCTAGAGGATTTTAATAGACAAAAAATGTCAGTAGTGTTGTTGATTGATGTGTAAGTGTGAGTTCTGATGAAACAGTCATTCAGGATTTATAAAACCATAACCATGCAACTTTCGCTAGTACACTTTCATACAAAGAAACGAAATGTTTACCATATATAAATATATTATAAGAATTTTCCCTTTAAATATTTAACGTTTAATAAACTTAAAAATCAAGATCAAAATTATTTGCTTTGGAAGAAGGTCTACATTTATAATACGTGTTCATAATTATAAAACAAACAAACAATTGAATTCTAAACATTCAGCCTATTCCAGCAGCTGGGCCACAGGAGACAAAACAGTTTTCTCAGAACTAAAACTCCCAATCATGAACCAAATCACCAATGTGCAAATCGGGTGATGGTAGAACATTTGCTCCATTATGTTCTACATGTTCACTGAAGTTAATTACTGAGCTGCTATATCTCGGGTTGGATGACCTTACATGCACTTGTCTGCCCCAAACAAAAACATGACGTTGTTGTTTGGACTTCTGCTCACACCTTCAGCCTGCTCCACATTCCTCAGTCTCACATCAGCCCAAGCCCCTGTTATTACTGCAGGACTAGGTCACCAGACCTAGTCCTGCCCCCAAACGCCTCCCACTGTGAGGATTGGTTCACTAATGCTGCAAATTTACATCATTACACATACATTTAAACTATATTTCTTTTCATAGAGATGCATGGAGCAATTTTTTATTCAAAATCACAATTCAGAAACACACTTCCAAAAAAAACCCACAACACACAACAAAAAACAGCATATGTGAAAACGTAATGGTGAACTATGCATTTTCTTTCTTTTTTAATAGGGGCTAATTGCTTGTCTTCTTCATGTTAATCCTTTACCTGGAATATTCCACAGTATGACATTAAACTCATCTATCTTCATGAAGACAAGCAGGTGAGGCCAACTGTGATAAAATTACAGGTCAGATCTGTGGAGAGGCAAGCCTGCTCACAGAATGTATTTTTCCAAGATATTTTACAATAAAAACACCTTTAACTGAAGAAATGCAAGATGCATTAAATATCTTACTGTGGAAAATAAAAGACTATACATAACAAGCTATACATGGAGACAAGCAGGTGGCAGAGCCTGCACCAGAAAAGCTACACATTGGACCTTTAACTTATACTACAGTAGGTTTAGGAATTGCCCCTCTGCAGTGTCCTGTTATCTGTACTATACAGGTCATATTTCAGTGTAGATTCACAGGTGAACAGCTGTAGACGTGTTTACAGCCTCCAAACCTTTCATTTAAACCAGGGTCCATTTCATCATGACAACAGCTCACATTTTGGTCTAAGTGGTCTGAAAAAGGCGGACATTTTGATTGTTCTCACTGATGTTCACTGATTGGAGCTGCTTAGAGAAACGTGAAGGGAAAAACACATGTCCACACATAGGAGCAGACAAAAATAACTGCTAAGGAACTCATTTGTAAGGGTTCTTATATGGGTTCTTTTCAGCTGTTCCCTATAAGCTTCACTCTGTAACACAGTCATGAGAGTCAGCTCCTGTCAGACTATAACAGCTGCTTTATGGGATTTATTTTTTTTAATCTTGTCAATATCTGCCATGTCACATGGCATACAGCAGTGTAAAAGTCGTCAAGGTTCAATATAAATCATGACTGACTGGATCCACACAAAACAAATGTTAAAAAATACCTGTACATTTTCTGAATCTATCTAACTTTTTTGGAAGTTTTACTACATCCATTGCCAAATGGAATGCAAAGGGTTACAGAGGATGTGACATGAGTTAAGCACCTTTTAAACAGTACATTGTTTTTCTTGAGACATATGCACGAGGGCTGTTCGGTAAATGTGAGAAGAATGATCAGCTCATTCACATAAAATTCTCGATTTACACCTGTCGATTAGTCCATTGTAAGCAAATTAGACAAAATTTTAAAAATGATTAAAAACACAAGTCTATTTTTGTCATAGCCTTACAATGAGAAACCATTTGGAGACTTTTGCTGATATTGTCCACAAAGAATGTTTGGGCAAGTGGTGTGAAGAGCTTTTTTAGATTCTCTCCTCTGCCTCTCTCTTTCTCTCTGATAACCTGCTGTTTCATTTATCTCAGTTGAGATGGTGGCATCTCGGATTACTTTCAGCCTATAGGTGGCGATACTGCCATGGTGGCACATAGGAGACTATCAGTACAGCATCAGGAGCAGGGGGATTGTGTTTCTCAGGTTTGTGCTAAAGAATGTGATGTGACTGTATGTTATCACACGGAGCAGGCCGTTATCGGACAGAAGCAAAGCCGGCGACAGGTGCAACCTGTGCTAATGCAGGAGGTGAGGGGCTGTGAACATATGAGCCAGGGCTGCCAGGTTTCAGTGACCAAACCTGCACAAGAGTGTCTGAAAAATGTCTAAAACAGTGAAAACACACTTATTTTTCCGTAATTTTTTATCTTATTTATTTTTTACATATTTTGCATCAAAGACAGCTTTGGTGCAACCCATGGACAGTATTATTCACCCCCAGGAGCTCTTTCATAACAGTTTTGTGGGAAAACTGTGGAACAGGCTACTTTGGTTTTTCTTGGGACACATGGAACTTTTGTTGATTTCAATCTGTAATATCCATCTAAAATGGCGATGAAATAGTGGAATTTCATTGTTGCCAGAGTAAAAATGCACTGATACTTGATTGTATTACTTGTAGGGATTTTATTTTACAATATATTTATACGTGATCATGTTTGTCTTACAGATGTCTTATTTCTTCACTTGCCCTCTCAGTGAGCCTGAGAACACCCACTGATGGAGAATTTCTATGTCTGTCACATCTGTCACAGGAGTCAAGCTGATCCACTCCACACTGTGTCCTGTCTTCACAAGTTTCACAAGCAGCAGATTTACATTTACTGTATATTAAATTGTGGGGAAAAAAATGCTACATTTGTGTATGACCCAGGGTCTAAATTTTCCAAATAACAAAGTCACAGTGCTGTCAGTGGGGCTAGGGGTTAGGTAAAGCCTCAAATACACATCTATTACTCAGGATTACTCAAACATGAATCTATTGAAACACAGCTGCAAGTAAACAAATGCTGAGGAAAAACTATGTGGTTAAAAGCTCACCTCAATTGACATTTTAAATTAGTTAGTTTATTAATTGGTCTCCCAGGAGAAATTTCTTTAGATTAGGGCAAGCTGCTCAAAATATCACCCATGTACAAGAATTTCACAATAACAAAACACTGCTGTCAGTGAAACATGGAAAAAACATAAGTTTAACCAATACATTTATTACTTTAACCAATACAAACAAAATCCTATACCTGTTGTGTTTCTACAGAATTTTTTGAGCGCTTTTAACCAGACCAGAAATTTGTGTTTCAGAATGTACAGCCAACAGATGATGCCATAACGCTTCACAACGCTGAGATAACCATGATGTTCTTGCACACCCCAAACACTGAGTTAAACATTTTGTTACGACCAGAGTAGCCCTATGGATCTACAGTGTTACTTGATAAGGTTACTGACTTAAACCTGTTGTGAGTTGGACTAGTGGCCAGTCCATTGGTTTTGCAGCGAAAAAATTCAAGCATTTCCCCCATAGAATGCAATGTAAAAACAACCTTCTTATCTTTAGCTCGCAAGGCAGCTTTCACAAAGGTAAGGCATATTGTGGCAATTTTTGACTATTTTCAGCTAATGAACTTTTGCCCAGTTCAAAATCCTTCAGTTTTCTCAAAAATTGCTTTTTAATCCTTAGCAGCTTTAACACTCCTGCTCTGATTTGTGAAAGTGTTCATGTTATGCGTTCGAGGAGCGCAGGCTGGTGTGGGAGAAGAGCTGCACATGTTCAGTGGCCGCTGCTGGACGTACCTATAGCTATAAACGCTAAACTGGCGCACCTGTGAATGAGTTGATCATATAAAAATCACTGGACATCCGGAGTGCGACGTCACCCATAGCGTTTGGCTCCAGTTAAGCCAATAGCGGCTAGCAGTTATGGTGGCTAAAGCGGAGCCAGACTCCATATTTGGACATCTAAGTGCCCGTATTGTGGCAACCACATGGACTAATCAGGAGCGAGGTTGTTAACGGTATCCACCCCTCGGTGGGAGGACACAGCGGCAACATGCGGCGCTAGCTGTCAATCAAACCTGTTGCCAACACGAGCGAAAACGGCCCCTGGAAAAGGAAGCACCTGATTGGTCATTATTATTGCTAGTAACTTGATTTAGGAATAACCGAAAGAGAAAAAAAACACCAGGATCATGTAAATTGTGTCAAAACGGACATTTTAGTTCCAAGATGGTGAGCTTGACAGAAGCAGTTACAGGGTGAAGTGTGTCCCAATAGAAAGTGAATGGAAGCCTCCATGTCTATACTTCCTCTTTGGAACATGGCGGCTAGTGAGCTGCGGATGTCCAGTCATTTTTATTTGGTCTGTGGTGCCGCCATTAACTCAAAGCTGCAGCTAAGTTCCAACTCCTCCTCCTTTTTTTTTTTTTTTTTTTTTTAATAGACAACAAACAATTTAGTTAAAAGTTCATAAAGTCAAAATAGTATGCCACCTTTAACCTTACTCCATGTGGATGCTTTTTCTCTTTTAAAGCGCTTTATTTTAAAATTATTCTGCACGTCTTTTCGTGTTTTGTGATTTTAATGCAACTTTTCCTGTTATGTAAAGCACTTTGAATTGCCTTGTGTACGAGTTGTGCTCTACAAATAAACTTGCCTTGCCTTGCCCTGTGCCTCTTTGGTTATCGCCTCCTCCTCCCTCTGAAGCTTTACCTGTTCTACACCCTGTTTCTCCAACATGTTATCATCTAAAGTTGGCTTGAGATGCAAACTTAACTTAAGTCTGTCTCATCACAGACGGCTGATTTTGAAGGGTTTTTTTGGTAAATATTAGCATTCTGTGGCTTGTGCTTCAGTCAATACCCCCATTTACAGAGGTTTGGCTGTTGTGCAAGAAAAGGGAATATCCAAGTTATTGACAAGAAAGGTAGAGAGGCTTTGTTTCTTTTTTCAAATGGAAAAGGAATCATTCTTCTTATGTTGCAACCTTCTCTGTTATTGACAGATTCCAACAGAATTGCAATTTTTCCTCAAATTATTTTCACAAACTCATTAATAACACATTTTTATTCATATCTAAAATGTTAATCTTTGCTTGTCACATATGCATTAATAATATTATTCATTCAAATGCATTTATAATATACATATTAACATATGTACATGAACACACATGAACATATTTTCAACAGCTGGGAAGATTTTGTCAAAAGATAGAAGTTTGAACTTAATGTGATTCTCCCTTTGCACCATCTGTCAATCAAACCAGCGGCTGTTATTTGAGCTTAAAAAGAGAAAATCCCTGTCTCACAAATCAGTGTACAATTGTAATATCAGCCATGACGCTTTCAAAATTCCAAATGTTTTTTCTTGTGTGCACTGACTTGTCAGAAATTGATACGTTTCATCTTTTAAACATCATTTTTTGAAGCAGTAATGTTTTCTTTGATACGTTTTAAGAGTTGGCACCTATTTCTTTCATATTGCATAACAAACTGTGAGAATTAACTTGTTAAAATCAGTTCCTTAAGCTGAGCCATACATTATTGTTCTCCAAACACACAAAAGTTGTAGAGTAGCATTTAATGCACATGTGTTACAATTGTTATCAGAATCAGAAAGGTTTTTATTGCATTTATCAATTAATTTTATTGTATTTTATTGATGAACGAGATTCACAAACTACTTGCTTTGGCGGTAAGGTGCAACATACAGCAATGTATAATAATAATAGTAAGGTAAAAAGTATAGACTATGCTAACATAAGATAAAATAAAGGCATGCAAAATAAAATATGTGTAGAATAAGAATTAAACACAATATATATACAAGGACACGAGATCAGAACAATAGTGCAAACTTGCAGTGCAAACAGTGGAATATTATTATTTACATTATTAAAGTGACATACGTTATTAAGGTGGTAGGCGTTCTAAAGTGAAAGAAACTGTTCTTGTGGCGGGAGGTTCTGGTCCAGATGGACCGTAGCCTCCTGCCTGAGGGGAGTGGCTCAAATAGTCCATGTCCAGGGTGAGAAGGGTCAGCTGTGATCCGACCTGCTCGTCCCCTGGAGACATACAGGTCCTGGACAGATGGAAGGCTACAGCATCACCTTCTCAGCAGAGGCACAATGCGCTGTAGTCTCTGTTTGTCCCTGGCTGTGGCTCCAGCGTACCACACGGTGATGGAGGAGGTGAGGATGGACTCAATGATGGCCGTGTAGAACTGCACCATCATCTGCGCCGGCAGCTTGGCTTTCCTCAGCTGCCGCAGGAAGTACATCCTCTGCTGGGCCTTCTTGATGATGGAGCTGATGGTCGGCTCCCACTTGAGGTCCTGAGTGATGGTGGTGCCGAGGAAGTGGAAAGAGTCTACGGTGGTGATGGGAGAGTCTGTCAGGGCGAGGGGGGGCAGGGGAGCTGAGACTTTCCTGAAGTCCACAATCATCTCCACTGTCTTCTGGGCATTTAGCTCCAGGTTGTTGTCGCTGCACCAGGACACCAGCCGGTCCACCTCCCTCCTGTAGACAGACTCATTGCCGTCCGAGATGAGTTCGATGAGGGTGGTGTCGTCTGCAAACTTGATCAGTTTTACAGAGTCGTGGCTGGAGGTGCAGCAGTTTGTGTACAGGGAGAAGATCAGAGGAGAGAGTACACAGTCCTGGGGGTTCCTGTGCTAATAGTCTGAGGTCCGAAACATTTTTTCCCAGCTGTTATTAAATACGGAGAAAACATCAGTTTTTGAGAGTTTTTGCATGGCATAACGAATTGAGCATAATGCAACAGATTAAAAGCAATTGATTATATTTGAGCTCATAATTTCATCATAATTAAGAGTAACATTCAGAGGAAAGGACTTTCCCACTTTCCCATATGACTAGAATGTTCCACAACATGGCATTAAACCTACCTGTTAACTGACCAAGTTACTTATCATATCTGTGAAATGGTGAGCCAACTGTTTTGAGCAGTAAAAGCATTCATAATCAAACAAATGCAAGATAGAAACATTTAATGCCATACTGCTGAACTTTCCAGGAAAACCAATCACATTGGCAACAACAACCAAAAAACATCTCTCCTTTTTCCATATTTGCTCCTAAATCTTTGGTGGAAATTTTGAGATCTGCCTCCACTTTACTCTCACACACGATGCACAGTTAATTCATGGAGGGTAAATCTATGCAGCAACTGTCCAACTCTAAACCGCCGTGTTTGGAGAGGCAACATGAAGAGTATAGGTCCCTCTGCTATGTATAGACGACCCACTAATGGAGGATTATATAAGCATAATTAAATGGAAATGTAGTCGGCTATAAATTCACAGCTTCTCCTGTACGCTCCTGTGTTGTTTTTGGATTCCTCTGGGAACTTCTCACTTGATTTAGATTGTAATTATTCTAAAGTCCACCTCATTTTATCCACCAACATTCCTTTATATGGTTTAAGGCTGGTTCATCATTTTATCATTTAGGTGTAGCAATATTTTTGATACGGAAACATATCATTTGTCCAGTTTCACATTTGTTAGAAATGATCAGTTGGTTCTGTGCCCTTGAAAAGCAAACATTGCTGCCTTTATCTTCACCACATCAACAATAAACACTGATATAAACCCACTGTCGCTATATTTAGCCTTTGTCCTTTGTCATAAGGCATATGCAGTCTCTTTTTCATTTTCTTATTCTGTTGAGACCATAGGAAGTGTTTAATTACTAAGGGTTTTCACACATACCAGTACCAAGAACTAGGTCTCTATTAGATGAAGGACCATCCAGTCCTTCATCCTTTTCCTGTTGAGCACAAACAAACACTGAAATAAGAATAAAGTAATTCACATTTGTTCAGAATTACTTACATATTGCTTAAGAATTGTATTCTTGGAGCTTAAGTTAATGAAACATATTTCCTAATAAAGTTACTATTTTTCTGACTGGAAAATACCAGGAGATAAAAAAGTCTCCAAAGTGTGGTTCCAGTCCCTCGTTCTTGCTCTGTGTGAACGCTCATCAAATCGGGAATGGAACTTAAAAAAAAGATCCAGGAACTAAAATGGTTCCTACAGTGTGGGAAAACACCTGTTGTTAGCGGAACCATTTAGAAAATATGACAAAACTACTTTAGCAAAGACATGTTAAATCAGGTCTAGACCCTTGGAAAATGAACCCATTCTCTCCCTTCCTCGTACTGCAAACTCCTCCTACTTTAAGCACCAAAATGTATCCATTAATTTGGCTGTTTTTGTTCACATAACAATATTTTTTATTCCTTAAGTTTGTACAGCCTGTGCTAGAGACATAATATTATGCACCTGGGCGAGGTTTGAACCAGCGACCCTAAACTTTTCACCAGCACAAATTTCATGCATGCAAGTTTCCTCTTATACTTGAACTTGTCTAAAACGTGAATGGCTCCACTGAAGGTGAGCTGCTTTGAAGGTATGGGAACAGAAATCCTTCCAAAACCAATTAGAGTGATCGGTTACAGTTTAATCTTGGAGGCGTCCTGCTTGGAGAGTGCAGGCTGAGGGGACATTTGTTTAAACACAGGAGGAGAGGTGAGACCCAGACAGGGCAGCACTGAGGAGGGAAGAGGGAGGAGCAGGACCGTAGCAGAACTGTAGTGGGGGACCTGCAGTAGAAAGATGAAAGTGCTCCATTCAAATGATTCCTTCACTGAACAGGATATGAACAATTGGCAATTAATCAAAAACAGTGATGCAACCAAATACAGTTAGAACATTTGACACACAGATTAGTGTTACAGGAATTGTGGCAGCGGCGGTAGTAGCAGGAACAATAGTGATGGTTGCTACTGAAGGAGGAATAGTTGAACCAGTAGCAAGTTTTAGTAGTAGCATAGTGTTCAGAATAGGAATCACAACAGAAGTAATAAAAGTAGTGGCACCTGGAAGTAGCAGTTGCAGAAATGGCAGTTAAAGCTACATTAGTATTGGACTGACCTGTTGAGCCAGTCCCTATTTACCTTATTCCGCCTCACCCACTTTCGCCTCTTTTAGCCACAGAGCCGTACTCCTGTAGTAAAGGGACTTCCAGTTTGGCAAGGACCCCGTTCACGCAAATGGTGATAGAGGGAAAAGTCTCACCGCTAACACAAAGTAAATTGATTTGTGTGAAATGTTTAATGTACACGTGCAACAACAAGGCAGCAAGGCATTGATTTCCCTCGGCAGCCTAAAAACAGCTTTGTTGTCCGGGTAGAACTTATTTTCTGTTGAGCTCGTCTGCCCCATGTAAACTACAACGGAAAAAGATGTCTGCGCCTACAGCAATTTTTTGAATACGTTCTATTGGAATACATTTCCTCTTGAATCTTCTCCTCGTAACGTTCAGAACCAATATATAACTTCCTTTACCTCAGATTTGTTGCTTCACTTGATGATTCTGCAGATCTGCGCTGTTTCTTGGTCCATGCATTTCTCTCATCAGTTAACAGTTAACTTGTCAATCACAGCCACTGGATATCGGGGGACAGTACGGTGTATGCACATACGTGTGACCGACCTTATGACTACTCAGTGTACCCAGACATTGAGAGGCGGTAGACTATACATCAAACAGGGCCCCAAGGTTGGTTTATTTTATGTGAAATTAATGTTATCTTGTGAAACGAAGAGCAGGAGGTACAGTTCTGGGCTCAGCAGAGGTGTCGGGTGCTCTGAGGTCCTCATACAATGGTGCTCTGTGTTCCCGTCCTGTACACGATATCTTTTCAGAGTGCGCACACACGCACGCACGCACGCACGCACGCACGCACGCACGCACGCACACACACACACACACACACACACACACACACACACACACACACACACACACACACACACACACACACACACACACACACACACACACACACACACACACACACACACACACACACACACACACACACACACACACTAGGGGCCATGGGTGGGGAGCCTAGGAGCCTCTGACCTCCTGTTCCAGAATAACCTGCAGGTAACTTCTCCAGAGCGATCCAAAGAGCAAAACAACCTGGACGTTCACATGAGACATGTGAGGGTCACACATTCATCAGGTCAGAGGAGGCTGGAGCAGAGATTAAAATTGTTGTCAAGTAATAGGCAAGGTTCTTCATGGTGATGTTACACAAGTAAAAGTTAAAATTGTGATCTGAAAAAATAGATAGCACATGTCTTTGGAAAAAAAATGATGTCATAATAAGATGGGTTAAAATCCTTTATGTATGAAGAAGTGTTTTCACTTGGACTTACAGTGGAAAAAGTGAGTAGGGCAGATGTTTTGACTAAGTGGTTATACATTGACCAAAATAGTAAAATTAAATTGTCACAGTACTGTATATGTTGTATCATTACAGATGATAGATTATTTTTATAAATAAAATGCCACTCTAGAAATGAATCCCTTTTTGTGATTGTAAAAGTGATGGACAAAGCAGTTTCATAGAAGAAAATACATTAATTATTATTGTTTGCTGTGTATGTAGTGCATGTGTAATGTGTATGTAATTCTGAACTTAAAACTGAGCCAACACATTGGATGTACTTTTCTTTTCCATTGTGGCCTGTGTCAAGGGCCTGTTCAGCCCCACTCAGCTGAGTGACAGAAGCCAGGGGCCTTCACTTCAGGAGCCAAACCCTTCAAACCACATCCACACATTCAGTCTAACACTGTTACAGTATTACACATGGTCTCACGATCACATGGTTCGGTCATGTGACCAATCGGCCCTGACAAACCTGGACACACTCAGGCTTTTATGAGCTTCAGGATAGATTTTTACCTCAGAAAGTTAACAAAATAAAATGCTTTCATAAAATCTCAGCTCAAAAGTGGAGATAAGCTTTAAATAAAAGATGAGGCTTTTCTTGATTTTTCATGAATGAGTAAAATTTGTAATGTCCTAATCAGAGAAGGGAACTAGTATTTACACAGTATACTTAATACAATTGTACCTCTAACCCTTTTCAGATGCTGAACACCTACCTTTGTTCCAACTTGAATAAAATATTTGGCAGCGTAACAGTACTATTTACAAGTAAAGGTTTTAGTTCCTCTTCCCACTGTGAGTGTACAAGTGACAAAAGCTTTATATTGACGATGTTATTTGAAAATATTTTTTCTTGCGCAGATTTAAACTTTGAAATTTTAGTTGTTCGACACCAGATGTTATACCCAGACTGTTTCTTACAAGTTGTAGTTTCCCCAAATGTCTTTTTTCTAAATTGTAGCGAGTAAATTCTTGAACCATCACTACTACTTGAGAAGGCCATGTTCTGTTGACGGAGGCTGCCTCTACTTGAGTGCAATCTTTGGTAACTTTACCCATCTCCGTGAAAAGCTCTCAGTAAGAAAAAAAAATCCAACCTTTAAATGCAGACAGCATCTAATCATAAAGTATTTTTACAGATTGCAGTCTGAAGTCGAGCCTGGTGTGCTGTTAGCTAGTCATTGCCATACAGCCCCTAACAGACACTGACTCAAAAATAATTTAAAAAGATTATTACCATTACCATTTGTACTTTTGTACTAAGATTATTAACAGCATAAAGACTACAAAGGTTCTATATTTCTCTCAAGGCTCACTATCCACCAGTGTTTGAAAGATTTTTGACACCAAAGTGAAACATTGTTTTATGCCATTTTATACGATTTTGTAAATAAATGAAACTTCTTCTTCAGTGGACTGCTAATTCAGTTTGTCCTCCACCTCGAGTGTTCTGACATCACATGAGGGCGACCCTCCATTCACTAAAACACAAGCGACAGTGTGCTTTATGGTCCTAATGTATAGCTCATGTGCCGGAGCAACGAAAACAGACTTAGAGGTGGTCAAGGGGAAGCGTCTGGGAGGGAAGTCAGACCCAAACACTGAGTGGGTTATACTGGAGGGTCAGTGCTAAAGCTTTAAATACTATAAATAGAAATGCTCCACAGACACTTTGAAATTTACTGGAAACATCGAATGGAAAAGAGTGACTATTTTTATGGGTGTATTCATGAGCTTCTGACACTAAAATGTTGAACTCACTGTTAACAGATTGAAAAGAACAAGTCTCCTGTGTCATACTAATGTCTTGCTGAATAATATTGCCAATAAGCAAAAGCAGTCACATGACAGATCATTTGTTTGACCAGATTTCTAATTTTAAATTATGCTGAATTTCTAAATCAGATTTTTTAACCCTACATTGTTTTTATTCTGAATTTGAGTCGCTGAATGTTGGTAGTGTTTTCAGTTTGAAAAAATCCATAATGACAACTGCACCTAAATATTCAATGGAAATATTTTGAGACATTCGAATTCAACAATATATTATTAGATAATAATAATCTGGATATAATATGACCCATTTAAATAAAGTAGATAGATAGATAGTCCTTAAAGCCCCTCCCCTACGTCCTCAGTTGTTCTGCACAGACGAACTGAACCTGCTACCGGTGTGAATGGTGCGCACTCATCCAAGATCTGGAGATGGGGAGTGCAGTCCACATTTCATGGAAACCCTCTTCCTCTGCACCCTGTCCCACTGCTCACCTTCTCGTCCGGTCCAGTGGAAGTGAACCAGTCCACATATGTTCAGGTGGACTGAACTCACCCACACACAGCACAGAGTGGACAGAGGCCTGGAGTTGTGAGGCAGCAAAGTGAAAAATACCAAAATGCTCTGAACAACAAGGACATTTTCACACCTTACTGTCTGTTTGTCACGAGATTAGGATCAACACAGCAAAAAGGAATTTCTAGATTTGTTCAGTTTCTTGCACATTGCATTTGAGTAGATTAGACAATTAATGTATTTACTTGGAAAAAAGCAAAACGTTTATTTGCTTTGTTTCAATATGTCTTTTCAACACATTGCTTCTTATGTCACGCAAAATTATTTAACCTCTCAGAAAGTACACAAAATAAGGTCATGGATGTATTTAAATCCATTCTTACTTCTCAATAATATTCTAATCAAGCTTATTTTAAATTTAAATACATTTAACCCACGTTAGATATAAACATGTGTGATTGGCTCACAGTGACACATGACAGGAAATAAGAACATATAAATAAAATCTTAAGTTACAGCTTCTTTAATTTAAAGCTTTTTTTCAGTTTTCAGCGGTTACATGAATACAATACACCAATGTTGAGGTTTGTTATTTTTCTGTAAAACACATTATATTCAAAACCGCTAAACCTTATTGAAGAAAATAAATGAATTCCGTGAATGCTTCATTGACATAATTAAAATAACAGTACCATACACGATGGGGGACGTTAAACCATGTGAACTCACTGGCCTGGAAGTGTCGCGCCCAGACCTCCCTCCAGACTACAGGGGCTCTTCACACTCCCCTTCGCCCATGAACGAGGCACTGTGTCGGCTGGCACAGGACCAGTGGGTAAATATGAACGATCGTGCCCTAACATATATGCTGCTCCTGACCCAGATACATAAGACAAGAGGGCCTCACAAGCTATAAAATGTATTTATGTCAAATCTAAAGCAACATAAATATGGAAAGTCATCTTATTGCAGAAAAACGTGTTGCCTAATATTTCCCATGTTTTCTGCTGTTGACACTTGGAATCAGACTTATAAGGCTTCTATTGCTGAAGTTGGTTACTAGAAAGATATGCCATAATTTTATTTGTTTATGGGCACATTTTAACCTAACAGTGTCCAGCCACAGTGCAGCACCTCGAGACCCGATCTTTAGCTATGTTCATGGTCAGACGTAAACCTACAGGATTAGCCTATTGTGCTTTTTGTGTTGATGGGGGTGACCCATCCTTAATAACGACATTGCCCATATTTCTGCTCAGTCAGACCCAATAGACCCTTCCAACATGGTGTCTTTAATTGCGGCGTGCACAGCCAGGTACTGATCTTACATTCTATCCCATTCATTTGACTAGAACAGAAAAATAAAAATATAGCGTTTGTAGGCAGTACAGACAAATGGTTGTTGTTTATTTATTGTTACATTTGGCAATGGCAGTAATACAAGTCAATATCTAACTTCCAGCTCCATTTTCTAAAGTTCGCTGTTGTAGGCATGATTATTCAGCGATTAATGGTACCAGCCTTTGGAATTTAGACGTTCTGTTTACAAACATTAGAAGGGTCTGTAACAGTCTCCAAACGTCCACTGGCGTCGGCATTTAACAGATTTGTTTGAGTGGTTCGATTATGGCTTCCACCTAAACCACAGACCAATCAGACCAATGTCAAGGCAGTATGCATGGTTTAACTCCAGAAAGATTTATACTTTTTAACAACATGACTGCAAAAAGTGGGCCAATGCCACACCACAGTGATATGCAACATGATGCTCTAGATGGTGGTTTGAAAGTTAATAGCGGTTTTAATTTCACTGATTGCAACAAAAATACAGTCTTTGCACAGCCTATGGGGCATGTTGGGGAAAGATTACTATGCAGACGCAAATGTCTTTACAAATGCAACAACATGAATGTTTTGAATACTCAGCTTTTGATCGGATTTTTTCTTCACCACATAAAGAAAATCATTATGTTGTTGAAATGATACTCATTCATAGGTTTGTACATTCAGAACATGATGCAAGTATAAATCCTTTTGAAAACTCAGCCTTGGCTTCCTCTCATTTTTAAAGAAGGGTCAAGTTCATAATTAGAATGCACAATGTCACCTCAAATTGTGCCATGGGCTATCAACAACTGACCTATGTGTATGTTGTATGTAATGGCTGCGTGTGCAGTTGTGCTGACATGAGAAACACATGTGTTAAATTCACATGTCAAATACAGGAGCTGTTTTCGGCTCATAAACACCCCAGTCCTCCAGGAGCTCACCCACTTCTCCAAGTCGAACTGCTGCTCAAACTGTTCAACTGCATTTACTAAAGCAGGAGGTGAAGAAGTGACCAATAAAGGTGCACTTTAGGGTCATTCTCTGAATTGTGGGGACCTTACAAAAAATGTCTGGGGGCCCAAATTTATTAAGCAAAAATGGAAGGATTCAGAACACTTAGAATGCATGGACATGCCTCAATCTGGTAAACCTAAGAAGCCAATTTAAATTCAGCAATAATATACAGGTCATATAAATGGGGAAAAAGGGTCACTGATTAATACCAGCAACACGTAACGCCTTGAAAAGCTCCTGCCTCACAGTGCGTGCATTTCCACTTTGCCTGTGGCTTTTGTGAATGTGAGGTCAGGAGCAGAAATGTATCTCAGTCCACTAACATTTACAAAGCTACTGCAACATTAGCTACAGTTACATGTGTCTATATGCAGCTCCTCTGGGAGGTGTTCCTGTTACTACAATAAACACTCAACACGGACCACCAGACATGCCACTACTGTGCCACGTGTTAATGTGGAGAAGGTGTGAGCCTTTCAGCCGTCCACACAAACATTTAGGCGCCAGTGAGTGTCGACACGGGAGGCAAAACAAGGTGTGTTAAGGTCTGTATTTTTGTCATTACATGCAAGTTGTAAAACAAAGGCCTTGGTTGCCTTCTGGGTTTGAATTAAACAGTGGAATTGACCAATCAACCAATGATGAACCTAAACAGACATTGCAACAATGGTGGTGAACATCGGCAGACTTTATTTCAGCTGAAATTTCAACTTTTTGTCTTTGAAAAAAGCTTAATGAATTTATGAATGGGAAACATGTGCTCAATTTAAAAGTTGGGTTTCTCGGCTTGCTCAGCTGTTGTAATGCTTCGTCCATTCAGCTACAAGTCTTCAATCAAACGAGCTGCCATTTCTTGACTGTTGTTTGTAAAAATGCAGAGGGATTTACCTGGTTTTAATGATGTAGACAAATATGAAATGACCGTATTGGGCATTGGAGAAGGACGCAATACACAATCCAAGCTCTAAAATTGACCTCTGAATTACTTATAATGACTGCAGCACCATTGCTCATTACAAAGAGAATTGATTATGTTAGAACTAAAGAAAGGGAAAAAAAAAACATGGAAAATAAAGACTCTCTGGATTAGTGTGTTGTTCTGTTTCATGTGAATTTCAGCTGCAGGAGAAAGCATCCACATCCAACAGAACATCACCGCTCCAGAAGCTCAGACGTCACTGGTTTGGCCAGGGGTAAATGCTTGCCTCTGTCCTTTCCAAAGCACCGTTTGATTTCTGCACTCTTCTCCACATTTGCTAGATTATGTCTTCTTTTGCAGCCATCCGCAGAGAAATCCTACAGTTTTCAAATCCAACTGTTTCACATCCAAATGGAAAATGTCACATCAAAGTAATTGCATGTTTTGCATAGGCTCTTGGACTCTGTAACATATCCTGGTACTTAATGCAAAAAACAAAATAGAAGCACTAAACTAAAATGAGTGAATGACAATGAGTCAAGATCTGAAGATCCCCCTTGAAGATGGACAAAACAGTGTGGTTCTACTGATCAACATGAGTCACCCCCAACAAGAGTTAGACCCCAGGTTATCAACAAGTCAGGCAGGGGCCCCCAAAATAATCATGCATTCAACATTGTGGAATGAAATTTATGTCTACAATAATCAGATCAAATCAGATTTAAATATATCTATTTGAGTGTATTGCTTGTCTTCTTTGATCTATTTTCATGTCACAAGTGGTGGTGGTGTATCATTTTAAAATAAACTTTACATAAAATTAATAGAGATAAAAACACAATGCCATCCCAATGAAGGGAAAATGAACAAAAAGAAACTGAAATAGAAGGCTCCCAGGTTTATTACATATAGGCAGGTATAGCACTGCCAGGAATGACCTCTGGTTTTTCTGGGTTATGCTGAGGATAGGCTCCCTGTCGTTCACAGGTACAATGCATAAATAAACTTTCTTCTTAGATTATTTGATCCATTTAAAACTTCTTTGGCCTCCTTGCGCCACTGCTCTTGAAGCCCTGCGACAGTAGAGAGACAGGCTCTCTCGTGTAAAGCGACGTTGAGCTAGTACGGTAGTAGCTGTATATTACTGGTGCCTGTGTTAATATGAATCTTGTGTGTACCTGGTTCATCGCTAAGCTCACTGTCACCTCGCTGTCCATCCTTTGGTCACTTTCACTGTTATATTGCCACAAGTTTTTGTTAACTCCCTGTTTAACGGTAATGTGCGGTCCTTTAAGCAGCTGTGTTGTGGCCTTTGTCTTTCATCTTGTGTTCATTTTATGATAATTTTTAAAGCACTATTGTAGCCATTGCCCTGCGCCTGGTGTGGCAGGCTCTGACGCGCCTAAATGGCATGGACTGTGAACAACTTGAATGGAAATGTTTTTAACTTAAAATAAATTACTGATACATTTTTTCGAAAATGAACCTTTGAGTCCTTAACTCAAACCATAACTCCCTAACCTTAGTTATTTTCTTGTATGATCCTGGGCTTGGCATTGTTGGTTTTCCTTTTTTTTTTCCTAGTTATTTTAATAGTAATATTAGAACTATAACACACACTTGTTTACATTGCATGCTCCATTGTTACAGCTTTAATTTTGCAAAGGTCTTGTGGTTGCACTTATGGATTAAGTTAATTTAGTTCAACTCCGTATAAAATTCTAGACACAAATGGCTTTTAATCAAATTAGTTTAATTAAAATTCACGTTCAACATTGATCACAATTGCCTTGTTACAAAATATAGTCCAAAGTTTATTTGCTCCAACACATAAGCATTTAAACAAAGAGAAAAGCCTATAAACCAGCTGCGAAAGCAAACTGAGACTTTAACACCTGACGGCCAGCTGTAACGAAGGACTCTGGCTCCTTAAGACTGTCAACAGCCGATGTGCTGTGACAAAAAGGTAGTTTGGGAACCCCTCTAAGACCACAGATTAGACCCTTGCAGCCATTGCATCAAAGCCAAGCTGAAGATCATTTGCAGCCAGACACAGTTTTCATGTCCAAATCTGCATCGGCTGTTAAGACTTACTGTGAGGCTCTCTGAAACATCTCAAGCATGTGTGGACACAGCTTTGAGAAGCAGCAGTGATACCACTTCCACATGCCTGAAATAACGGTTCTGTTCAAAAATGCTTCTTTGTCCTAAATCTTGTTAATCCTGGGCCTACTGCAGGGCTTGTGTCTAAATAAACAGCCTCACACGGGTTCGACAAATGTCTGAGGAGGTGTTAAAGGATTTATAGCAGCTGGACATGATACCAGGACTAACAGCTAACTCATGGGTAATATGTCAACAAAAGGAAAAAAGGGAAATATTAGGTAGATATTTGGCCATTGTCTCTTCAACTAACCACAACAGTGTCCAGACAAAGCCAAATAAGAATTACATACATTACAATAAGAATACATTTGCTCATCAAATTTTACATTCTTAAAAATTCAAGTAATTCAACGTGCTTTATTTTACAATGCATTAAAATCCCAATACAGGCAGATAAAATACATACAAAATATTGTTTTTTAAAGAGAAGAGTGCAGATAAAATCTTTCAGTCGTATGCAAAGCTAAACAGAACCGTTTTTAGCCTGGATTTGAACACTGTAATAATTGTGGTCTGTCTCACATCTCGTTCCAGTTTTTAGCTGCATGAAACTGAAATGCTGATTCCCCATGTTTAGTCCTGATTCTGGCACGAGCAGGAGGGCCGTCACTGAGGTAGAGCTGCTTTAAAGTCTATTCTCGGAGCCACAGGAGGCCAGTGCAGAGACCTGAGCACAGACTAATGTGATCGTTGGTTTGCATCAATGCACTGATCTGCTGGCTGCAGTGACAGACGGAATGAGCTCAGTGCTTGGACCCTTGTCCACAGATTTACATTGTTTGGTAGCTTATGGTAGTTCATTGATTTTGCAGTGCAGTGCAGTTAGATGGGGTGGGGTTTTGACACATTGCTAAAAATGCTGAAAGAACGAGGGGGGAGATATCGCACATTTATATGGTTTGAGGAAGGTTGGGAGGAGGGCCAAATTTTCTTCCATGGCCTTCCTCTTCATAATGGCATATAATGCATATTTTCACCTCTAAGTGAACAGGTGAAACTATATCCATCCATCAAAAATGTTATATAAACAAAACCGTTTCAGTAAAAAACACAGCTCAAATGAATGGATAAATTGACACAATGTTACATCTGCCATGTTGAATTGAAAACAACCCATAGACATGCCAACATTTCCAATTTGAACTGCATGAACCGTTACAGCTGGATTTTCTAGCCTTAAGTTCTCCAAATATTCCTGTGGAAATGCCCGCAGCTTGAACTTGGTGGATGTGGTGTAGGAACGACCAACCCCTTTCCATTTCTCCGGCTCCTTCATCAAGACTTGTATTATGTAACACACGTGAGAAGTCAGAACCACCCTGTTTCAACTGTGCCAAAGCAAACGCCCGTGCCAGTGCAGGTAAATACGTTTGCAATGAGCTTCCTGCTTCCTATACCTTACCAAAACATGGCCGCAGATTAGTAATGTTTAAGTCACGTGTGTCATGGGGCTGAGAATCTCAAGCCTAGTGACTTTTTTTCCCTAACCTGGCAAAACAACAACTTAAACCATTTACAACCATTTAGTACTAACTTTTCAATTTTGTAAGAGATGGTTTTTGAATTTGAAATAACTTTTAAATTAACAGTTTAGGATGCTGCAGACCTTCAAAGTATCTATGGGTGCGTTCACACTCACATCCTAAACCTGGACTACCATGAATCAACCAGGACCAGAACAGGACTAAGGCTCAAGCCAACCATGCGTTAGCATCATGCTACTGTTTTATTTTCCTTTATTTGTTTGAAGGTGCATTTGATTGTCTCCAAGGAGATATTTCTGAAATTTTTCACAACACGTCACAAAACCTATCCTCTGTATCTTGGAATTATTAAATTGACAAAACAATTATTAAACAAGCAGACTCGCCCCCCTTGGACTGGTGCTGTCTCTTGCTTGTCTCCATAGAAACAGATGTTTAATGGCATATTTCACCTTAAACCACAACACTGCGCTGTGATTGGTCCAGGCTCTGCACCGCTGGTGGTTCAGACCCAAAAGTAAAAATTAGATCTTCAAGATTCTCAAGATTTTGTAAACTCACAAATATAGAGAGAATTCATTTTGTGAAGCAAAGGGAATCAAACTCTAAATCTAAGCAATTTCTGCCATCTAAAATCTTCTATGCATTGAACAAAATACAAAAACACAACTTGAAATTCCACAGTTGTTCAAAAGACCAGAATAAATAGCTGTTTGGTATAGTTTTGGTTGGACACGTGGATGATTTTGGGGCCCGGGTGAGGCCGTTCCTGTCGTGCCTGAATATGAAGAGTTATTTGGGTGAAAGAGGATCCCGAGGCACGCAGAGGTGGAGGGTGGAGTGGCACAAAGGGACCATTCTGTAGGAGCACCGGGAGGATCAGAAACACCCCGAAATGAGAGGAGATTTAGGTAAACAAGCTCCAGGCATGCTCTGCTCACTGCTCATCCTCATCCACATCCTCTTATGGCTGTTTGTTTTAAAGTATACAAAAAAGAAAGATACATTTTTTTTTACATGTTACTTTTACATGAGTAATTTTGCACAAGCTCTGTCCAGCCGGTGACATGAGGAGGTGTCTGAAACTGCATTTTGAAGTGTGCTATTCACCTTATTCCGCCTTCGCACTTTCCCCTCTTTTGCAATGGATCCGCCATCCGCCGCACTTTCGGTTTGGTGGAAACTCCATTCACGCATGTGGCAAATGAGGGAAAAGTCTCGCAGCTAAAATGTTACATAAAGTACATGGATTTGAGTAACATCTCTAACGTGCACGTGAAACAAAAAGTTTTGACCATCAGAAAAGTTATATAGTCTACGTTTCATGTAACTATGTGTAACTCTAACCAAATAAAAGAAGAAGAAAATGAAGTTAATAGTACATTACGTTATCAAACATATCCAGTTATCAGTAGTGCAGAGGGCATACTATAGATCCTGCAAGAGTCGGACAAGATGTCTTTGGAGGTCCCTGTTTGTCCAAGCGTCAGGCCACTGCTGGTGAAGGATTGGCAGTCAGAGAGCAAAGTATTAGCTGAGAGGGAGTGGTAGCCAAAGTAAGACCACAAGTCAGGTACATAAGGGATGACTTTAAAGGAGGGGTACAAGGGCATGGGGCACCAGGCCAAAGCCGTCCCAACACACCACAGACCCCCCTTTGGCAAACAGGCTGGGGCCCATAGGTTCATGAAAGCTGGTTATAAGGCGGAAAGGCAGATGTGTATTTTCACCTGCATTAGTGATTAAATAAGCACACAGATCATAGAGGGGTCTTTATGGAGTACATACCTGCAAAGGAGGGCACTGACCACCAGGGGGAGGTGGCAGACGTTAGTGTCAATATTCCTGGAAAATTTGAAAAAAGAAAATCATAATTTTGCAGATTGATTTGATGAACTTACGATGAAAACAAATAAAGGAAAATATGATTTGATGTTTTATTTTTATTAATGAAATAAAAAACAAAAATACGGTTTGATTTTTCAATTTGAACACTGGATTAAAAATCCACAATTCGAAAGAGGGTTCAGATCGTGGCTTCATGAATGAATTTAGCTTTATTCTTTCTGCTGTGCTGCTGCTGCCGATGGATCACAAGTTAAGTCTAAAGATGTGCTGCATGGACTCAGCACCCAGTTCTGGACCAGTCTGGGCAGACAGGGAAAAAGCGCACGGACACACGCTCCATTTGCTGTGGGTGAAAACGAGCAATTTGGGAAACTGGATAAATCCCCACCGTCTCCATCGACACTCACACAAAATCTGTCGTATCTGTGCAAAACTGACACTGACAGCTCAATAGCATCTGATCAGACTTCACGTGGCTCCGGAGCTGCTCAGTGCATGGCCTTCATTATTGTAACACGGCGAATTCCATTGAGCACTCAGGTCTCCAGCTGAGTGTAACCGTGCAGTGCTTGACATGCCGTGAGCTCAGTTCAGTTACACCCGGGGGTTGGAGCATATGTCATTGCGATGGACTCCTCCCAATCTAACCAGACCAAGGCCAGGTCCAGAACAATGAGGAGTGAATGCATTGCTTGCAACACATCACCGCGCGCGCAGTTACGCACAGGTGGAGACCTGAGTGCTCCGTGGAATGCTGCGTGGTCCATGGGACGTGAGGACAGAGCCACGTGCTGTGCGGCTTCAGAGCCATGTGTCTGATCAGGTGCTGTTGCACTATCACGCTGAAACAGTATATGCATATTATGGGACTTTTTTTTTCAGTGAATGTCGATGGGGACGGTGGAGATTATTCTAGTTTCCCAAATGGACGTTATAAGATGACCACACTCTGCACAGCTCAGTCTGGCCCAGATCAGATCGCAGTACCAGGTGTCCAACACTAGAGCTCTTGGCCCAGTAGTCCATACGGGAGGTGGAGCTGTCCAGCAAAGAACACTAGTGCGTAACTGTGCTGTACCCTGTTCATTTGAATGTGCGCCACAAAGAGCTTGCTTTCACCCCCGGGGAATGGAGCTTATGTCTTTGGGGTGTTTCTAAGTCTGCTCGGACCATAACACGCTGATTTCACTACATGCCGCTCCGCTCCGCTCTGCCATGACTAACTGAAGATAGTGAAGGCGCTGAGCACAGCAGGTGCCACGGTCTGTGCAGTATCTGCTTGTAAAATTGTGATCCATTAACAGATATAGTGTGAAGTGTCCACTTTTAGAAAGTTAATTATTTTTGTCTCCTCAGCAGCAGCAGCACAGCCACGACAGTGGACAAAACCTGAAGCGCACACCCCAGACATTTTCATCTGTCCGCGACGATGTCCAGTCAACTACAAATGAGATGTAGCCGGACATTAGAGCTCAGGCCCCACTGTCGGTACAGTCCAGAACCAACTTCTGCGTTTAGGACTTTTAGTAATTTTGTTTTTAACCATGGGTCATTTTAAAGGTTTTCTTAGGGGAGAATAGTTGCTGAAATAACTTTCTGCTTTCTAAACTTTCTAAATAACTAACTTTTAAATTCTTGTTGAGACAAATTATTAGTGATTTTTTTTCTATCTGTATCTTGGAACAACTCAGTTGGTAGAAATGATAAGAAGTTGATGGTTTATTCCAATAGATACTCCTGTTGTGCCCTTTAGCAACCTGCCTTTATACAGTGCGGATCAAAAATTTAAGATCAGTTGAATAAATGGCAAAAGTCATATTTTGCATGGTTGGATCTTAATAAAGTTCCAGGTAGAGCTTCAAGCATCAAGAAATGGGAGTTAGACAAAAAACAAAGTTTGAGTAAACATTTTATGCAAAACCACAATTAAACTATTGATTGAGACTGTGTCTATATACGGTACAAGACACTGCAGACTTGAATAATGAGTATACCACAGGATGTCAAACCTGGATATTACATCTGACACTACGAATCACCTGAGCTTTCTGTACCCTAAATTTGACACTGTTCCCTGCTGTCTCTCTCTTCCAGTCATCCATCACCTTTCAGAGAAAACTTGTGCCTTTTCTGAGCCAGAACTTTCCCCAGATGTCCATACATCTCCATCAGAGCTGCTTCAAAAAACAACTAAAATCCTTTAGAAATATTTTCCCACCCATCATTCTGTGTCAAGAAACCATCTTATCTGAAAACCTGTACACTGGATGGTTCGATGTCATGGATTTTTTTTTTTTTTTACCAATACACTGACCGATAGCAATAATGATGTATTGCTCAGCAGGTAGCTTTTATTGCCTGGTATTTTGGGCCACTGTAAACTGAGTGTTGAGACAGTAAGTACTTTAGCGGGCCCGGCTCTGGTCTTTTACACATTTTCCAGACTGTTTTGGAAACTTGAGTGAACACAAAAGTGATGCCCCATTGGATAGAAATATACTCACGGGAAACGGGGGTTGCTATAAATTTACTCCAAGCAGATCATTTTGCCTTTCAACCTTTTCATGGTTCAAAAGTTGGTGAATAAAACTTCACCGTCAAATACACCCATAACAACCACGCAATAATTGAAGAACTTGTACAAGAAGGCAATGGGTCAAGTGAGAAAAGTGCAACATAAAATAATGCTAAGCCAAAGATTCAAATGACAAACTCTCTGGTAAATTGGTCATTGCCTGTGTGTAATAGCTTCCACAGGAGTTGGAGGAAAAAACAACGATGGCATAATGACAACATACTAACCTGGCTCATGCCAGATTGACATGTGCATCACTCTGAACTGAGTTCCACACATTTATCAATCTGGAGAGTCTCTTGATGAAAGCCATCGCAAAAATGTCAGCAGAACAACAGCAGAACAAGCCGAGAAATCAAACAGTTGTTATGTCCAGGTGAGAGAAAAGCACAGACTTCTTCCCTGTCCTCAAAAGCACAAAGTGCTTCTATGTGTACAATTTTCCAAATTGAATAGTCTGTAAATCTACTCAAATAGGCCAAAGTACGTTTGGCGCTATGTTTAGGTTCATCCATTTGACATCCGCTCAAACCACAATGCTGAGCTCTGATTGGTCCACACAGCGGCCAGCTCCAACAGTGGGACGTGGTCCAGATGGATTCTCGAGTTTGTGATCTCACAAATTTTGTGAAAACTAATCTGGAAATGAGGCAATAGCATAACATACTTCAAAGTTAATACTGTATTTGTGACTTTTTGTAAAATTTTACCTTATTATTCTAATAGTTGCGTTTATTCAGATTTGATTTGTAATCTATCCTTTGAAAATACGAGGGTGACAATAATGATACTCTTACTTGGGTACATTTTTAGCTACTCTACCCACCTCTGGACACTTACTGTATGGTACTTGCATGTGGTATCGGCTAATTAGGTCCCAAAGGTACAACAAAGATGATGTCTGAAAAGTTGTAACTGAACAAATATAAATTTCAAATGTTTTACAAGGACAACAGAAAACATGTTTTGTTGATCTTATTTATTTATTTAAATTTTATGCTCGTTCACTTGATTTCACAGGTTTTGTTGTTTTGGGACTAGTTTGGTGAAATTGAGCATTACATTGCAAGCAAATAAATAACATTAATCTCCATAGATACAAGAAGGTGGCCGACGCTCCACCAAAATAGTTACAATGTGCACCTTTAATTGGCTTTCTGGAGCAGCAAATATAAGTTGTCTTACTTCCAAGATATTCAGGTATTCTTCAAAGCTGTTTGGTGGGAGGCAGTAAATCCAAAGTGATAAAGTACTTCTCCAGTGTTAGTTGGTGTGTCTATAAACATGACAGCTTTTACACCACGTCCTGGCCAACATAACCACAGGCAAATAGGATTTAGTCAGTTCATTTCAAATATCAATAAATGATAACACCAGGAGACAGGAGGCTGGACTTGACTTTGAATGCATTTATTTATGTGTTTACAAAATGGCTGAATAAGAATATTTGTAGACAGGAAATACACTCTCACCCACAAATGGAAATGTAATGAATCCAGAAAGCAAGACCTCCTACTGGGTCCTCTGTGGAAGCTTGATCTGAAATTAGGGAGAAGAAAAAATGTACAGGGAGGAGTTGTGAAATTCTGGCAGACAACACATGAAGTAAAGATGGATGCCAGAGAAGCTGAACATATTGGGAAAGCTAGTATTTGGTAGGGTCAACAACTAGAATGGTAGAGATGTAAAAAAAAAAATAAAATCTTGACTGATTTATTATTGGTAATATGAGTGCGCCATGAAAATAAGATGTTTTATCAGATGTGAAAGATATACATAAATACACTGATCATTATTATTGAGGTTATTTTGCAAGTCAATTGTTTCCTTGCATTGCATATCTGACATTTAAACCTGCAGGGTAGTGCCACTTTCATGAGGTGTAGGGTAAATCGTAAATACAACATTCTGTATTTCTTTGTTGTGTTTGCAGCATCCAACCAAAATAAAGTTCTATTTATTTTTGAAAGCCCAAAATCACAACAACAACTGCCTCTTACAAGTTAAGGCGTAATATGCTCTCTTCTTTTAGTACCTGTTAATAATCTTGCTGCTGCATATTTCAAGCAGTTGAAAGTTTTTAAAGCTTTTAGGACAGCAGAAAGCGAGGCGTTACATCTAATCTGGATGTGACAAATGCAAGATTTTGTGTCTCAAGATCTCGCGAGACTGAAATACTTCAAGATTGTGCAAACACCCACAGAGTAATTATTTAATACATTGTTTTTGCAGTGCAACCACTGAAGAGTGCTCTAACCTTCCAGCAAGAATTATTGTTATAGAGAATATCCAGTTTTAAAACTGTGTTGTTCTTTAATGCCCTATAATGCCATATTTCATTTGTAATATAGAAAATTTACCAAAGAAAGCAGTTTATTTGGCTTGCTTTTTCTTATTTAAAAAAAAAAAAGTTAAACAACTTGAATTTTAATGTTATAAAAGTTCAATAAAAGCAAAAAGAAAAAAAAAAAAAAATGAAAATCTCATCTTGTCTCGACTAGTTTTTCAGCATCACTTTTAGGCAGGCATTTTTTGATTTTGGCTATGTTATGCAGGTGAAAGTAGGCTCTCTTACAAGCTTTATTTATATGGGCTTTGAACGAGAGCTCTTGGTCAAATAAGACTCAAAGGTGTCTTTCAGTAGAGCTGGAGGCTACAGTGATACTGTCCAGAGAAACTATCTAGTCAGATAAATTGTTTTGCAGATATTTATGGCATAGTGCAATGACTTACTTTTTTTTTTTTTTTTTTTAGGGTTAATGAGCAACTGATTGGGTGTCATCCAGGTTTTTATATCTTTCACGCAGGCACCAAGTCTGTCTACTTGATCGGTTTGGTCCTGCTTCATTGAATACTACAGCTGTGTGTTTTCTGCTCTGCACGTAAGTTAAAAAATATCCACATCAATACTTACCCCTCATTTGAACAACATTCTCTGGCCCTAACAAACCCTTCCATCCTCTTTGTATGTATTTATCATCCTCCTAAATATATTCCTTCATTTATTGCAGATTTCTCTGATCTCCTGTCCATTGCTCATTCAAATTACAAAAGAATTATCCTTGTTGGCGATTTTAACCTTCATATCAATACCAAATCAGACCCGTTAGCAACGGAATTTTTAAATCTTCTGAACTGTATGAACTTTAAACAACATGTCTCACAGCCCACCCACAATAGAGGCAACATATTATATCTAGTGATTTCATATGGAATTTCAGTAGACATAGCCTCTGTTGTGGAAATGGCTCTATCGGACCATGCATGTATATTTTTTAACATCACTATTGAAACCCCCCCGTATCTGAATTTACGATCAAAAAGAGATGTATTACTGCTGAAGTGATGTCCAACTTTACACACATTCTCAATAACATTTCAGATCATATGTTACCATCATCTTGTGATGATATTGTAGACTACTTTAATAATAAAATGAAATGTACTCTTGATGCCGTAGCTCCTCTAAAAGTGAAAACTGTCAAGACAAAAAAGATGCCCTGGAAAAGTGAAAAAACACGACAATTAAAAACAAACTGTAGGAAAGCCAAAAGAAAATGGCGTAAAAAAAAATTAGTAAAAAATTACCAGGGGTGCACGGTGGCAGAGCGGCTAGAGCTTCTGCCTCTCAATAAGGAGATCGTGGGTTCGAATCCCGGACCACCCCAACATCGTGGGTTCGAATTCCGAACCACCCTAACATCACACGATCTCTCTGGGTGGATTCTGCATGTCCTCCCCGTGTTACCGTGGGTTCTCTCCGGGTTCTCTGGCTCCTCCCACCGTCCAAAGACATGACTGTGTAGGTTAATTGACAACTCTAAATTGTCCCTAGTGAATGAATGTGAGAGTGAATGGTTGTCTGTCCTTGTCTGTCTCTCTGTGTTAGCCCTGCGACGAGTCGGCCACTGTCCAGGGTGTACCCCGCCTAAGGCCCAAAGTCACTGGGATGGGCTCCAGTCACCCGCGACCCCTAACGGGAATAAGTGGTAGAAAATGAATGAATGAATGAATGAAAAAAATTACCATAAATTTTGAAATCTACCGTGAACAACTAAGGAATTATAATAATGGGATAAAATACGAAAGACAAACTTATCTCTCTCAACTTATAAATGACAACATTAAAAATCCAAAGATTCTATTTTCCACCATTAGTTCTATCATCGACCCCGTTTTAAACTGTAATGCCCCCTCAAACATGCCTAACTGTGATGAGTTTTTGTCTTACTTCAGCACTAAAATTCAGACAATCAGGTCAGAACTTCAGCAAACACAGCCAGGGAAGGTTGTAACAACAAGTCCTAAGCATCTATCAAATTCACTAGAGAGCTTCGCTCTGGTTGATGTCGAGAGTCTTAAAAAAGTCATCCTACAATTAAAACCAGGTACATATTTTTTAGATCCCATTCCTACATCTCTTTTTAAATCAGTTTTTAATTTTTTGAATCAAGATGTTCTTAACATTGTAAATTATTCACTGCAGATAGGCGTCTTTCCTACAGCACTTAAAACTGCCATGGTCAGACCTCTGCTTAAGAAAGATAATCTGGATCCCTCATCCCTCAGTAATTATAGGCCAGTTTCCAACCTACCATTTTTAAGTAAAATTTTAAAGAAAATTGTTTTTTACCAGCTCAATGATTTTATTATTTCCAATAATATATTTGAAACCTACCAGTCCGGCTTTAGAGTCCATCACAGCACGGAGACAGCACTGGTAAAGGTCCTAGATGATATAAGATCCAATATGGATAGGAAAAAGCTGACAATTTTGGTTTTATTGGATCTTACGGCAGCGTTTGACACTGTAGACCACTGTATTTTATTAGACAGACTGTATTACACAGTTGGTCTCTCTGGCTCTGTTTTTAATTGGTTTAAATCATTTTTAACAAATAGGTTTTTCTTTGTCAGTATTGGGGAGCACTCCTCCACAAAATGTGAAATGAAGTGTAGTGTTCCCCAAGGGTCTATTCTAGGTCCAACCCTTTTTAATCTTTATATGCTGCCTCTAGGACAGGTCATCAGGAGACACGGTGTTAACTTTCATAGCTACGCAGATGATACACAACTTTATATCACTGTGTCTCCTGATGACCTAAGTCCAATTGACACTCTATTGAGTTGCATTTTAGATATTAAAAACTGGATGACAACAAATTTCCTTCAGCTCAACCAGAGCAAAACTGAGGTTTTAATAATTGGTCCTGAAGCTCAGAGAGACAGGCTAAAAGCTAAGCTCCAAACCTTATCACTGAACCCCTGTGAGAAGGTCAAAAGCTTGGGAGTCATTTTTGACAGTGAGCTTAGCTTTGAGCCACACATTAGATCGATCACAAAAGCAGGCTTCTATCACCTAAAAAATATTGCCAGAGTGAGACCATTTCTCTCTCAAGCCAGCGCAGAAATGTTAATTCATGCATTCATTACAAATAGAGTTGATTACTGTAATGCTCTCCTCACCGGTCTTCCAAAGAAAAGTATTGCGCCATTACAATTACTTCAAAACTCTGCAGCACGGCTACTGACGAGGACCAAAAAGAGAGAGCACATCACACCCATCCTCAGGTCTCTGCACTGGCTCCCTGTGAGTTTCAGGATAGATTTTAAAGTACTTTTATTGGTTTTTAAAGCTCTTAATGGTCTCAATCCAATCTATTTAACTGATCTGCTTTTACCATATGAGCCCTCTCGGACCCTCAGGTCATCAGGTAGTAATCTTTTAACTGTACCAAGAGTTAAGACTAAAACGTACGGTGAGGCCTCGTTCAGTTTTTACGGCCCCCGTTTATGGAACAGTCTACCTGAGGAACTGAGATCTGCTGCAAGTGGTCATATTTTTAAAAGTAAACTTAAAACATATCTTTTTAAATTAGCCTATGATTAAAATTTAAATATGAGTTAAATCACTTTTAGTCAGGTTCCTTTGTGTTATGTTTTAATTCTTCCTTTTTGTCTATTCACAATACTCTAATTTGTATTTCTATGCATATTCTCACATTCTTACTTTTATGCTCCCTAAGGAGTCTTCTCTGTTTGTCTGTTGCTAATTGTTGTATATGTGAAGCACTTTGAGCTACATTTTAAATGTATGAAAAGTGCTATACAAATAAAGTTTGATTGATTGATTGATTGATAGCAGTGGAAGTTAATGCTTTCTGATAATCTTACCTAACAGCAGCATATAAGGAGTGAACAGAACTGGACACACCATAGGTTACTTTAGAGCAAGGTGAGGTGCACTGGTTTACATTAACAATCCGATAAATAGGATTTAAACCAGCTGAGGGTGGTCCCTCTGACACCTACATCACATTCTAACCTCTGCAGTAGAATGTTGTGGTCGATGGTGTCAAACACTGCGCTGAGGTCCAACAGAGCCAGAGACCTGTCCATCATCAGCAGATAATAACAGATCGTTTGTGACTTTAACTAGTGCAGTTGCAGTGCTGTGGTATGCACAAAACCCTGACTTAAAAACATTGTCCTGTAGGTGGTGACAAAACTGTTTAACTACAACTCTTTGAAGAATTTTTTAGACAAAGGGAAGATTTGAAATAACTATATAATTTGCCAACAGGTCAGGGTCAAGATTTGACTTTTTCATGGTTTCATGACTGCATGCATAACCGGAACCTTTCTAGTGAAGTATTTATTATATTAAGAAGACTAAATAAAATAAATAAATAAACAAGCTGGAGAATCAGCCGAATTTCCCGTCACACCAGAGGAGAACATGCAAACTTCAAGAACAAAAACTTTGAGATGGAATGATAAACACACAACGTTGTTCATGTGTTGACTGTAGTAGCCTTATGTGGCCTGCTGTTTTGACAGAGGACAATAACCAGACAAGATGGAAAACATGGCTAAAGTTCTAAATGTATTTGGAACGAGCATCTTGAGTTGATTTCTTGCTATCTTAGTCAGGGCCATTGATTCTGCAGGCAGATCAAGATTATCTTCAAATAAAACTTTATTCTATTTGAAGATGTTTTCCCATGCTGAACACATTTACGGTTGTCCTTGACGGAGTTTTATTGATAGAAAATACAGAAAAAACAAGTTTGTCGCTGCTGGAAACAAAGCAGCCACTGCCAGTTGGGTTTAAAGCCCATTATTAACAATTTTTTTCCAGTCAGGTAGTTAGACTTTCTAGGAATCCAAATAAGATAGATGACAGTGTCCTGGCAACATCGATGTCTGACAAGGAAATATCACTAAACAGTTTGGACATGCATTTTCCCATTATTTAATATTGGTAAGAAACAATCCAAGCATAACATCTGGATATTGTATTTACTTTGTAATGGGATCATATTTTCAGTGGTTAGCGGCTACTATGATGCATTTAGTCTATTTACCATATCTGGTAGATTGGTAAATGGTAAATGGTAAATGGTCACATATTTATACAGCAGATTAAAGGACACATATTATGCTACAATGACTTTTTTGAGCTTTCCAAGAATCTTCTGCTGTTTTAAGTCCTGAAATCATCGCCAGACTCTGAGCATTTCTGCTGTCTAAACATGATCATTGCGATCAAAGTGTGTAAATGCTAGGGCAAACTGCAGAGACACATGTTCATTTAGTTCATAATAAACTTTTTTTTTGTTTCAAAACATGAGATTATTATTACATTATTCTTTATTTTTAAATTCTGTTGTAAAGATTGTGTGTAAACAAGCAAAAGGATTGAGATGCTTTAAACCTCAAACCTCATCAGGTGTCTGCAATAGCAGGGCCGACCTGGTGCTGGTCGGAGGAGGCTGGTGGATCTTTTGCTGCTGTTGTGGGTTTTTGCACCTAAGTTGAAATGGCAACAAGAAGGCAAAAGAATGTATTTACATGAATTGTTTAAGACATGATTGGTTGGAAGTACATTTAGAGAAGATGAGGAATTGGAGAGGCTGAGGAGGCTGATGGTGGATGTTGAACTGGCAGGGATATGGGGAAGAGAGTGTTTCATAATGACATAGAAAATGTAGAAAATATGTCTGTTTTGTTGTTCAGTTAAAAACTAAGTGCTTTATAACACTGACTTCTGACAAAGTCAAAGAAGAAACACCTTAAGTACTGAGCCTCCTTTTTGCATCAAAACAATAGGATGGTCAAATGAAACGCCAAAATGCATTTCTAAATAGGATCCTGCTGTAAGTTCAAAAGCGAGGACAGATGGATGGAATTTTAAGAAAAGCCCAAGGATTTTAGTTCAAAAGATGGTAGCAAAGTTAGATATTGTGTCAGTGGAGGATCAGGGAGATAAGACACGAAAAGAGGAAAGGAGAGAAAGGTAGAGAATATAGAAAGAGAATATAGGAGACAAAGAGGATTGTCATTCAGCAAGACATAACAGGCAATGCAGAAGAAAAACATGCATGGAAGCGATAGGAACTTGAATGTATGAGTTTAAAGTGGCCTCACGTGGCTGGATGCAGCCCTGGCTCCACACATGGATACAGAGGATTGTATTAAGGGAAAAAAGGGCCAAAGGTCAGTGTTGTGGTTTGATCCGTCCATTACTGAACGAGCAATAAGGAGGGACAACATGGATAGTTAAGTGTAAGGTACAGTATTGCTGACAATATTTATCAAAATGCTATGGTACCAGATCGGTGGATCTGACTTTACTTTGTGCTTTGTGCCAATCAGAGCTGCTATTTTTGTAATAAAAATGGAAGAAAACGGCTTTTGCTTCAGGTTTTGGGCTCCACTCTATTGCAGAGATATCTGATTTGTTTTTTTACTCCTAAGTCGCCATGTTTATTATGACATAAATGGGCCTGTCACTCACACCCATTTGAATCTGTTGAGACTGCACTGAAAAAAAAAAGAAGAAAAAAAAAGAGGATAATTATTTTATTAAAACCCATGCAAAATATTAAATTATTGAACCCATATTATATTTTCTTTTTTTTTTTACCCTCAAAAAATTCTTGTCTTCGATTACGGCTGTTTTTGGCTGTTATAACCGAACGGAGATGCCCATGTGGACATGGGACTCACCTGTGTCTGAACTGTGTGTGAAAGTCCAAAAAGCCTTTCAAAAGCAGCAGCGTCTCATTTGGATATATTATCCTTTTCTCCGCTCTACCAGCATCTGAGGGATGTAGCAGAAAGACAAGCCTCCAAGACCTCACGGCCACAATCAAATGTGGACACTGATCCTTTAGACATTGTACACATGTAGCCTCAGCACAGAAAATGTGTCTGGATACATGTTTTTGGATGTGCAATGTTTTCTGGTGCCCGATCAGAAAATGTACCTATGAATCCTTCTTGAGTTAAGGGGGTTAAAATGAGTAGGATTGAGCAGGAATCCACAAGTTTCCGAGGATGAGAAAAAAAAAAATCCTTTTTCTTAGCCATGTGTTATTTAGTTAATTTTATTACATATTACTCATTAATATAGCATGTGATTTTTACCAAATCTAGGTGGTCTTTGAAACAAAAATCCTTTTGATTCTTGTTTATAGCTTCCCAATGACTTACATAGAGTGTTTGGACTGGACTCTGCGGGGGGTAAGAGAATCAGCCTTTGAAAATGTGAATCACTGCTGGAGGTCCATAAACACACCTTAAATAATATTCTGGGCTTTGTGCCATAACCTCAAATCAACAGAGTACATACAACTATGTGTCAAATACCCCCAGCTTGCACCGGTGAGGAGTGTCGCCTTTTGGATTGACAAATTACCAGCATGGCTTTTATTGACATGGCACCAACAGGTGGTCAATAATCTTTTGCTTCTTATTATAAACTACATTCAAGCCAAACATTCCTAAATAATATAGTTGTCATTACAAACTGTGATTTGGTCTTGCCCGCATAAAATCCACCTTCATGAGGATATTGTTGGAAAACATTATTTTTTTTTTTCAATAAAAAAAAGAAGAAGAAAAAAGATGAAAGTACAATTTTTTTTCTTGCCCTATTCAGGCTATGGGTGTCCAGTCATGAGTTGGTTGGTCTAGTTATGTCCCGAAAAAATCCCAATATATACAAATATATTTTCAAGTTCAAGTACACTTTTCCAAATAAAAACCTCTTTTTTGTTTTACTCGTAAAAAAAAATAAAAAAAATATAACGAGCACAAAAAACGACTTCTTCCAGCAATATAAGACTGAATTCCTGCATGTTCTCCTACTTTTCTACTTCTACTTCATCCATCTCTGACCTTGCATTGTGAATAGGGCCCTAACTCTACAGCTAACTTGCTCATTACCATTAACACTTTTTGGCACAGGTTTTCTGCTGAATAAGATCCACAGTGTTATGATTTGATTTTAAACAGCAATAGAGCTCCGTCCATGCTTCACAAAGTTTCCAGGTAAAGCCTCCAGGGGAAGCTGTGCAGTTGACCAGTGGGGCAGTATATGTAGTGAATTTGGAGTGTCCACTTTGAATTGTGACTTTGATAGAGCCATGAAATCTAGCATTAAAATGCAAAATGTTATTAATAAGTGCCTGTGCACCACTACTCTTAATTACTACACTAACAAAGAATAGAAAAAATAGGTGGGCCTTACAGGTTATGAATAGAAGAATATGAAAAATGATATTACGTAAAAGGATGCGTAATGTCCCAGACAGCAGAATGCCAGGAATGCCCGCAGACTGGAGAGACAGAGCCCATAAGCAGTGCACAAAGTCTCTATTGTTGTACTCACACAGAGGAACAGTACAGAAATAAGGTAATAATTTTGGGGGGATTTTGAACCAAGACATCAAGACTGTTACAGTGATTTAAGGAAACTTGCATGGACAATGTAATTCCAAAGAGTCTTTTTTCTCCCAAATAACAAACAAGTGATGTGCAACACATTGTGAAATGCACAAGCCCATGTTGAGAGACTGCACTAAGACTGGTGCAGTCTCTCAATGTTGCGTGTGATGTTAGCCACACCTGCCCCAGAGACTTTTGTAAGCAAAACTACAAATATGTGCCATTGACCCATTTGACCATCACTCACTCACTCACTCACTCACTCACTCACTCACTCACTCACTCACTCACTCACTCACTCACTCACTCACTCACTCACTCACTCACTCACTCACTCACTCACTCACCACATTCATTCGGGTGTCACCCATTCACCCATTGGTAGTGAGTGTGCATTGGTCAGGTGCTGAGATCAACCACCAACCTTAGAGCTTGGCAAAGTGCTCTTACCACTACGTCACTGCTACTCAGGTCATGAAAGGTACAGGTTTGATCCCTTGACAAATTCAAGTGTACTGTTATTGCAGGGTTGCCAGCCAAACCCAAAGAACATGCGGCACAGTATTTGTGAACGCAGTGCTCCTCTGATGACCCCCTCCTCCCTCTCAAGCTCAAATAGAAGCTTTGGGCTTTGATGAATAAGATTTGTCACTTTGATTTGAACTTTCATAAGGATTATTCTAAAAATAGCTCAAACTGGCGACACGGTAACAGAGCGGCTTGCACTCTTGCCTCACAGCAAGAACGACAGAGTTTGCATGTTTCTCCCCGTGTCTGGGTGGGTTTACTCCGGGTGCTCCGGTTTTCCCCATCAACCCAAAAAATGTACAATAGGTAAAATCCTCCAGCAAAGGAAGTCCTCACCAAGACTAGAACAAAGATCTGGAGATGAGTGGAATTGAAGAATGGGTCAAATGCAGAGGACACATTTCCCTACGAAGAGAAAAACGTATATATTAGCTTTAACCAACAATATTTTTTGTCAAATTCTGCATAAAACCTGTGTTATTGTGCCTTTGTGTAAGGTACTTAACCTGCCTCCTGTCCTCCTGTCAGTGTATAGTAAATATATAGGCAGTATTTCTCTGGTTGAAACACAGACCAAAGCAATAACAAACCCTTAAATGAAAGTAAACAATAAGAAAAAGGAAAGTCTATTCTACTGCAAATTCAACCCTATAATCTCAATCAAATTCTCATTCAGCTGTGGTCTGTGTTTCCTCCTCTCAGCCTGTCACTAATGTCTTCTGCACATGCTCAGTGCCCTGGCTTGTCCACTGTGTACGTATAACATTAATAATAGGTCAAAAATACAGTGGTTATTTGTATTAATCAGACTGCTGCTGCTGCTGCAGTTAGATTTAGCTTGTGGTTCATTTAGCCATCAGATATTAGGCCACAGCATTTCAAAAGCCAGTGGAGAAATACTGAGATGAAAAAATTAAAGGTGAAGAATGGGTCCACCACCTGTTCTCCATGGAGATGTACTGATTCTGCGTTCTTATTGGATATTCATAAATTTTTTACAATTTAGAATAAATCAACATTACAGCTGTTATTACCAAAATTAAAACAATGTTTGAACTTGCTTAAAGTATGATTTAAGAAAGTCCAAACATTGTTTTAAGTTGTTCAAACAGTTAATAAAACATGTATCACATCAAATTAAAGGCAAAATGTGTAACTTCTGTCTTCAACTGTTTGTGTTCATGAAGATGTAGTAGCATGTTCCTCAGTATGACATTAAACTCCTATCTCCATGGAGACAAGCAGGTAATGTCATCAGGCCAAGTAACAGGTCAGAATGTAAATTAAGCTCTCAATAAAAATTTTCAATGGCCTAGTGCTAGCAACTAATACCAGCCAGTGGTCTTCAGTGGTTCAGTGGACTGCTGTAACTCACATGTCAAATGGTTTAAGAATGACATGGGAAATGTCTTTTAAAATAAGAGATAACAAGTATTTTATTGGACCAGGATCAGATACTTCACATTAGTACAACATGCTACAATAAATGAAAAAATGTCATGTCTTTAAAGTAGTAACAGCTGGCATGAATGAAAACGTAAGCAATCATGCTGTGTTCCAGTTGTCCTCTATGATCGGCCTTTTCTGAGTTTTGACTTATAAATTCACACTGGAACACTCTCCCTTCTCAGAATTCCTTGGAATTGGAAACTCAGGCAACATTTCAGAACTCCGAGGTTGGATAACATAAGTATGATGTCCGAAAGTAAACATATTGACCCTACTTGTATATTTTCCTTTCAGTTGCTCTCTACTGTCCACCGGCTGTTTGTGAGTCTGCTCCTGCTCTGCCATTGAGCCTCAGTTAGAAATGCAATGTTCTGCAATGTTGATAATGTCTCTGTACAGAGCTGACAAAAGCACAAATTCACTCTCAAACGATGTTTTAACAATGTAATAACCAGCGCTGCGCAGAGACCATTAAAGGGGCAGGGGTAGGGTGACCAGATTTTCATAATCAAAAACTGGGACACACCCTGGTTGGAGTGGGGAGTTACAGTAAAATTGTAAAATGAGCGGATAATTAAGTACATTACTAAACGCTTGGTCTATTCACAGCTCATTCACAATTTCAGTAAACAGTATATTATGAGAAACCTCTATTTATAGTGATCTTTTTTGTATTCTGGTCATTTTCAAGAACAGTTCTCTCTATTTTAGCAATTTATTCCTCTCTTTATTGTTGACCGGTATCAAATCGGTCAAAAATATGGACAACTGGGACAAGACTTGTGTAAAACTGGGACAAATAAATGGTTTTGGACACATCTTCTCGGACATGGGACACATGGCTTAAAACTGGTCACCCAAGGCAGGGGCTCAAAATGAAAAAAAAGGGCACATGAAACACGTGGCCATGGCATGTATTTTCAAGAAGCATGGATACTTTGGATGCTTAATATGGAGAAAGCATCAACAGATAAGCATTTTATAATCAAAGTATAATGAAACTGAAACAGTACTCAAAGCACTAACGATATAATGTGAATAAAATATTTTAATAAACCTTTAATAGGTAGTGATGGGAAGAATACTCTGTAATGTATTCCGTTACAGAATACTGACTACATGGTTTGAAAAGTATTTTGTAACGTATTCCGGTTACATTGCCAAATTTAGGTACTGTATTCTGAATACTTAGTATACTTTTTATGATGGCACTCTGCTTGTTCATTCTGAAGTTTCAAAGCAGGAGCCAGTGGTGAACCGTGCATGGGACCTGGGCCATTATATTGCGCTGGAGGCAGGACAAACAAAACAGTTTCCAATGTGCGTGGAACATGCACCGCGCTATCCACAACCGCTGTGTACAGACCTTTGCCCAAAAGTTAAACTACGCCGACAATCTTTTGATTCACTATAGTCATCAGCTGATTAATGTAATCAGACTAGTGCACACAAGCTGAGTTTTCATTGCGTTTTTGCGCAAAACTGCATCGATCTGTTCCGAATTCTGAAAAAATAAAATTTCGCATAAAATTAAAACAAAAAATGAAAATCTTAGGAAAATACAGATTTAACAGTTTAAGTAGCACAATTCATAATCCAACATGCTTCATAATCTAAAATCATGATTAAAAATATGAAAAAAAGAATGAGAATGCTCTCTTTAGGCTTTTGTTGGCATCTGCAGGCCATATTGGGAATGGAGAATGTTGAATATGGCAGGACTACTACTATAGCAACCTGATTCAAAGAAAAAGTAAAATCATTATTATTTTCTTTTATTTTTTATATATAACTGATTAATCCCCAATAAAAATGTGTTGAAAAATACAAAAACCACTGACTTAAACCAACCAAATAACTTATATGACCTTTACTTCAATGACAAAACGGACTTAATCCGATCATTATTGACAACAACCAGTGTGCAAAGAATGAATTGGTGAACATTTGCATGTTGTTCTGGCAAGATGTTTTGTTTTTGAGGTTACTACTGAAGGTAATTCCAGTGCATATTTCAGTAGCCATCTCATCTGTCTGACCCTGTGCCCAGTGTTTTCCTACAGTCTTATCTCCCGTCTGTATTTGTTGGCAGTCGTCCATTCAAACTCACACATACTCTCACACAAACCGTCCCACGTGCCTTTGAGCCAAGCACTGAGCAGAGTGCCGGTTAGACCACCCACCACACTCCAAACAAGGGCCCCTCTGTCCCCTGCAGACTGGAACGGAGTCCGGCTGCACACTGTTAGCTCACCCCGGGGGAGACAGGGCAGTAGAACGGGGATTGCTGAAAATCAAGTTTGTTACTGGGAAATTGTGCTGTAAACTGAATGGTTGAGGTGGCAGCAGGTTGAATTAAAGAGTATCCACGTGTAAAAGTCTGGTATTAATCCAACCTGCTGTAAACTGAATGAGTGAGGTGGCAGCAGGTTGAATTAAAGAGCATCCACGTGTAAAAGTCTGGTATTAATTCAACAACATTTGCCACAGCAGCAACATTTGTGAGTTAGTAAGCAATGACCTGATGGTGGAATAGTGCTCTGGTTTTATCCAGATGGTGTCAATGCTTCGTCAGAACTATTGGAGCTGGAGGATTTTACCCAGTGTGCATCTTTTAAATTGATGGAGAAAACCCATTGTTGCCCAAGGGCACAAAAACATGGAATAGTCGATGCTGGGATGGAACTGCAGACTTTCAGATTGTTGCAGAAGACTCTAAGCCATTGCAGCCCCCACCTGCTGTACCACCCTTGATCTCGCTCCCTCTTTGGTAACATTGACTACCAGATGCTAAAACCGCTTTTATTTTATGCTACAGATGTTGAACTCCCCTATAGCGGTACTTTATGTCCTCTTCGTATGAATTACAGTCATGTGTCTCCAATCAGAGCCAGTCAGGAGACTCTGATAGATGAACCAATTCATTTCCATAAGGGCATACATTTTAGCACTACGGCATCTTCATGTTCTGTTCTTAACGATAAATTTTAATGTTCCAAGACTTTTTCATCTGATATAAGGGCAGTGACGCGCATTACAAAACATAGGATCTTTGCAGGTCCAGATGGAAGCTCCAGCAGCTGTCAGTGATCTAAAGCTTCCTGGTCTGGGACATTGGCCGTTGGCCGATTTACCTTTAAGCTGTTTTTCACTCACTCAGGAGCAGGGCGTACAGACGGATGACACGTGGAATAAAGAGGTTATGATGGAGAGAAGGCTAATACAAAGTGATGCATACAGAACAGATTTCACGCACTGGAGAAACCGTGAAGTGTATATGTACCATGTCCAGATGGACACATATTGTTGAAGAAGTATTATCTCGTTACCTTTGGCTCATATCAATGTCAAATTATATGAGAAAATGCTAACATAAAAATGTATAGTAACTGAATGATTTGTAAATAAACACTCTATACGCTGCAAAAAGACAATACATGAGTGAGCAGACTACATCATGATCCTCGATAAAGAACAGAAAAACAGAAATAGATGGACTCACTCTTCAAATAAATGGTCACAGTTAAATAAAGCTCTCAAAGTGCTGTACATAAGGAGATACTCTCCCACTCACACATTCACACACCAGTGCGCGTAGCACGCAGACTCTAGGGGTAAGGCGTGTCTTGCCCAAGGACACAATGACAGCACTCACCAGTGGAAGCTGGAATCAAAAAGCCAACTTGTGGCTCTGCTGTACCAACAATGTCAATGTCAGGAACAGAATTCATATTGTCCACCTTCAAATCGGAGGATGAGTACTGTCACTCTATTTGCCTACCTGAGGAACTGAGGTCTGCTGCGAGTGTTCATATTTTTAAAAGTAAACTTAAAACATACCTTTTTAAATTAGCCTATAATTAAAACTTTAAATATGTGTTAAATCACTTTTAGTAGGTTCCTTTGTGTTATGTTTTTAATTCTTTCTTTATGTCTATTCACAACACCCTAATTTGTATTTCTATGCAAATTCTCATATTCTAATTTTTATGTTCTCTATAACCCTAAGGTTATTTTGTCTGTTGCTAATTGTTGTATATGTGAAGCACTTTGAGCTACATTTTAAATGTATGAAAAGTGCTATACAAATAAAGTTTGATTGATTGATTGATTGATTTGTTCAACTGTGAGGAAGTTTCAGTATTGCAACAGTAAAGTACAATAAATGCACAACAGGGTTGTTCTAGTCTCTCCAGTAATCTGCTTGTCTCCATGAAGATACACAAGATTAATTAAAAAAAAATTAAATTTTAATTAATTAATTAAAATTAATAAATAAAAAACAAAAAAACAAAAACAAACAAAGCTGCGTGTGAAAGTTCAAGACAGTTGGAAGGGTTCTTTCGCATAGCAGGAGTAAATATGCAGGTCCCACGCCTTTGGCATGGGCTCTTTCACTGTCCGATAATAGAACCGGCGAGCGCACAGCGCGAAAGTTTGGCGATGCCTCCCGACATCGTTGCGAAAGCAATAGGCCCTACGCCCTGTTGGGGCTCGGGCCTAAATATTCAAATCTTGGACACACTCTGAATGCCACGTACAAAGACGGTTCACTCTGAGTCTTGTTCACTTGTGCTGACTCTGGGCTGGTGCAGTTTAGTTTTTTGGGAGATGGTTTGGACAAAAAGTGATGCTAACGTTAAAGGCCTCCAGGAAGACCAAAGAAAGGACTTGTCAATGCAGTTAGTCGTGGTGACAGGGGACATTAAAACATTCCTCCATTTCCCCTTCACTTCAGTTTTATGGGGCTCTTTTTGCAGTACACGTGAAAATCAACTTTTCAAACCTGGGAGGGTTTAAAATCCTGATATTCTTTTTGTGTTTTTAACATTTGGATGGGACAAGGAAAGAGCTTTAGATTTAGCCACAAAAATAAAAGCTTGAAAAAATAATGATTTAAAGGTCCCATATTCTGCTATTTTGCCCTTTACACAGTCTATTCTAAGGGCTTTGTTGATAAAATTTTGCGTTGTGCAATATCCATAACATAACAGTTTCCAAAAAACACCCATCTCTTGGACTGGCCCCCCTCCGTGTAAAAGCAAACGGCTCACTCTGAGATCTGACCCCCCCGAACAGAGAGCAGGCTGCCTCCCCCGCCCAACTCGCGCGCCTCCCCTGCCCAACCCGTGACGAAGCCTAGAGCGGAGATGGTGCACATGCGCCGTGTGCTCCGGTAAACAGCGATACACAAACACGGGAATAAACATTTTATCCGTCCTGACGGTGCGTCGTGCTGAGTCCTACGTCCTGGATCTGACCTGGAGTTTGACGTGCTCCAGTACCTCGACGACGGACGTTGCCGTTTGGTAAATAACAAGCTAACTCTTCGATCTGTCGTGTCCATCGCGTAATTACTGTGTAGCATTAGCATTAGCTGTTTTTATTCTGCAGCTGCGCGCTTCCCGGAGCCGTGGCTTAAACACCGCGTCATCCTTGTGAAGCGCGTCATCCTTGTGAGGAGCCCCCGTCTGCCTGCTCAGCCGAGGGGGACGGAAAAGACAGTTCTCTAGCGAAAGCATGCGGGAATCAATCAAAAAACCACTTTGGGCACAACATACAAGCCCAAATAGCACTGTAGGAAGGTTAAAACCTCTGAAAAGTCGATTTTGCATGTTATGGGACCTTTAAACTGTTTTCATGGCCGTACTTGTGAGGGGACGTTTATGTCCTTAGGGAGTAATAAAAAACTCCTTAGGGAGTAACATAAAAAATGCTATAAACTTGAACTTTACACAAACTTGAACCGACACAATGCAAATGTGTCTCATTATCCTCTGGCTTTAGTGTTTGTGCCCGTGCAACATGTCAAGTCATTTATCACCTTTAATCACGAGGCTCACACAAACTCCCTGTTTGTGCTGTTTGTGTCGAGGGATGATCCAACATGGATTTTTTCAACTGATATTTGCCAATACTGATATTTAGATTGAAAAATCCATAGCAAGGACCTCAAACTGAAGTCAAAATAATATATCTGGGTTGTAAATCATTCATTACATGACTGTGAAAACAAACATTTTTTTAGTCCAATTGTTCTTCCTCCTGAGTCTGTTCTAGACATTAAAAATCATAAAAACTGGGAATGACACATACCACAGAGGGTGGGCGAGTGCAAAAAAATTATGGCTATGGATCAAAATCAACTGAACTCTGAACATTTATACTCATAATGTCAAATCAAATCAAATCAAATCAAACTTTATTTATAAAGCGCTTTTCATACAATAATTGTAACACAAAGTGCTTTCCAATTCACATATTATTCACATACATATACACATATATACATATTCCCCAAACCCACCCCCACCCCGGCCCAACCATCCCTATATTAAAACTTCCATGCAAACACATACACATACGCACACACACACATGCACACACATTCACGCACACACGCACACATACATGCAATAAGATAATGGGCATGAGGCTGAATGCAGGTGAACCAGCTGTGAGAGCACCATCAGAGGAGCCGTCTGCACCAGGAGCAGAGAGTCGCCTGCAGCCAGAGGACACAGACTCAAAACCCAGAGGAGAGACCAGGCACAGACCAAACCTCCCCCTGGGGCCAATGAGCCAGTGCCCAGGGGCCACAGACGACCACCGCTCCCAGTACAGAGGGCCCCTCAGAGGAAACACTGGAGAGTCTAAAATGAATAAAGGGATTCAGATAAAGGAGGATAAAGATAAAATATATAGTAAAGTAAACACTAGGACCTAAGGTTGAATGTAAAATACATCAAAAGTAGCCTCAATTATAAATAAAATAATATAAAATAATAAATTATTTAAAAATACCGATGTAAATAATAAATAAATAAATAATAAAATAAATAAATATTAGTCAAAAGCTAAACTAAAAAGGTGGGTCTTGAGCCTGCTCTTAAAAACCTGAACGTTCTCTGCGGCCCTGAGGTTCTCCGGCAGGCCGTTCCACAGACGAGGGCCGTAGTACTGAAAAGACGCCTCGCCGTGAGTGTGTGTCCTGACTTTGGGAATGACTAGGAGCCGGCTGCCGGAGGAGCGCAGGGGCCGCGAGGGTTCATATGGTAAAAGCAGTTCTGAAAGATAAGATTGTCACACTTAACAATCCCATATTATTTGAATTACAATCAGCACCATTTTGACAAAAGTCCTACATTTGTAATACAGATGTACTATGGGGAAGAATTTATTGTTAAAATAAAAAAAATAGCAAAGGTTCAGGCTGATTTTCACAAAAATCTGACAAAAATTTGACCAAATTCAAAGTGAAGCTGTTTCTGAACCCTTTGGAGAACAAACACCTGTCTGGACTCTTGTGAAGCTGACACTCTGTGGTTTTGGCTTCTGTTTCTCATTTACACCTAATTAAGTGGAGACAAGCTCTGCAGATTTCAAATCCAGCCTTGGTTTTCTTTAGTAAATAGAAAGAGTAAAGCTACAGTTGGAGATTCTGACTTAAAGACAATAGATTGAGCATTTGTTGGGTTTTGACCATTCCCTTTTCAAAGCCGAAGATAACTTCACTACAATGAGATTTAGGGTTTAGGCAGACTGAACTAATGACCCCTTCAGTCGCCATGATTTGATTTATTATTTTTGTATTTGATTTATTTTTAAATTATTCAAAGACTAAATGTTTCATAAAAACAATAGCTTGACCAAATAAACTAAATGAACATGAAGGCCGAGGTTTTGTCTCACACATCAGAAGATCAGGCAAGAGACACAATGTTCCCATTTCTCAGACACAATAACCTGTAACCTTCAAGTGACTATTCAAATCTTCACACTTAATAAAACATATAAAGACATGACAATTTTGTCCCACAACACTAATCAGAAAAAGAATCGCTGACAGATCAACTGCTAAAATGATAGTTAGTGACAGCTCTAGACCAGAGCATGAAATAAAGCTGACAAGTAAAACAATAAAACATGAATAAGACACACTGTACTCACTGAAATGCTGTTAATGGTTTTCTATATTTTGCTAATGCAAGGGGTAATGGTTGGAGGTGCTCTGGTGCTTTTGGCGCCTGGGCGACCTCCTCTGCTCTTCCACAACGCTCGTTTTTTTCAGGCGGGTGGCCTGATGTGACCTTTGGCCCTCGGACTTGTTCAGAGCAAGCTCAAGATCCTGGTTCTCTGAAGAGTGCTGTTTAGAGGAGAGCTCCTGCACTGTTCTGGACAACTGCAGGTTCTCCTCCTTCTGCTCTGCCCTGGTGCAGCTGCAGGACTCTGGCTTTGACCAAGCTCGGTTCTTCAGCTCAGCCATTACCATGTCCTGCTCAGAAAGTTTCTGTTTGAGTGTTTTAGTAACACTGTTGGCGCTGGCGAGCTGCTGTTTTAGCTGCACTTTCTCCTGGATGGCGGTATTATAAAGATAGCGGATATCTTTATACGCCTGGGTTTCCGCCTCCAGCTGCTGTTCCTTCTGGAGTAGAATCTTGACTTTCGCCAAATCCCGGTCTTTCTCCTTCATTTTCTCCGGGACACTGTTGGCTCTGGAGAGCCGCTGTTTCAGCTCGACCTTGTCCTGGACTGCCTTGTTATAAAGATAGCGAATGTCTTTGTGTGCTGTTAGTTCCTCTTGGAGCTGTTTATGGGTCCTCTGCAGCTCCAAGTCTTTTTCCAGGGCCAGTCTCTCCTGGTCCTTTAGCTTCAGGTCCAAGGCATTGGTGGCTTGAACCTGATTTTCAAGCTGGAGCCTCATCAGCTCCAGCTGTTCCCGGAGCTCCCTGACCAGAAGGCTCTCTTCTGGGGGAGGAAGGGGCAGGACCAGGGCGCTGTCCTCTTGGGTCAACACCTCCTGGGTCTCCTGGACAGGCTCGGGCTCTTGAAGTCCCTCTGCAGGTGAGGGGCAGAGCAGAGCCTGCAGGTCGAACTCCTCCTCGTAGAGGCGCTCGTCGTCCTCAGCGGTATAGAGGTACCAGGGCTTCATGGTTAGTCTTGAGCTAATGTCGAGTCCCTCTGCAGGTGAGGGGCAGAGCAGAGCACGCACATGCATCGGAGTATGCATGTGCATGCAGGAGCTATTTAAATGATTTTGTGAGCACTCTTTGCGCCCCTGGTGGCCAACGGTGATAAATGCACCATATCACTAATTCAGTTTTTTTCATGGCGCCCTGCACTGGAAATATTCCCCAAGTTTCGTCCAAATCGGACAATGTCAATGTTTGACTTAATAGGTAGGGGGCGCTAGCGAGTACTTTTTATTTATTTTTATTAATGCATTACATTCAGACCATAATTACGCACTCGTGACTGAAATTAAAGCTCTGTCAATCCGAGCGTGTAGCCGTGACATGAGATCGGAAAAACAGGAAACAAAGGCGTTCGTCGATGGCGAGCCACGGCGAGACCATTCGAGATATTTTTAAAAAAGTGGCCGATTATTAAATTTCAATGTGTCCCGATCGCATAAATGTGTGCCAGACCCACGTCAGGCAAAAGCCCTAGGACATGTTCTCTGTCAAAAAAAAAAAGTCAAACTGGCGTGGCGACTTCGGTCCAATATGGCCGCCGTGCGCTTGGTCCGAGGGCCGCGCTCCAATGTCATGTTTTGCTCGGTTCACTGTTCTCTATCACTACTCCGAGTTTCGTGCACGTCGGGCAAAATTTGCTCGTCCCATATCCCATAGGGGTCCGATTCGGGCCGGTGCTGTTCGTTCGGGTCGGGTCGGCCAGTCTCAGGATGCGCAAATTATCAAATTTTTCGCCGGGCCGGTCGCGACTATACCCCCATCGGTCGCGACTATACCCCCATTGAAGACTTTTCGTGCATGTTCACTGGGTCAAAAACGCGATCATTTGTAGGGAAAAAAAAAAGGAAAAAGAATCAGAATAATAAGAAACCGACGAAGAACAATGTCCCTCGCCAGTTTACTGGCTCGGGCCAATGACATACTGTGGAACATTCAAGACAAGCAACTACTGTTTATCTCCATGGAGACAAGCTGAAATGTATCCCATCGAGAATAAAAAAGAATACATTTTTTGTGTTTTGATCAGTCTCAACATAAAAGCTTTCACTTGGAAACAACAAACTTGTCCAATCTGCCCCTAAAGATGTTTTATTATTTCATTTAATCAACTTGCATTCGATGGGACAGTCTAAGTTCAAAAACTGTTTTCTCAAAATGCATTTTCCCCCATAGATCCATAAAGACCACCCCTTAAAGTAGCACCTAGATGCCAAAGTTTACAATCTCGATCCTACAGTTCTAAAATTGGTTTACTAAAGTTTTTAAATCCCAAAAAATGAGGCAAAATTTTACACAAATTATCAGTAAAATCAAGTTTTTAAATAATACTAACTTAAACTGTATTGTTTGTATTGCATAATCTAACACAACACAATAGGCATCTCACGAGTTAATCCTCTGTCCTTCACAAACCAAGCCTCTTTAAAAAGACATCCAGCACATACTTGATCAGTCAATAGTGAATCTCAAACAATAGTGATCAGCAAGTGTTGAAATAAGTCTTTATTGTTCACTAATAGTTAGCAGACAGAGCTGGAGGCCATGGATGAAAGACATATTTGAAGAGGGATATTGAGCTGAGGTTCTGTCATGTATTATAGTCGGGGCCTGTGATGTAACAGTCTCGTGCTTCAGAGACCCTCACCTGACCAGAGCCTTGGCATTATCACTTCTACTGCTGTGGTTTTAATAGAACTGAGCACAAATGGTGACATCTTGGGACAGTTACAGAGGAGGAAAAAATTATGCAATGTTGGCAGTTGTTTGACATTTAAAGGACTACTGCTGCAGTGACTTTTTTGAGCTTTTAACCATGTTCTAACAATGTTCTGTCATCAAAAACATACCTGGAATTGCATTCAGCTGGATTCACGCTGTTTTGAGGAATGTTCGTTTGAAAATTCTCTCCCCTTCAACCGTCAGAGATACTTCCTGCTGAACTTCCTCGATCAGTGACGATTTCATACATCACTCATCTCAATCTCCTGCTGTTTTAAGTCCTTGAATCATCGCCAGACTCGTTCTGAGCATTTCTGCCGTCTAAACATGGTAATTGCTACTGCTAAGCTGAATGTAGTTGTCTTAAAGTGCTATTTTCACTAAATTGTGTATAGCGTTAGGCACACAGCAAAGAAAGTCTTTCATGTAGTCCTTTTTTTGTTTCAAAACGTGAGAAGGCAAATTAAAGGTACTCAAGAGCATGTTTAAAGGCTAATAATATTATGAAAAATGCATAATATTTTCCCTTAAGACTTGCAGTATGATAAACAAATATAATAAATATAACTCGGGTCCTATGATGTAACATAATATGCCTGCTCATAGTTTTGACTGTAGCACTTATCTGCCGTGGTTCTAATATGAATGGACACAGGTGGGCCAAGGTGACATATTGGGACTCGTACTTACAAAGGACGCTGAGAACTTCACAAGGGACAAAATAGTGAGAATTGCACAGTAATTTATGTTGTCATGTTTCAATGGGGAGAATCTGGGCCACACGTTGTTGACTCTACTGTACGTTCAAGGACACTCTTATGTAACAGCCACATCCCATTGTGAGACTGCTGGGTTACAATGGCAAGGACACACGCAATTTGCAGTGTAGGTGCCCAATCTCTTGAGTCATTGTAATTCTATCGGGAATTAGCTCTCTGTCTTGCCTAAGGATCCAAAGTGAATCTCAATTACCATGCTTCCTCAAGAAAGTTGATCAGATTGTAGAAACTAGTTTGTTTAAAAGTCTTGACAGCAGTCAGATGTATCGCTCACTTATCTAAAGCATCTTCACCGAGTCTATAAGCACATTTTAAGAGCACAGAGCGAGTTTTGCTGTCCTGGGAAAAGCTAAGAAACATTGACATAACTGCGCACTTTCTGCGTCTTGTAGAATTAAACGCTCTATTAATAGTACTGTACTGTACTGTACTGTACTGTACTGTACTGTACTATGCTGGGGAAAAACTGATTTTACTTCATAACATGCAAGCAATTGGATACATGAACTAGTTTTTTTTTTCACGTTTCAAAAAATCTGGTTCCACGCTGTTAAGAAATGCTCAAACTACTTTCTTTTCTTTTTGCCACTTTTGGTCCTGGTGCCAGCTTACCAATGCTTTCTGCAGAACACACTGCCCACGTATGAAAGACAACCAACCAGGAAATGACATCCCCATCCGTAGACTTGGCTTGGCTACTGTCGAGCCTTTTTACAGTGTGTCTGAATATGAGGAGAGAAAGAAGACAAGCAGACACCCCGCAGGCACGTTATAAAGCACCTAATTGTAACCAGACCAGAGCCCCGCCAGCGTTTCCATCGCAAATTTCACAACTAAACAATGGAAACTTCCTGAGCCATAATGTTCATGGACAATTCTGGACAATATCAAAATCTCAGGTAAGGTAAGAACTCAGTCTGACAAACTAACCAATCAACTACAACACATTTACTAGGCTCTATTTTCAAGTTTCAAGACACATATTGCCTGGAGCTCAATAAGAAAATATTTTTTAACAACAAAGATCAGAGAATAAATAGTAATATAAATCTGAATGACGAAAGAGCAGGAAAGTCAACATTTTCAATAGAGGTTATGCTGAGGCATTCTTTTATTTGCAAAACACATTTTGACTTGAGCAGCACTGAGTTATAGGCAGCATGTGTTTCTAACTAATTTTTTACCAAAAAAGTTTCTCGTTCTCTGACTGTGCAGAGTTTAGCTTGCTTGTTCGCTAATTGCAGTTGGAGATAAAGGACACTTCAACTAACACTTGGACTTGGAAACATCTTATTTAAGGTAATGAGTCTGGGTGTGATCCCAAATTCTGTATCAGTGATAAATATGAGCGTAGCTGCAGTGTTCCTATTGTTTATCTGGTTTTACACAACTTGATTTTTTTTTTTTTTTAGATGTCAGGTACAAACAAAATATTTAGCATAGTTATAGACTTTTATAGTTGTTATCTGACTTTAACTGCTTTTTTCACATTTTAGTTGTGTTTTGGGAATTTACAGGAGAAAATGTCTTTACTCCCCATTGACTCTCATGTGTTTTTGTCACTCACTGTTCAAATTCTAAATGCTATAATGTCATAACCTCTGTATTTGGTCATTTGTAACACTTACTAACTATTCATTCCAAACATTATTGGACAAGTATTGGTGATGTGAAATATTCTTCAGAGCCGCAGTGAGGAGCAGCATGGCATTGGATTAGTGCGGACCTGATGCTGGTGCTGACAGGGACTTGGGGACACACTGTCTGCTCTCCTCCTCCACTCAGGGTTGTGGGTTGGACTCCCAGGAGTATCCATGTCTCTGGGGACCGCTCCCGGAAGCTCTGGATCAAACACATGGCATGAGAGAGGAAAATGAGAATCTAGGATCACACAAATTAACTGTTGGCTAGTTTGTTTCAGTTGATATTGATGTGAATTATTGAACAGCTTTTTCAATTTTCTTTTTAATTAACCTTCATTTAACCAGTTATAAAATATATTTTGCTCATGAGTGACCTGTGCACTGAAGAAACAGAAAATGCTCAATCTATTGAGTATTATTACCACGTCCACTATCTTTCTAAATTTATTATCAAAACACACAAAAAATCATGATACTGACAATACAGAGAGAGTGATTAGTTGAGATGCAAAGGTAAAAAACTGCGATTGGCTGACAGTAAGAGACAGGTGACGAACAAATTTAATATAAGTTATTATTTCCTATTGACTCATATGTGATCACATGAAAGTCTTTGTGTAATTTAATTTTCCCAAAGACATCTCAGGATGAATAAACATTACAATATAGTTTTTCATTACTAAAGTATTATCATAGTGTCATCATCTTCTAATTTAGAAGTCTGGAACATGACTCTTAAAAAAAGGTGGTATAAACAGGTGTTGTTCTGAGACAGAGAGAGACAGACAGAGAGCCCTGGAGAAACAGAGGAGCAGACATTTGGTTGCACGTGTGAGGAGGAGCTCCAGCAGTGAATCATGAGCACACTTGTTCAAACACATTCACAGGGCATTTGGCTTTGGGTTTGAATCCGTTTAGAAAAAAAGGCTTAAATGTTGAGTCTTGAAAACGGTGAATCAGAAAATATGAAAAAAGAAAAAAAACCATACACAAACAACAATGACAACATATAAGGATGAGCTGACCTGCATGTACCTGGTGTATCTTTTGTTTCATGAATTGTGTTTGAGTAATCCTGGAAGCTGTGGACTCTCAAAGTCTCTGTTCATAGCCGCGGGAACTAGGGGTGCAGAGGGTGCAATAGCACCCCCTGCTGGATGGTAAACTCAATGGGAACTGTGGGAACAGGCTCATTTCTGGTTTTGCCCTGAGCAAAACTATATCTTTTCTAGGTAACATTATAAAACGACACAGTTTCTGTTCTAATAAATATGGTATTTTTACTTTTATCAAATGTTTTTGCAGTCAAAAAAAAAAAAAAAAAAAAACTGCACCCCCTCTCAAAATGACGTTCCCGCGGCTATGTCTCTGTTCTATTCCTCCACGACAGACCACTTAAGTTCATACGCCTCCATCAATGCATTCTGATTATTTGCTGAAAGTGCCGATGGTGAAAAGTACAGTTCAATCAAAAAGCCTGCACACTTAGTTACATTTTAGATCAGTCTTTTGAACAATACTTGAACAATTAAAAGTTTAAAGTTGAATTAAGTTAAGCTGTTGTTGCTTTCTTTCCCTCTGTACACATATCATTTCACCTTTTCATTCTAGTGTTTTATATAAATAGTTTTTTTTAATGAAAAATAAATAAATCAAATGTAAATCTCATTAACAATGAATCTGCCTTCTCCTATAGTCATGGGCTTTAGGCAATGACCGAGAGGACAAGATTGGCCAAAATGAGATTCTGGGCGCTAGAGATAGGGAGGAGCTCAGTCACATGGGAGGAGCACAGAGCAGAGCCACTGCTCCTCCATGTCCATTCATTCAAACCCCCCTCTTGAAATTTAAACAACTCATTGTATTTATTTTTATGGTCAAGGAAAAGAAAGTTCAGTTATGTAATTTTTTTTCCTCACATATGTTCAAAGTTATACTGTGCCAAATCTTAAAATGTCTTGGGGGTCAAGGCTGTGGAGTGATTAAAGCAGCTACGAGGATGTAATGACTCTGAGAATGGACCAATTACACTACGTCAGTGTATAATGTATTTTAAGGTTGTGAACGAAAAAATTATTGTGTTAGGGGGGAAAAAATCATAGGCTTGCATAACTGAATTCTGCTGAAAAAGTGTCTAAAATATATTACAAATACAAACTGACCTGAAAGTAAACCAAAACAAGGCCACTCCTTAAAGGGGCAGATAAAAATATATTTCTCCTCCCAATATGTATCGCCAGTTTAATGCCATACTGAGTAATGGAGTAATGGAGACAAGCAGGTGACATGCCCTTCACCAGAAAAGTTACATAATGCACTGTTAAAATATAACTGTGTGCTTGCTGGTGATGCAGTAGTTTAAAGCGTATGTGGCGTTGTCATTGGTTTAGTTCCCGTCTCCTCTATTTGCCAAATGTCTCCACGCTCTCTCTCCCTATTTAAATTTGGAAAGACTCAAACGGATAAAAACAAATGTATTAGTGTTAAATTTATATTTGGAATGCTGCATACAGTAGAATTTTTGCTTCGTTAGCTGTCCCATAAAATAAAGTCTTCGGGACAGAAAATAAATGTAAAAATGTCAGATAGTATATGGAATTCCTCTCAGGAGTAGCAGGCTGTTGAATGTGAATTCACACGGACTATCATTCACTGGTGACTTAACAATCCATAACCATAATGCGAAATGCTAAGACCTCTTACATCTTGTTCTATGCACTGCAGCCCTGTCCACGCTCATACAAATTATTACCTCCAAATATCCACAGAGGTCATGTCCATGACCTGCTGTAACCCACTCATCAACAGACTTCTTTAGAAAGTCTGACAGATTGTACAAGGAGTAATGCGTGCTGCATGTTCCCTGACAGGCTGAAGGAGCGCCGCATAGACACTGTGTAGACATTTTATCTGCTTTAATCTGCAGATGTGAGGAAAGTCTAACAGTATGAAAGCCCCAGGGCCCAAAACCTCTAACAAGAAATACTCAAGTCTGACAAGTCTCCAGTTAGGAGGAAATTTGAGAAAGGCTGTTAAGTAATCTTACTTTTTTAACTCTTCAAAACTTGACTTTACGGTCAGTTTTATGCCAAATGAACTCATTTCAATTATATAGCTCTGTTTGGACACTCAGAGTCACTTTACATTGCATTATTCTTTTACTTTGCACCAGACAGTTCTGAAGCCACAGCTGCCCTTAGTTCAATTGATGAAAGAAAGGCTGCCAATATATGCAATCACTCATCTCAAGGCAAGGCGGGTGAGGCGGGTGAAGTGCCTTCCCTTGGGACTCAACAAGTAAGCACTGGTGGAAATCGATCAGTCAAGTTTGTAACTACTGTTGCTTTTTGAGTTTTTGAGTATTTAACCATAATCTTAAGGTACAGTAAGTAAGTAAATCAAATCAAATGAATTTATTTTTAGTAGCGCCCAAAATCACAACAACAGTTGCCTCGATGGTAAGTCGTTATGGTTAAAACAATGTCCTCTGCATTTGACTCATTCTTCAATGCTGCTGGGGCCCCCTGTCAGGAGCAGCGGGAAACTGCTCTGCAGAGCCTGGGGACCCAGAAGGGCTTGGCTTGGAAACGCACGAGGAGAACATGCAGCGTCAAATCTCATTACTGTGAGGCTGTACTGCCTTTTGCATTTTTATTTCCTAATCAAAAACATACCTGACACTTTTAGAGTCATCTTACATATTGAAACGAGTCCATGTTGAGAGCTCAGAATGCTGAATAATTCATAAACTGGTTCTTTGTAGACACTGATGAATATCAAAAATAAAATTAAGTTTTTCATCATGTGGTGCGTATAAAAAAATGGCTTAAATTTCTTATTTCATTTTTTACAGAGGAGATTTTAGATATCTCATTTAGTAAATCTTATTGGAAATTGGAATCAAATTTGAGGCCAAGAATTAGATACAAACAAATCCTTCTGCACAATCTGTCAAACGCTTGGGAAAGTCTATAGGACAGGTTCTGATAAATTTCAAATTATTACATAGTTTGGTGGGAAGGCAAATGTGGTGAATATTTATCATTGTTTTACATCTGTGAAGTTGCAGTTTGTGAAAAAATTTCAAAAAATAATAGTTTAAAATGACACGAAGTAGTGCTGAGTTCTAAAATGGAATCCTTCACCTATGTCATCAAAAAGCGACATTGAGACAATTTTCACAAAATTTACAAATTTTTCTGACAGTTTAAACGATGTCTCAACAAAATAAAGGCATTATCAGGTATTATTATTTGTCAAATCATAACTATTCTGTAATTTATATGGATTTTGGATTTTATATGGATTTCAAAATGGTTGCTAGGTAACATTTGTTGAATTACCTCTACCTATGTCATATTTGCTGTCCATGTCCAACCAGGAAGTGCAAAAAATTTCAAACTAGGGACAAATGGGCACTACCATGTTCACTACATTTTAGTGAAATGTGACGTCTAACCTGTCATATAGACAAAGTACAAAATTAGAAGGTTTTTATGTGAATATGGAGCTCTTTATGTCCATGTATGAGAAAACAGCCTTGGAAATTACAAATCGAGGGAAGTCAATTAAATGAAATGTTATACAGCAGATTGGAATAGAGTGACAATATTGTTTTTACCACTTATTTAGAGAGCAAACTGACCAAAATGAACAAATGAGTTTTGGCTGATGTGCTGCCTTAAGTTCTCAGCTCTCAAATGTCCTTCACAGTGCATACTTGGATGCTCGCAGTTATTGTTTTTAGCTACATTTAAACTGCTTCACTCTTCAGCACATCATCCAAAATACACACTAACAGAGGCAATAGTTCCAGTGGTTCTTTATTGTCTATTTTGCATGTCATCAGGACTGGCATAATTGTACAACAAGGCAACTTACTTTTAACATTTAAAACGTATGTGAAATCCTCGTTTTCTTCCGCTGTATATGTTTGTCTTGGCTTGCATCCCATAGCTGACATGACAGGCCCACACCTCACTCCTCATGTACTTAGCTCTTTTATGTTCCCACTAATAGTTTTTGGTGGTGTTTTGTTGTCCGCTGTGTTTTGATTTATCCTGTGCTGTTGAACACAATGAGGTGCTGACAGATCAAATGCCTGCTATCATGGAGATATCTGGTTTATTTTTGGTATGGGCAGAGCTCAGAGGAATTTCTTGCACACTATCGCTCCTTATGTTAGACATCTGATGTTACAGACACAACAAGATGGTCTCAAGTTTGTTTGTCAAGTAAAAATAATCATTTTAAAGTCCATATGACAGGTTAGGTTGACTTTGAAACATTTTGTCTATTTGTCCCCAGTTAGACAGTTTTCGTAATGTTTATAATAATGTTACTTCCTGGTTGAACATGGGCAACAAATATGACTGAATATAGATAGACGTAATTCCACAGCTGTTACCTAGCAACTATTTTGAAAACAAGGGCCAAAAGTCATATCATTTACACAATTGACGGTTGAATGCTGTCGCTATATTGTGTGTCGCTTTTTGATGACATCACAGAGGGATTCCATTTTAGAACTCAACACTACGTCATATCATATTTTATTTTACAAAATTTCTTTACAAACTGCAACTTTACGGATGTAAAACTATGATAAATATTTACCACAGGCTCTATCCCACCAAACTAAATCATAATTAGAAAAATGAGAACGTGTCATATAGAGTACAGTGCAGTGGTTGGAGATAAGGGGAAGGTGATTACAAACATTTTCAATGCAGCTTCACTCAAACATAAAGTATTTATGATGTGGTTAAAAGCTCATAACTGTTAATTTTACAAAGCGTCTCCATTAAGAGACCTGAGTATTGGAGCTGAATCATGCCCCCCGGCCGGCTGTGTTACTGTGCACTGATGCACACCTGTTATTTGTTCTACTGTTGTCAAAGATATTTAACATCGTAAAGTCCCATGTATTTAGAGCCTTGTGGGGTTTTCCACTTTGATATTCACAATTACATAATATCTACTGACATCTTTATATCAGACCACATTGCACGAGCAGATGTAATTGAACTGTGATAAAACAACAAGAAATGCAAGATAGCTCTTGCAGGAGTGGAGAGTGGGATATTTAATCCAAGGTTAAATAAGGTGATAATTTTATGTGGTACAATTGTTTTTCTGGAATAAGGGTCTGTGTACAAATGATCATTACTTTTTTCACTCTTTGAAGTTAGTGAATGACCTAAAAAAAAGAAATACAGTAAAAAGTTTAGCTGAAAAGAGTGATGTTATGTTACATTTTTCAGTGTAATTATTTTATGTTAAAGAAAATAAAACTGAGTTCTGTCATCTTAACAAGTTTATTTTAAGACAATATATATATATATATATATATATATATATATTTTTTTTTTTTTTTTGGTGCACAGTGGAGATCATGGGTTTGAATCCTGGACCAGACCAACATCACACAATCTCTCTGGTGGAGTCTGCATTTCCTTCCTGTGTTACTGTGGGTTCTCTCTGTGTTCTCCGGCTTCCACCCACCGTCCAAACACATGCATGTGTTCAGGTTAATTGGCAAAAATCTCAATTGCACTGAATGTATGAAGGTGAGAGAATGGTCCATGTGGTCTGTGTTAACCCTGCGACAAGTAGGCCACTGTCCAGGGTCTACCCGCCTAAGGCCCAAAGTCAGTGGGATGGGCCCCAGTCACCCTCGACCCCCTAACGGGGCCAAGTGGTTGAAAATGAATGAATGAATGACTGAATGAATGGCTAATCTGGATATCAGGATAATCTGTACAAAATGTAACCTGAACATAAATACACAATCTGTTTATTTAAAGTCAAAATGAATATTTTTTATGTATTTATTATTTTATGCCTCAACTTTCAAAAAATAGACTTTGATGAAAGAAACTATCTAACAGAGATAATTTGCTTTCAAAATATATGTTTTGCGGCATTTAAAAAGTAGTGTGTGGAACAACCATTCACTCATAAAACCTACTTCTGCCTGACTCTAAAAATACAAACATCCAACTATCAGTGAAAGGATCATGGACTTGTTTGGCACTCACTAACGCTAATGCAACCTGAAGGTCCACAGATAACAACACCACTGCTCTATCACACCACTGGTCTGGAGGGAGGAGGAAGTGTCTGGGGAGTAAACAAGAATGTACACAGGGTTATTTATGCCTTCACAGGTCTGTATTTACAAGCACAGATTAAATACATTGTTTCTGGAAATTGTTCATACAAGTACTAGTTGTTGTATGGCAATAGTAGTCATATAGCAACAGTAGTAGCAGTAGTAGTAGTAGTAGTGGTAAGAGTACAATTGTATTATTTACAAACTTACTTCATCACAGAACACTCTCAACATCTAATATTGTTTTTTTCCAGATGTGATAAAATATAAGTGTTGTTTTTTTCCATAGTGCAAGCTGTACTGATATGTGCAGACAGACTCTGTATACCCCAAGTTTTATTGGACAGAAAGGAAAAATCTGATTATGTCATGGTACCATCTGGCTGTCATGAATCTCTGGAGCTTCGCTAATGGACTGCAGTGGGACAGGAGCAGAGAGAGGAGCCGGGACACTCAACATGACCTGCACAACACAGTGACCAGAGAACTTGCAAAATGTCAACACAATGTGATGTGAACTTTAAATGTAATTGCATTGGGACAACTAAAAAGGCTGTTGACCTCATGAAAAGACTGGTGATGTCTGCTATAAATGGAGAGCTGGTGGCTTCATTCTTCTCCGTGCCCTTGGGCAAGTTTCAGAGGATAAGAAATCATTTAATCACTCTGGCAACCAAATGGCATCACTGTTCCACAGTATGGCGTTAAATAGTGATGGGCAAATTGATACCAAATATCAATATATATTAGTTCAAGCAGAGGTTGAGAGAAAACAATGATAAATCAAGGAATTTCAATGTATTTTAGTACAAAACTCATTGGTTTTGGATTTACATCGAGATATTTGCCATACTTTTACTTGATATCACCAATCACTAATCAGTCTAACATTTATTTAATTGTTTTAGCGCAATACCAGTAGCAGTAGTAGTACTTCCATGAGGATCCTGAAGACGTCTTTGAAGATGGTGGTGGTGGTGGTGCAAAGGATGAAGGTGGAAATTTCTGGTATCTGAGTAATGTATGGCCCATTCCTTTAATAGGTTCTCGTTAATAAAACAGCTGCAATTTTAATTTTGCCGCACAAAACCAAAGCAGTACATTGCATAGTTGTAAAAGGAAACATGTCACAGATGAGTTAGTCAACCCCAGCTTGACCACAATTGCCAAAACATTGACGTAACAGTTTCATTACAGGAGATATTGATTAAATGTCCTAATAGGATGAAAACAGAGATTTTATTCAAATGCAGGGACAGAGCGTACCTTAATCTTACCATTAGTAATGTTATGATAACTTCTAGCAATGTAAATACTATTTTCCATTCAATAAATAAATCATTTTGAATCAAGTCTGAATATGTGTTGCAGGTGAGTAAAAAATCCCGCTGGTTTTATTGGAACATTTTAACAAAAACATAATATGCCATTTGCTGGGAAGTGTTGTGTAACTTTTTGGCAAGTAATGCAGGAAAAACTTTAGATGTTAACAAATCAGCACACAAATATTTAGTTAGCTGTGACCTCCTTGGTACCGACTAAATAGAAAAAAAACAACATATCAGTGGCACATACACTTCAGGTCCATAAGCCAGCACAATGCAGCTTATGTGAAGGCTGAGAAATCTGCAGAGGAATGCCAATAATGCATAGAACAAACAGGTCTGGTTACTGCTCCGCTACAGGGCTCTTTACTGTGACTACTGTGACAAATGGTGAGGTGGAGTGAAATGAGGAAGAGCATTGAGCATTGAGGAGGCTGATGGTTCAGCTGCTGCGGTGGACCTATAGATGAGGAGGACGGTTAAAGATAAAAGAAAGAAAGAAAGAAAGAAAGAAAGAAAGAAAGAAAGAAAGAAAGAAAGAAAGAAAGAAAGAAAGAAAGAAAGAAAGAAAGAAAGAAAGAAAGAAAGAAAGAAAGAAAGAAAGAAAGAAAGAAAGTGAGTAATTGTATGACTTACAATTATGCACAATAAATACTAGAAGAAGCATCATTTACACTTAATAACAGGTGAGTTTGGCACATGGTTTGAGCGGATTTACCTGCAGACTGCCTGTCACGTCAATCACAGCGGACTGCGGTGCATATTTGACCTTAAAACTAGACCGTTGATATCCAGAAAAAAATATTACTTCTTGTGCGCATTGACTTTAATAACTTTGTGAGGTCCTGAACTGCAGTCGACTCAAATAAACCAGCCTAAATAGTCTCCCTCCTGCCTCCTCTGGAACTATTCCCCAAAGCCCTGCTCCTCTCTGGGGGGCGCTGCATGGAGACCTCATCCTATCCGGGAGCACCGTGTGTGGAGTGATATAACTTTAGAGGAAACAGCAGATTTACGTGCTGCATTGAAGTTGGTCCTACCTCTTTCAAACACATGACACTGCTCCTCCAGGCCAAAGTCTCATATCTTTCATTTCGCTGCTGTATTTCTGCCAGATTACCAAAAAGCGGGTGGATTTAGCAGGAAGTTCACTGCGCTGTCATCCTTTTACCTTTGTCTTACTTTTAATATAAATCTGGGGTGCACACTGCGTGCTTAACAGAAGCTTTCTCAGAAGACGCTGTCCCTTGGTCTACCTCCAGGCGAGGAACACGAGCCAATGGTATTTTAGACACTAACAGTCTTTGCAGACACTTGATGCCATGGCAAAGAAATCCTGTTTACAATAGACTTTTATTCAAATGTGTCCAAAAATATCAAGTTCAAAGTCCACCATGTTTTATATGTTGTTAAGTGTAGATTTAAATCATTTTAAAATGTCAAATATCAAAATTCAGTTCAATTACCTTAGCTCTGTCCTGAAATAGATGATTCTGTTGGCAATGTCTGCTGACCACAATACACCACAAATTGCCAGTCAGTGGTTCATATTTCACCAAAATTACATCTCATGAAAGGGGTTGGGTTATAAAGAGCCGCCAAATAAAGCTGTTTGAATATCTTTTGTGAAAATATGAATTTGAATGTCTTATAACTTCCATCGTTTATCTGAATGTTTTGTTGTGGATCTTTAGAGTTCAAATCCCCAAAGACCAAACCACTGGAGTAACCTGCCAGGAGTCGTGAGCAACCACAGGGCACCTTTTTAAGCAAATCAAATTGTGCATTAATGGATTCATTCTAATAACTTCATTGCTTAAACTCCCTTAACAATAAAGGTATAGCGGAGTGGGAGATGTTGCGCCAGGCTGTTTTTTACGGTAAATTCAGCGCTCCGTGTCTTCATTGCACTTTATTATTATAATCTCTTTCAGGATGCAACATCACTGCATCGACAGCCCCAGTACTTCGGCCATATAATGCATTATTCATTCAAATCATGAAATGAGTCATTCACTCATGCATCCAGGAGTGATCCATCATAGAAAAAGTCTCATGGACATTGTTTTAAAACAAACAAACAGAACATTATCCAAAATTCCAAATTACTAATTTTGCAACTTTTGTAAAATGTGAACAAAGTAAATTGTTTTCTTTATTGTTTTAATTTCCTTTTTGTCTTAAACTTCACATTGCCACATTATATACAATTCTACATACATATGCTGTGCACTATTAAGTTTAAGTATCAAAATCACATCCAGTCCGTACTCCGCTCATAAAGTCTCCTTACATAAAAATTTAATAAGGCTCTAACCCTGTTTTTATGACGCATGGAAAATGAAGCAAAAATGTAACAGGTGAAGTCAGCCATGTTTTTTTTAAATGACTTCCACTGCACTGAACTGTAAAGAGCCAAAACACATTCGTTATTGAATTTACCGCCCATAACTGCCGTGAAGAGGATTTTGGGACAGGGTTACGAACTCCGGCCTCGTCCCAGGTCAGGATACCCTCCATCAATGGCTCCACTGTGGACCGTCCCACATCTGGATCATCTCAAAAAACAATCTAAACTTTTGCACAAACAATTTGCACTTACGTAATGTTTACTCCAACTGAATAGATTACATAACAATCTGGCTTTACAGATAAAGGTGTTTTTAACGTTAGTATAGATCAATGATGGGGTAATTATACCAAAAATATTTGAACTAGAAGGACACAGAAGACATACTATACCTGTATTTGTCTGTCTGACCTGGTCTGACCACACGAGTCTGTTCAAAAACAAGCAGGAGGTTAAGAAGAGTTGAATGGATGAGTTGTGTAAGTTATGTTTCTTTTCTCTTTTTAAATTGAATTCAGGTCATGTTTTTTGTTGATGAAGTTATGGCTCTCTTATGTTGCATTTACCCCTTGAGGCGCTAATTAGATATGCTGAAAAAAAAAGGTTGCTGGATCTGCATAAAAGAGTTATTCAAAGCAGTTACAAGCAATAAAATCATGTTTTGATCGATTGATTGGCTTTACTTCGAGCTTATGACAGCGGATAAGACATTGGTTTACAATTACACATCATCCTTGTACAGGGGTGCATATTCTATTACTTTAAAAACATTCAACATAATAGAATAGTTATAATATATATGCCATGTGAGTATGACTTTTTAACAATTAAAACTTTCAAAAAACCAAATGATACTGTTGCTTTACATTTTACTGATGCTATGTGGGTAATAGAATTGCATGCCATGGGAGCATGACTTTTTCACGATTAAAAATGTTAATAAAAATACACTGCTGCTTTAATGTGATGTTTAGGTAATAAAACTGTTAATATATGCCATTCAAGAATAACTTTTTCATGATTAAACCTTCATTGAAATTATGTTACCATTTCGCATTAAACATAAACAATACTCATATGCATTTATGCCATGTTGTCACCATTTGATTGGTACATATGACACCTGATTAGAGCCTATACAAAGGACACATCAATGCTACATACTTTTACTTTCTTTATTTTGAAATACATAAATTCAGCGAAACATCATATTACATCATATTTGCTGCTTATGTTGCCTAAGTCTTCAAGATTTAAGCAACATAAGTAGCAAATACAATAAATTGTAATAATATTGTAATAACAGATCAGAAGTTACCAGAGTTTGCTCTAGGAGGTTGAGGACCTGTATAATACACAATGAAACTGTTTTTGTGCGCAAAAGTGATTATTTAAAATGACTTTAGGTAACAATAATAACATAACAACAAAGAGCACTTTTTAAATATCAAAGCAAACAATCGATCAATCAACGCAGCATTTCATCCAAATGCTAAACCAAAACCAAAAACCAAAACACCAAAATACCACGATCACCTTTTAAAATAGTCAATAGTCCATTAAAAAGTTCAAACAGTTCAGCAGAGGTGGAGCAATGCAAAAAGTGAGTGCGATGGGGCAATGGGCTTATGGGCATTACAATGGATGAAACTGGTTGGTATATTTTTATGCCATGCCCTATACCTGCCACAACCAGCAACTTTCATTCAGCTTCGCACCGCTGCCACACTTGATGGAAGACAGAAAGAGAGAAAAAAAGGAAATTCTAACCTCTCAAAAGGCAAAACATTGATGATATTTTCCAGGAACAAAGCATTCCCAAATTTGCTATTAAGATATTAGACTGAGATGTCAAAATGAACACATGTTATTGCACAAGTCTGGCTTTAAAAAGGTTTTATTGGTGCAAACATGAGGTGGACAATTTGATCTAGTACAGTTATGCAAGCCGTTCATTAAAACAGAAGTACTTTTTAATATGTTTCATTTTGGGGTGGACTGTCTCCGTCTGAGGAAGTTTTTCTTGGATCTGATTTCTCTGAGATGAACGTGCAAGTAGCTCACAAGAAAGAAATACAGATGAGATAAATATGACCTTTTTAGGAAAGTCTTAGAGCTTGGACACATGTAAGTTGATCAATATAATGAAATTAACATGTGTGATGTAAAAGGTGTGTCAAAGATGTTAATTACAAAAAAACCTCCTGTCCGTCTAAAAGTTCTAAGACTTCTCTGAACGAGCGAAAGGAATATTAGCATGCAGTTTTCTAAAGGTCTGGGGTGAGATGGTGAATGGATTGAAGAAACACAAAGGAACAGCTTGATAACATTTTTAAAAGATGGAAATAATTTGTGTACGCCTCCTTGTACCCCTTAAAGTGTAAATATTGGTGGACATGTATGAAATCAGTTTTTCGTCTGCGTTAAACATGGATGGAGGTGTACATTTCAGTTTGCTCAGAAGTTTAGTCTTGGACACACATTTGACGGGGCGGTGACGTCAAAGTGAGTCTCTTATGAAACAGACAACAAGCAAGAGCAGTGTGCTGTGGATCACACTGAGAGACAGGCCTGTCACAAAGATGGAACATTTAAACCCCTAAAAACATTCTGACTGTGAGCTGACTTGTGTCTCCACAGATCTGACCTGTCACTTGGCCTGGTCACCTGCTTTTCTCCGTGGACATAGACGTGTTAAGTGTCACACTATGGAACATTTCAGGCAAAGCATTCCAAGAAGGTGAACCTCTGCCAGAAAAGTGACATCGTTTTTCAGTGTGAATGGATGGTTGTGTTACTAAAAGTGTGTGGAATAGACAGCAACAACCTATGACCCCTAAAAATCACACATTTCGATATTTTCCTCAAATAAATGAGCTTCAACTTCAAAAAGTCATGTTTGTACAGTGTTGGGTCCAGTTCGGGGGGTGTTTGGGTTTTGATGGGATCCCGCTGAGAGTGGTGAAAAGTGCACATTCCTCCACACTTCCTGGTCTCTGTTCTGTGATTTGTCCACTCCTCAGTCTGTGGTCCAGGCCCTCACGCTGATACCATCTGCTCCCGAACGTAAGCCCTCATCTACAGCAAGTACAGGAAGTCCATGGAAGCCGACCACAGACCCTTTGGGACGGCAGTTGGTATCAGTGAATCAAATACAGTGCTGAAATCAAATCCAATTGTAAAGGGTATAAGGCCAGGAGGTCTCACTGGATCAGGCAAATACTCAAATGACGTAACCTCTTCAAAGTTATGGGCAAAAAGCAATTACAAAGAAAAAGAGGTTGAGTTTTCTTATTTATTGGTGCAAAAACACGCAAAAAGGGTTTATTCTTAGAGTTTTGCACCTTTGTATCGCACTTTATATAAAAATAAAAAAAGCAATGTTTAATGGTTTGGATGGAATGTTTTTCATGACAATAATATTAAACTGAATCTTGAATTTCCAAGAAGGCATTTTGTCCCGGAAAGAGACTTGGAGCACTTTTTGTGAAGTGATATAGTGCCACAAACCGCTTGCAAATAAACTGAAACTCAAAATACGTGCAAAATCCGCCTCGTGTTGACTGTGAATACAGCGTTAGAGAAACAAAAGTAAAGACCACAGCAAAAGATGAGTTTGTTAATAATAAATTGTTCCTGACGGAGAAGCGGTAAAATATGGATTACCTTGAGTTTGAGAATTCACAAATATCACAGGAATTCATCTTGGCGTGCAAGGTAAGGTTAGGCCCCTTTTATTGCGACGTAGACCTGATTTAGGCCTCTCCTAGTCCTGGTTTAGTATTGTCTAGAGAAAGAATCAGACAAAAAGTTATTTATAAAGCACAGTTCATACAGTGATGCAACACAATGTACTTCACAAAGATAATTTAACAATACCATTTAGATAAAAAGACATGTCTCCCCCTTAGAACAATAGAATATATAAAACATTAAGATGCAGTAGGCTTGGTCCTATAAAATTAAGAATTAAAAAGGAAAGGAAGAGTAAAAGAAAAAAAGAAGAACAACATTAACCCACGAATTCATAAAAATTGTTCAAAATGTGTGCCATCAAAAAAACACTGTTACGTGAAGAAGACTCGAAGGACTTCCACCTCAGTAGCACCAAAGGGAAGTTCTTCTGTGAAAGGTCTTTTACAGTGCACTAAACCTACAGGTGTTTAATGTAAACGCTTTAGCTCTGGAGCAGGTATTTTTACTACAGTTCAGTCAGCTCTGTATGCTGAGGGGTTTGTTTTGGTCTGGACATCACGTGTCGTCACGTGTAGCTTGTTCACAGACTCAGATTTTGAAAGATTTCGAAGATAGTACGTGCAATAAAAAGGATCATAGATAATACGTGCAAATGTGGGTAACGTGTTTAAATGACGTGATTACGTTTTGTACTTGAAGTCGTTTTGAGTGTAGTCTTTGTATTGGACATGTTAAAAGATATAATTGTTCTTCAGGGGCATTTTCTTATATCAAGAATGAGTATGGGTCAATGAACTTAGGACATTTTTATGAGTCAAGACTACTTCTGTAAACTGTTAGAAATCAGCCAGTCACATCTGACTACTTTTCTTTCAACCAATCAGCCCTAAAGTTTTCCTGTTCTTTGTAGGCCTACGGCATGTATTTTTATTATGTCTCGTCAAGTCTTTTGAGGTTGAAATGTAAGCGTTAACATGTTTTCTGCCCCATTGAGCCTCATTAAAAATATATAATTCTTGATGAATGAGGGCAAAACTTCTAAAAATCTAACACTTCAGTTCAAAATTGTGTCTGGGGCCAAAAGCCCACAGGTCACATGCTTCTGCACATCTTCAGACACTCCCCATCGCCACAACAGCTTGGATTTTCATAACAGAACTCATACAATAACAACAACTATATAATATACATTCATTACATCTATTAATAGTCACATTAGATCAAATAATGTAAAACTATGTAATTCAAGAGGTGTACAGATACAATGGAGAATTTCACTCATTTCCTGGAGCTGCTGTGAGTCCAGATCAAGTGACGCTAACACTAATAGTGGATGGAAACATTACAGGACACTGTGAAACTCAACAGAAAATTATTTTCAAACGTTAAACCAAAGGATATTTTAAGATGCTAAATACTTAACTGATTCTGTTCGTTCAAAAGCATTCTGACATTACAGTGAAATAAATTACCAGTGGAGACCCTGCAGTTCCACTCTTTTGCTTACTTTTAAAAATGTTGTTTTGTGCTAATGCATTTCTATGAACATTTTGGACCCTGCTACATGGCAGACTGGGCTAATAGTGGTAATTTTTTTCAAGTTTGATCTTGAGCTCTATACAAGAGTAAAATAGTGAAGCTGTTGGTACAAAACTATTATTTTGATATTAAACTGTGAATATTTATAAAATTTTACTACAACCAATCATTTAAACATTACTACATTATAAAAATGTTTAGAATTCAAAGTGATGATTATTTTTAGAGTGTAGTTTGGCCTGAGTCAGGGGTAAATGACACTAACACAGCTCATAAAACAGTCGGGGAGCACTTGATTTCTTGCTGCTGATTCCCCTGCGTGGCCCACCAGCCTCCATCTCCAGATGAGTGAATTACCTGTTGTAGCTCCATAGCTTTAAACAGAACGTGACTGATACAACACCGATAGAACAATGTGGCATGAGGAACTTTGGCTGACAGCGCCAGGTTCAACATGCTGTTATGAAAGGATTCAAATGTCTGTCTGTAAAATGCATTAGCTCAAATTTATGTTCTTCATCATATAAGAAGTTATGGTGTAGGGAAGGATTGTCATAAAGACTGATAATCTTTCAGCAAGTTCTTTGGTCACCGGGTCATATGTGATTTAAGAGGACAAGATGGTCAAGTTATTGAAGATAGAGCTCTTTTATGGACAAAAATTTTGAAAAAGTTAAGACAAAATGTTCAGATTAAATGGTTATGATATCTGATTAGGATATTAACAGGGTTTCAGACGGTAATGGTAAAAGCAAACTTTTTGGGTACTGAGAATTATGTAAACATCAACTTTTAACCACATGTTACGTGTTAATTGTAACACTGTTACTCAAAGTTGTCTTTTGATTGATTCATCTGTGTATGAGTAATCCTGTAACCTGCATCTTACATTTCACGTACCCCCTATGGCTGTGGCACTGTGAGATAAAAAAAAATCAATTTTGAGACGTGACACTAAGTGTGCAGACCACAGACATACAGACGTATGCCATGATTATTTCTCTCACACTGATGTGACATCACGCAATTTTCAAGAAAGATTTGCAAAGATTTGAAAGTGTCACGTCATTGAACAGGAGTTGTTACAGGAGTTGTTTTTCTCCTTGCCTTCACCCCTTCCAGCTCATCAGCAGCACCTGCCCAGCCTCAATCAGCTGAGGTATATAAGCCGAGGACAGCGCACCAGACGGTGGCCAGTAGGCCCCTGCTGCAGCGTCCCTTTGTTTCATCTTCATTTATTTTTCAATTTTAATTCACATTGTAGCACTTTTTGTAAAATAAATAAGATAACCTTTTGAACACTTTCTCACGCTCCTGTTTATGTTCTACCACCGGTCCCTTTTAAGTTACCGTGTCACCCCTCCCTGGACACCACCAGTGGCACGTGAGGAGTCAAACTGAAAGAAAATCCACCAAAGGCCTGTACTACGAAGCTGGCTGAACCTATCCTGGATAAGTTCTTCTTACTTGACTAACCGAGACATGAGCGTCTCTGGATAAGCTGTGCTACGACGCAGGTTCACATCTCATTCTGTTAACTCAAGATTTTCTGAATGACACCGTCACCATTAGAACACTGGAGAAGGGTAGAGAGGGATACTTCTTACGGGAGGAAGAAGCATCATCCTCAATAAATATGAGGAAGTAAAAAGAACAATTCTGAAGAAGGGAAACACAGTGACAGCAGCTAATGTCAGAGAAGAGGGCGGGGAAAGTATCGCTATTCATTACGTGCAAAGTTCTATCAATTCAAATGACATGTCTTCACGGGACAATATCAGGCATTAGAACCAAGGTCTTGTTTGAGTAATAATGACCCTGCCTTCTTTACTGCAGTTGTAACCCTATGGGAGTAGAGTACATTGTGGAACATTATGCAAAAGTGGAAGGTAATGAGGCTATGACATGCTGCATGTTAATCATTAGCATGTAGACCCAAAAATATCCTTAACAAATTTTAAATTTGCAGGACAGGAGATGACCAGGGAAAACCACAAATGCATACAGCAAATCATTATAACTTCTTTCAGTGGCGTTAGTACCACAGAGGTACTCGATTCCTTAACAAGAGAGAATCGGTTCCAGGGAAATCCAATGTGTTTTGTTGATCCCTGAAAACACTCTTTCTGCGGAGCGCACTTTGTACAATGTGTGCGCCCATATTGACATGATTCTTGAGGAAGGGTGACGTCATATCGATGGTGAGATCTGATTGGTTAGCTGCCTGTGCTATTTGAGCTGCCTGGAACTTCCGGAGCAGGTTAGGAGTTTGTGGCCTGTTGCCATAGAGATTTACTCTGGTAGGAAGTGAACTAGATTCACTGTAAACCCCGATAGTAGTGTTTACTTAGAAAAACCCAGGAAACCGATTGCCTTAAATTACCCTAGTAAACTTGATAGAAAAGACAGAGTTCACTTAAGTAATCAATGCTAAGTTTGTAGAACTTGCGTTTTGCTAGTAAACAAACCAGTTCCCATTAAGTGGGTCTAATATAATATTTTGTGGTTTAATTACTCATCAGTCATGAGTAAAGTAACCAAAAATATGAAAGTACAGCTTACTAAGAAAAACCCAGTAAAGTGATCAATACATTTTAAGTTTGTAAAACTAATATTTGACTAGTTAACCAAAGTTTAATTGTTGGTCTGATATCATTATTTTTAGTTAAATTACTCATCAGTCATTAGTAAACTTACTAAACTGTCACAGTAAAGGCTACTCACCCAATTGATCCATATGTAACATTATCTATATCTTTATATAAAATTGTATTACTATAAGGTTGCAATATAATATACTGCTATTGTAGTAATAGTGTCCCCTTCCAGTACTCAATGGAATGAAAATGTACATTAAATAAAACATTCTTAATTAAATGCAATTGTTTTAATTCTCTAACTTTTTTACATGAGAATTGGAAACATGCAATGACATCAAGTGAAGATGAACAATCCAAATTTTTATAAATGGCTTTAAAAATGTCCGTAAATTGATAAAATTGCATGCAATTTAAAAGTCCAATTTTGTGTGGATTTGATGGTGCATCTTCTGGAAGGACCATCAAAAGGCCGACGTCTACATCTCTGAAGTCTGTGTCCACATCCCAATCCTACATAGACAAAAATTGCATTAGTTTTTTGATTGCATATATGTCATCATTTTGAAACTGTAAAGAAAAGTATTTTTCCCCTCTACACAATATTGTTCTACGTTTGTTAATCCTGAAAAACCAGGCTTAAATAGTTAAATGGCAGCTAATTTTTTGGAAAGATAATGTAATGTAATGTAATAAGGTAATGCCAAAAATGTCATAAGAGGGCAAAAGCGACTCTTTATCAAAGGCTTTGAACAGCAGTGGAAGAGCACTCGTGCATATAGACTATGGCTGCACAATATATCGAAAAAATATCGTTAGTGCACTTGTTGTCATCGTGAGTGCAGTGACAGGAAATGTAAGGTTGTCTGATGAAAGAAATCTGGTGAAGACATATCTGTTACCATCCACATTCTGGCCCGGCCCAGCATTTGACAATTAGTTTTACTCATCCCCCAAAAGGATTTTTTAAATAATTACAGACATGTAACTGACCTCAGGGCCTCTTGTTAAAAATAAGATTAATAGATTAAATATCACAATCACAAAAAAACAAAACCCAACTAACCCAAAAACATGACTAACGCCTGATGCACACTGACTCCGGTCCGGCTCTGGTTCGGGTCCTACAAGACATAGAAAGTGCTTAAAATCAATGCTTGTGTCACACCGACCTCGGAGCTCTGGGCCGTGGGTCCAGCAGCTGCACGGGTCTGCGGAAAGAATCCGCAAGAAGTCTATTTTTGCCGGACACCGCAGCAGTCTGGTGCGGCTTTCATGTCATTTGACGAGTGTTTCTCACGCGAAACCACGTGAATCTACGTGAATTTCGTCAAAACCGGACCGCAGTGAACCGGAGCTGGTGTGACAGGCGTCTGCAAGAGACCCGCGCGGGTCCGGGACCACGACTGGACTGGACTCAGTGTACACTAGGTCTGAGTTGTGTTAACTTCTTTAGAGACAATAAACAAAACCATTGGAAATTTTGAAAACTTAAGACACTTACCTAACATGTCTTTAAGAACGCTGCTGATTTATCTCCAAGGAGGATTTGAGGGCCATACAGTACTGCAGTTCTTGCAGTTGCAGTATCAGGCTGAGAAAAAAAACACAGAATGAGAGCACATTGTAGTAGTTTTTGTAGTATAGTAAGAAATAGATCCATTTAACAGTTTTCTGTATTTAACAGTGAACCCCAAAAATCCAAACTTTGGTTTTTCAATTCAATTCAATTTATTTTGTTAAAACATAATCACAACTTCAGTTACCTTGATGGGCGTCCAGAGTTGTGAAAACATGTCAAAAGCAGCACACGTAAACTAAAATCTTAAATATTGTTGATGAAACCAGAGGACAGTGTTCAGCTCCATACTTCCCCCAGCAGAAGTGCTCCAAGAGCAGCGGAGCTAAAACTGTAGGTTTTTATTTCTGTTCCTAACTGGCCTGACCATAAGCTATTTCAAAGAGGAACGTTTTGAGCCTGGTCTTAAATGTAGAGACTGTGTCGGCCTCTTTAACATGAACAATAATTAAATCAAAACACTGTATCCATATAATGTTGGCTATCAGATTACTCTAGCTATCAGTTTTTTTTAATCAAGAAGAGTAGAGCAACCCTCTTCAATTGATAATCTATAACTCTGCACAATTAATCAAAATCTACAACAACCATGTCTGTTGTGTTTATTGTTTTTTTTCAATACTCTTGGATGTGCTTAAATTTTGAAAAGAATCGTATTCATTATTCAATTTATTACCTTTGAGTTGGTAAATCCTCCGTCGATAAGGCCTTGAAACAACTGGAGCCTTAAAAAGAAAAAAACAACAACTTATGAGCATTTTCAACAGAGCATAGTATACTAGCATTTAGCATACTAAAATCATCTTCTAATTTCATAGGGAGAAATTAGAAAATGTTCCCTGCTCCCATTGAAATTAGACACTTTAGTCCAATTTCAGGTCACTGCTGTTCGCACACTGTCCTGAAGTTTAGAATCCAGTCCAGACAAGTCCCAGTGAACTAGTTTCTTTTAGATGTCATGTACACAAAATTGTACACAAAATTTCTTACAAGACCAGATCCAATTTGACTAAAAAGGCCTATTCAACAAAAACTGTTGCTATAAAAAAAAAAAAAAAAAAAAAAAAATATTTACTATTACCATTATAGCACCAATAGGCTATTATTTAAGAGACTCCTTGAATATTATGCGAATAAGGCCTACATTATGATTAATTCTCTAATTAGTTTAACAGTTTAAGAACTGCTGTAAACAAACTTTAATTCGCCCTTCACTTCAAATTTTAAGATTTTAGTGCCAATACATTAATCATTTCACATAATTACCAGAGGTGGGTTGTACTCAGTTACATTTACTCAAGTAACTTTTCCCAAGAAATTGTACTTCTTGGAGTAACATTCAGACACAATACTCTACTGTAGTAACATTTTTACTCAAGTAACTATACTCTTACTTGAGTAAAAATGTTGGTTCCTCTTCCCTCTGAGTAAATCTACAAGTGACAAAAGCTTAATGTTGACAATAAGAAATGATTTAAACATGTGTTTCTTGTTTCTTAAGATATGAATTAGTTTGGTAGCTTTTGTGTGAAAATACCAGATTTGAGCTTTGCTTAATGTTTTGACTCCAATGAAATTGACTTCAAATTATAAATCAGATGTTACACCCAGACAGTTACTCTTACTTGAGTACAATATTTGGATACTGTACCCACCTTTGACAATTACATACATAGAATTGGAGTTACACAGCAAACCTAGTATTACCTCACAGTGCATGAAGGACATGCAGCTCCTCAGATTCACGTCACAAACACAGCATCAAAGGAAACTTGACGGAGAAAACGTATACGTAGGAAACACCTTGATCCTCTGCAAACACACTAGAGTTAGTTTAAATCTCATAGAACTGTTACAGGTTATCTCCGTGTTGTTCGTGCTCGTTGCTGCCCCGGGACACTGCACGCGGTCCAACTTCGGTGCTGTGACCACAGCTTTTCTGTAGCTTTAAAACTGCGAGGAGCTCAGATGGTGCCGTGGTGATCCGGATTCTTTCCGATAGATTGGA